>NC_069460.1:29630712-29680777 GCF_026875155.1 Cherax quadricarinatus | reverse complement strand
GTGTGTGGGGTGGTGTGTTTTTTATTTTTTGGTAAATGTTCTTGACATAAGTGTATGATTGATGGTTTGATGGACTGACCACATCGACTCAATTTTTAGGGGATTACCTCTTTCTCCCCTTTTCTTCAAGATTCCCTTTGTATGACTGATGAAGCCACTGTGTGGCGAAACGTTTCCTCAATAAAGATACCCAAGAGTTGCACATGTGTCTAATTTATCAACATGTCGGTTCTCTGAACCATTCATCTACAAAGTTTTTGTGATAATGTTGTAAAGTCTGGAGACTGAGGGAGTAGTTTGGTGGGCGAGTTGTAATTTCGGTTAATGAAATGTGTAAGTGTAGATGAATTAGAGATGTCAAATCTTATTTGGGAGTATTGAAAATGATATTTTCGAAATGTTCTAATGTAATTTGGAAGTGTTTCAGTGTTGTCTGGAAATGTTCAAAGGTGTTTTTGTGAGTATTCAAATGATTTATGAGAGTGTTTTGATGGTGTTCAAAGTAATCTAGGGTTGTTCTGTAGTGAGATGACAAAGGTTGTTGTTGAGAGAATATTTCTTAAGAGATATTGAGAAAAGGTGGTCTTCAAATGATGATGTATGAGAGTGTTTTGAAGGTGTTCAAAGCAAAGTGTGGTGTCTGTGTGTGTGTTAGGTGGTCATAGAATTTGGTAAATATCTTGGTTTCAGTGATTTTAGTGGATTTGAGATGGGTGATGAGATGGACTTGTGGATGTGAAATGTGATTTTTTTGTGTGTTCTGAAGAGGTGTGTTGGGAGATGGGTGAGTGGATGTGAAGAAATGTGGGTGAGATGGAGAGGGGTATGGGGAGGGTTGTATTAGAAATTTAATGAAATATGGGGGATTTTACTGAAAATAAAGGTAATGTGTGAATATTTTAAAAGAAATTATAGAAGTGAAAAGTTATGATACATTGGAAAAGAATGAAGGGTGAATCCCCAATACCTGGGACTTGGAGGTTGTGGAAACATGCCGCAGTAGTTGGGTAGTGAGATGATTAGTTGTTGTGAGTATAATAATCTATGTGCATACAAGGAGATGGGTATGGAGAGGATTTTATTAGAATTTTAGTGACTGTAGGGAGGAATGTGCGTTACATTTAAGATTTAGTGAAAAGAAGGGGAAAAATTTGTATCGAAAGAGGAAAAATTGCGAATAAAATGGTAAGTGATGAGGGTTGTGGGTATTATTGTCGAACTAGAGATACCAAAAGAGAGGTTATAAGTTGTGGGTTGTTGTTGTGGGTGTTGTGGGTTGTGGGGCGTTGCGGGTTGTGGGTGTTGTGGGTGTTATTGTCGAACTAGAGATGCCGAAAAGAGGTTTAAGTTGTGGGTTGTGGTGTTGTGGATGTGGTTGTTGTTGGATGTGGGTGTTGTGGGATGTGGGGTGTTGTGTGTCGATTGGTATGCTGCTTGTCGAACTAGAGATGCCGAAAAGAGGTGTTCTGTTGTAAGTGTTTTGCGTGTTTGGTTTGTGTTCATGTTTTTTTTTTGCGCACATGTTATATCTTGTTGGAGGTGAGTGTAATCATAGAAATTGGTAATCGTCTTGTTTATAGTGATTTGAGGGATTTTTGAAATGGGGTTAGTTGGTAACGATGATGCTTAGTTATTGATTTTTGGTGGTGTTTTGTAAGTATTCAGTGGCGTATTTGGAAGTACTCAAATGGTGTTTGAGACTATTCAAAGGTGTTCAAAATGATGTGCAAGAGTATTTTTGAAGGTGTTCAGTGATGTTCTGGAAGTATTCAGTGGTGATTTGGCGGTCTTCAAATGATGTATGAGAGTGTTTTGATGGAGCTCAAAGTAATCTGGGGTTGTTCTGTAGTGAGTTAAAGGATGTTAATGAGAGAATATTTCTTAACAGTTATTGAGAAAAAGTATGTGTGCGTGTGGTGTGTGTGTGTGTGTGGTGTGTGTGTGTTGTGTGTGTGTGTTTGTGTTTGTGTTTGTGTTTGTGGTGTGTGTGTGTGTGTATTAACTTATTATGTAAAAGTGTGACTAGCGAATTGATCGAAAACTGGTTATAAGTTGTAAGTGTTGTGGTGACTTTTTCTGATGAAATAGTTAAAACGAGAAAAATTGTGGGTTATGAGTGAAAATTGTGTCTTGTTGGAGATGTTGGTGGGAGAGCGAGGTGTTGGGGATGTTGGTGGGGAGCGAGGTGTGGGGGTGGGTGGGAGAGCGAGGTGTTGGGAGATGTTGGTGGGAGAGTGAGGTGTTGGGGGATGTTGGTGGAGAGCGAGGTGTGCGAGATGTTGGTGGGGAGCGAGGTGTTGGGAGAGTTGGTGGAGAGCGAGGTGTTGGGGGATGTTGGTGGAGAGCGAGGTGTTGGGGGATGGGTGGGTGGGTGTGAAGAGGGTGATGAGAGGTAAGGTTTGGGGGGTGGGGAGAAGGGGTAAGAAGAGGATTGTATTAGAATTTTAATGAAATAGGGGAATTTCACTGAAATTAAAGGTATTGTGTGAATATTTTAAAAGAATGGATTGAGTAAGCATATGTAGGCTTAAATTCTCTCTGTTGTAGAAATGAGTGTTATTGTTGAGGTAGAGAGAGAAGAGATACTTGGTGGGTCTGAAATGAGATCTGTGTCTGAGGTCAGTCAGTCAGATAAGACTCGCTGGGCAGTCCTCACTCGCCATATTTGTGCACATGTCGTCTATAGAGTGAGTGCGTAGAGAGTCGAGGTTATAGAATTGAAATCTTAATTCGTGACAAGAGAATCTTTTGTTGTATTATGTAATAAAAATTGTGGATTGTTGTGGGTATTAACGAAAATAAGGAATTATTTGGGTTATCCTGGTTAATAGTGAAAATGTGTATTAGTGTTATTTATGAAAAAAATTTGTATTGAAAGGGGAAACTTTTTGAAATAAAATGGAAAATGATGTGGGTTGTGGGTATTATTGTTGAACTAGAGTTGTGGGTTGTTGAGGTTGTTATGGTGACAGATCTGATTCAACCTGTTGGCTAGTGTGTGTGAGGTCATCACGTGACGTCACTGACTGCTGAGTAAACACAGGTGGGGTGACGTCATGCATGCCAGGAAGTTACTTGTTTAGACCTGCTTAAGGAGGACCCAAAAACTTGATCCAAGGGAGTGGAGGGAAAATCTTCGTATTATTGATATCGAGTAAAGTTAATCCAAGGAGGGTGATCTTGATCCGAGGAGGTGAATCAGGGATTTTGGGATGGGGTGGAAGTGGGAGGTGTGGGTGAGAGAGAGGTGTTGTTCCGAGGAGATGGAGATTACAAGAAAATGGAATTTTTTCTTTTTGGAGATGGAGAGGGAGGTCTTGATTTGAGGAAGTGGAGCAGGGATATTGGGTTTAGAGGGTAGAGGGGGTTGTGAGGGAGGTCTTGATCCAAGGAGATGGAGCATTAATATTGGATTTAGAGGGTATGGGAGATGGAAGTGGGTGGTGGGAGGTGTGGGAGAGATGGAGGCGTTGATCCAAGGAGATGGGGAGTAGCTCAGATCTTTGTATCATTAATATCGAGAAAAAGTTGATCCAAGGAGATAGAGCAGGAATATTGGGATTAGACGGTATGAGAGATGGAAGTGGAGGGTAGGAGGTGAGGGGGAGAGATAAAGGGTAGTTCAAATCTTTGTATTATTGATATCGAGAAAAAGGTTGATCCGAGGAGTTGGAGAATGCAAGAAAATGGAAATTTTTGGGTGGGATAGAGGCCTTGATCCAAGGAAATGGAGGAGAAATATTGGGTTTAGAGGGTATGGGGAGATGGAAGTGGGAGGGGTACCCATAGGGGGAACCTGAAAACTTGATCCGAGGAGTTAGAGATTACAAGAAAATCGCAAAAAAATCGAAAATATTTGGGGGGGATGGAGAGGGAGGTCTTGATCCAAGGAAATAGAGCAGGAATATTTGGACATAGAGGATAGAAGTGGATAGTGGGAGGTGTGGGGGGAGGGTGTTGATCCGAGGAGATGGGGAGCACAAAAAAAATGAATTAAAAAAAATCGAAAAAAAATCGGAAAAAATTCGGGGGGGGGGGCAGGGGCGATCCGGACGACGCTGCATAAGGCGCTGCAGGGGCGGCGTGGGCGCGGGTGGGTGCAGGCGCGGATGGGTGCAGGTGCGGGTGGGTGCAGGTGTGGGTGGGAGCAGGCGCGGGTGGTGGGCACTGGCTGGGGGCACAGGTGGGGGGGGGGTGAAGCGGTCGAGGATGAGGTCAGGGTCATTATCAAAGGTGCGAAATTTCACACTTATGTAAGGGTGAAGGAGAGACCGGAAGTAGGAAACCGGAAGTAACACCAAGACCGGAAATAACATCTAGGTGTTACTTCCGAGCCATACAGAAGAAATCTTCTGTATGGTGCACTGAGGTATCTGTAGGGATAAAGAGCGTTATTCATGCAGGCAAAGAAGGGAATGTACGATAGTATAGTGGTACCAACTATCTTATATGGGCGTTAAGCTTGGGTTGTAAATGCTGCAGCGAGGAGGAGGATGGAGGCTGTGCGAGATGTGTCTAAGGACAATGTACGGTGTAAATGCTATGCAGAGAATTAGTAGTGTGGAAATTAGTAGATGTGGAGTTACTAAAAGTATTAGTCATAAGGCTAAGAGGCTGTTGAGGTGGTTTGGTCATTTAGAGAGAATGGAACAAAGTAGAATGACTAGGAGAGCGTATAAATCTGTAGGGAAAGGAAGGTGGTGGCAGGGTGTTACACTCCAAGTATTGTAACAACTATTTCCTTTTTAGAGCATAACAATTTTGGTCAGAGAGGTTAGGGTAATAATAATGATCCTCCGGAATGCCTAATTTTAATTAAGTATATTCATAATATAACAAAAGCCAGTTATAATATACGAATTATCGTATATAAGTTAAGAATACATGTTTCTTCTGTAGTATCCAACATATACATAAGGCTTTCAAGACAGAGGATTAGGAGGATATCCTAGATATAACATATATATAAATGGAGATTACTTTATACATTAAAGTCTTGTTTCCCAATTGGAAGCAGTCAGAATAAAACAGAATATGTCCAGGCCGGCTAATAAATCTTGGCCAGTTACAGAGACGAGCAGGAGTGTTCTCGTTGGCTGCTACTTCTTCACTGCTCGTCCCTCAACCTTGAGCATACAGGTAAAGTGGATCACGTGACGTGACTCACCAACACTCAGTAGAGTAGTTGAACATAAAGGGGGGGGGAAAGGGGGGGGTATAACCATCGAACATCACGGCTAACTACACACCGGCACACCGGGCGGCAGGCAGGTTACTATAGCTCCAATTAAACTTATCATGGCCATGTTACATAAATTATAATTGTTAATAAGAATTAATCTTAATAATACAAGGACGTTCATTTCCAATTTAGCTATTAAAGGAAATGACCGCAATGTAATATTAAAGGAAGGTTAACCATAGGGGCATGACACAGGGGTCATTGGAGGAGAGAGGGCAAAGGAGGTTTTGTGGGCGAGAGGCTTGGACTTCCAAAATGTGTACATGAGCGTGATAGGAGTAAATGGATACGAATGGTTTTTGGAACCTGACGAGCTGTTGGAGTGTAAGCAGGATAATATTTTATGAAGGGATTCAGGGAAACCTCTAAAATGTAAAATGACTGCACTATAAAGGAGGGGTTTGATGTATTAGCAGTTTGTAGAGTCGCCTAAACTGTCGTATTTGAGCGACTCTGCAAAGACAGTGACTATGTATAAGTGATGGTGAAAGTGTTGAATGATGAGAATTTTTCTTTTTTTTCGGGGGGGGGGGGTTCTTTCTTTTTGGGTCACACTGCCTTGGTGGAAAACGGCCGACGTGTTTAAAAAAAATTATGTTTTTAACGAATTAATTAAAAATATCTCGTAATCTGTCAGTCACAGTTAATTAAGTCAAACTTTCAATGACACTCCTATTTTACAAATTCTTCTCTTTATTAATCTCATCTTTTACACATTCTCAAGTATCTAATGTGCACTCGCTTCTAAAATCTACATAAGGGGCTTACTCCTTTTCCTCAGACTTTCATGAATAATGCCCCATTCCTTATCCACAGGCTCCTGCGGGCAGAACAATCCTAATTGGAATAACTATGAGTATTTACAATACAATTGGATGCACTGTGGACTACGTCATGGTGAATGGAAACGGAGGAAATACCTACCCAGCATCAAACAGCTCCATATTCTGCGGCACAGGATTTAAGTCCATCATTACTACAGGCAATACGGCATACATAGCATACAGTGGAAGTCCTGGCCTGAGCTATGGCATATCCTTCGCGTACACTGTCTTATGATCCGTCACTTACGACCTACACAATGATACTCTTGAAGATGACCAGCGCCTTGGACCACGATGACTCAAGGATGTACAAAAATATGGAATAGATATATATTTTTATTTATTTATCCTATTTTAGCCTATTGTCGGGCCTTTTCTTATGTTATTTAAAAATTTTGGATGTCAAGATTTAACAATGATACTACAAAAAATTCCTTGTAAATCATAATCATCTTGAGTATCAAAATATAATTTTTAGCAGCATGATTTTTTTGTTTAATTTACCTCGCTGATTTAAGGCAGAAATGGAGATAGTTGAAGACATCAAGATGGGGCTGCAGCTTGTTAAGGATGATCTACGTAAATTATTGACTAGTGGTCATTAGTACCTGATAGCTGTGTGCCTCCGAGACTGTCTTTGGTGAGAGTTTACAGGACTACCACAGGCCGGGTGAAAGAGATTTCTGCCTTTACAATAATGCTTGTAGGCGCTGACATTATCTTGATGACCTATTAGTTGTTCTTAAGATCAACAGATGGAACGGAAGAAGCTTCATTTAGGTTCCGCCAAGTTGATACAATGTGAATTTGGACAAGTCAAGTTAATTTTCTTGGGCCATGTCATTGGTCAAGGAGAAGTCTCACATAATATTGTCAAAGTGGGGCATATTACTAACATTGAAGTCCTATTTAACATAAAAGTCTTAATGGGTATCCTTGGCATGGTCTGATTTTACAGTCACTTTCGTTCAAATTACTAACATGTGACTCACACCTTGACATCGCTTACCAGTTCAAAACAGAAGTTTGCATGGGATGAAGTTTTCTACAGCTTTTGTGTGTTTGAAACTTTTACACTCCACAACTCTGATAGTGTAGAGTCCTGATTTCAATACATCATTTATTGTTCAAGTGGATACAAATAAGGAGGGTATTGGTGCGGTGCTTCTTCAAACATCACAGCAGCAGTTGTTGCATCCTGTGTACTTTTACTGTGCAAAGTTAGTCACTCACCTGGTACTGACACTTTAACATTTCAAGATGTATCAAAGGGTTTTACTTAATAAAGTTGTGGTCTACTGAGGTCACAATCATTTCACTTTCATACATAGTATGAAAATTAAAAATACTTGATATATGTGCAGGGCTCTGTGCATCCAGCCGTTTAATATTGTTATCCATCACATAAAAGGGAAAATAACCCATTTAGCAGATGCTCTTTCCAGGTCGCTGGAAAATAATCATATTAATTACATACTTAAACACATTTTATAGAAGGATTGTTGTATTCTTATTTTTAACTCGAGATAGACGATGGTTGTGACGATGGTTGTGACGATGGTTGTGGCGATGGTTGTGGCGATGGTTGTGACGATGGTTGTGACGATGGTTGTGACGATGGTTGTGACGATGGTTGTGACGATGGTTGTGGCGATGGTTGTGACGATGGTTGTGACGATGGTTGTGACGATGGGTGAGACGATGGGGTGAGACGATGGTTTGTGACGATGGGTGAGACAGGGTTGTGTCGATGGTGTGTGACGATGATTGTGACGAGGTGTGGACGATGGTTGTGACGATGGTGTGAGACGATGGGTGTGACGATGGTTGTGACGATGATTGTGACGATGATGTGAGACGATGGTTGTGACGATGGTGTGAGACGATGAGTGTGACGATGGTTGTGACGATGGTTGTGACGATAGTTGTGACGACGGTTGTGATGATGGCTGTGACGATGGTTGTGACGATGGTAGTGATGGTGTGAGACGATGGTTGTGACGATGGTGTGAGACAATGGTTGTGACGATGGTGTGAGACGATGGTTGTGACGATGGTGTGAGACGATGGTGTGACATGATGTGAAACAAATGGTTGAGACGATGTGCGAGACGATGGTTGTGACGAGATGTGAGACAGGGTTGGGGACGATGGGCCAAGATGAGGGTTTGTGCGATGTGAGATGATGGTTGTGACGATGGTGCGAGACATGGTTGTGACGATAAATGTGAGACGATGGTTTTTTGACGATGGTGTGAGACAGGGTTGTGACGATGTGGGGGAGGCGATGGTATGATGTTTGGGTGTGAGACGAGTTTTGACGATGGTGCGAGACGATGGTTTGAGACGATGGGTGAGACGATGGTTGTGACGATGGTGTGAGACGATGGTTGTGACGATGGTGTGAGACGATGGTTGTGACGATGGTGTGAGACGATGGTTGTGACGATGGTGTGAGACGATGGTTGGGACGATGGTGTGAGACGATGGTTGTAACGATGGTGCGAGACGATGGTTGAGACGATGATGTGAGACGATGGTAGTGAAGATGGTGCGAGACGATGGTTGTGACGATGATGTGAGGCGATGGTAGTGATGGTGTGAGACGATGGTTGTGACGATGGTGTGAGACGATGGTTGTGACGATGTGAGACGATGGTTGAGACGATGGTGTGATACGATGGTATCGTAGGGGTTCTTAAATGGAGATATCGAGGGTTGAAGGTAGACACACTTGTTGGATGGTAACGATATATTGTCAGACTGTGATGATGGAGATGGAGCCCAGCCTCTGCCTTGTCCTAGCCTGTGTCAAACGCCGACTGAGGCCGAGGTAGCTCGCCTCACACTCAAGCTACATCCCGTGACGTCATACAGTCACAGGCCTAAGGGGTCTTCTATATAAACACATGGATGATAGATATGCTATACAACACAGGGATCAGCAACTATGCTGACAGCTCGGTCATGTTACGTATGTCGTCTCGACATACACTACTATCTATAGGCTGAACAGGCAGGTGGTTCTGTGCTGATTCTATACAATAACAAATTCATATATAACTTAGAATTAATGGATGGTATCATAATGGATGTTAACAAAATGAATTTTACGTAATGATTTTTAACGTAATGAGTTTTAACGTAATGCATTACAAACTGTAAGAACAAATCATTGTAGGATATGGATGGAATTGATCGATCGATCTGTATTCATGCACTCTACGGATTCTGAGGAAGAATAAATATATACATACAAGGTGAAATTAACAGCAAAGGTATCTGATGCGCACTCAGATCATTACTGGCAAATTCTCAAAATACAGAGGGAACGTGAATACTAAAAAAAAAAAAATTCTAAGAAAAACAACAAATCTGTTAATAACAAACACTTGACAAGTTACTTCATCTCGGACACCTAGTTATACAGACTATGTACATTTAAACCCAATTCTGCGAGGGTGAGGTTTACATATGCAGAATGGTTATCATCTCTGGGAGGATCGAATTCCTCTGCAATGGCTAACACATGCCTTGACTGAGGAAGATCTGAACGAGTATCTACAAAAGATACTTGTGGGTTTCTCATTACTTGTCGAGTACGCAAGGAGTAACGACATTCAGGTTGATTATCTGACTGAGTATCTGAGGTAGAGGGTACAGAGTCAAGAGGATTTTCAGCATGTCACATTAGCTGCTTTCATAGACAACCTGGAAGCTTTCTACAACAGATGGGAACATAAAAAGTCTGGGCTGAATGGTACTGCCCTTGATACTGGCCATGTAGTCAGAAACTGTAAGGCTGGAGGTGATGTCCTGGTAGTCAGTAAATGTGGGGCTGATAGCGCTGTCCTGGGAGACAGTAATGGTGAAGCTGGAGGTGCTGTCCTGGGAGACAGTAATGGTGAAACTGGAGGTGCTGTCCTGGGAAACAGTAATGGTGAAGCTGGAGGTGCTGTCCTGGGAGACAGTAATGGTGAATTGGGGATTTTGTCCAGGTAGTCGGGAATTTTACGCAGGAAGGAATACATATAAATGACCTCATAGGGGACAGGAGCCGTAGTGGAGAAACAAGTGTAGTCAAAGATAAGATAAAAAACCCAAAATTGCAACTAGAAATACCCAGGAAATAGCAAACAAGAGGACCCCCACTAGCAATAGTGAGGATATATTACCAAAACAACTGGTGGGAGTCCATTGTTGGTGCTAGGGAGGATAGGGAAAAAGACAGGGAAACATGCACCAACAGGAATACAGTCACAGAAACCCAAGGCAAACGGAAACCAAGCCTGTGCACATACTATGCACTTAGTATTTTCAGACATGGAAATCTTGAAAACAGACGGACTGCAACTATGACCACCCTAGAAAATGCCATGCCATATGAAACAGGAAAATGCAAACTCCCTTCCTGTAAGCTTTTTTTACCCTGAAATGTGTACCCCTTCAGTACAGGAAAGACTGTGCTATAACTTAAAATTGCCAGGCACACCATGTGAAGGGGACAAAAAGATACAAAACATCCAGGCCATGGGAAAAACCTGGGTAGCCACAGCCACTCAAGAGGGAGAGGTTTTTTAGTGCCAGGAAGAAAAAAAAACTGGCAGGAAATGGCAGAAATCGTACACCAAACCCAGTCATTCCTGGAGTGGAACCACAGTCGATGGCCTCCCCCTCCAAACCAACAAATACAGATGCTAATGCCGGAAAAAAAACCCCCCCCCAGTACCAACAATACCACCATCCGATGACATTCTTTGCAAATATACAGGGTCTAAAGCCAGCAACAAAAAAAAATACCTTTCATCCGTGGACTAAACCATACCCCCGGCCGGGATTGAACCCGCGGTCATAGAGTCTCAAAACTCCAGCCCGTCGCGTTAGCCACTAGACCAGCTAGCCACAATAAGATTCATAAAAACTAGGTATATTTCTACACCATAGGAAAGTTAGCACAGGCACCTCTGTGACCACAAATGCAAGTTTTTACAGACGAATCTCCAGCTAGCGTGGCCGTGACGAACTCTAGCTCAAGTCCCCTTCACTGCCGTCAACATGACTCAAGAAATCGAATGACACGATTTCTTGAGTCATGTTGACGGCAGTGAAGGGACTTGAGCTAGAGTTCGTCACGGCCACGCTAGCTGGAGATTCGTCTGTAAAAACTTGCATTTGTGGTCACAGAGGTGCCTGTGCTAACTTTCCTATGGTGTAGAAATATACCTAGTTAGATGAATCTTATTGTGGCTAGCTGGTCTAGTGGCAAAACGCGACGGGCGGGTAGTTTTGAGACTCTATGACCGCGGGTTCAATCCCGGCCGGGGGTATGGTTTATTTGCAATCGTGTCATTACGATTTCTTGAGTCATCCCTGGATTTGCTTGCAAGGCAAAGGCAATGTTCACGGCTTTCACTGAGACCCACATAAAGGATCACTTGGACAACGAAATAGGATCCCAGGTTACAACCTATACAGATGTGACAGGTGAACAGGCAAAAGGGGAGGGGGGTTGGCCTGTACATTGCAGAGTCATTTGTTTTGACCGAACTGCTTAATGCCTCAATGATGTAGTGGAAGTTTTAGCAGTAAAGGTCGAGAACCAAAACCTAGTCATTGTGGTAGTCTACAAGCCTCCAGATGCAACATCCCAGCAATTCCAGGACCAGCTGTAAAATTGACCACTGTCTGGAAAATTTTCCAGCTCCTGCACCCAATATCTTGCTCCTGGGGGATTTCAACTTAAGGCACCTAAAATGGAGGGAATATAGCAAATAATATTGTTGCAGTAAAAACCCACCAGGAGGCAGCTCTGATGAAAACTCACACTCACACGAACTTTTAAATCTCTGCACAAAATTCAATTTAAACCACAAATAATAGGGCCTACTAGACTGGAGAATACACTAGACCTCATCTTCACTACAATGATGATCTGATAAGAAATGTCACCATATCAAAAACAATATACTCAGATCACAACATAATTGAGGTTCAGACATGTATGCGTGGAGCCCCAGACCGACATAATGAGACTAGTCCAGAGGGGGCATTCATTAAATTCAACTTCAATAACAAAAACAAAAAGTGGGACCAAGAAAACCAAGTCCTAACCCATATAAGCTGGGGAAGATATACTAAGCAAAACAGACCCCAACTTATGCCTAGAACAGATTAACTTGGTGGCACTCGATGTATGCACAAGGCTTATTCCTCTAAGAAAAAGGAGGAGTAGATGTAAAATAGAAAGAGACAGGCGCTCCCTTTACAGGCGACGGGAAAAAGAATAACAGAGCGCTAAAAGAGTCAAAATATAATCTGAAATACGTAGGGAGACACTGGTCAGAGAAATAGCTAGCATCGAACTTAAGCTAAAGGAATCTTATAGGAGTCAGGAATCGCCATAAATGAAATCGAAAGAAACTCAAAGTATTTCTTCTCCTATGCCATATCAAAGTCGAGAACAACGTCCAGTATTGGGCCCCTACTTAAACAAGATGGGTCCTACACAGATGACAGCAAGGAAAATGAGTGAGCTACTCAAGTCCCAATATGACTCAGTTTTTTTGCAAAGCCGCTAACCAGACTGAAGTCGAAGATCAAAATGAATTTTTTAGAGAGAGCCACAGAATTTGGTTAACACAAGCCTATCCGATGTTATCCTGACGCCAAATGACTTCGAACAGGCGATAAATGACATGCCCATGCACTCTGCCCCAGGGCCAGACTCATGGAACTCCGTGTTCATCCATCCTATGGAGAGGGAGCATGTACACGGGGGTCGTCCCACAGTTACTAAAAACAACAGACATAGCCCCACTCCACAAAGGGGGCAGTAAAGCAACAGCAAAGAACTACAGACCGATAGCACTAACATCCCATATCATAAAAATCTTTGAAAGGGTCCTAAGAAGCAAGATCACCACCCATCTAGAAACCCATCAGTTACACAACCCAGGGCAACATGGGTTTAGAACAGGTCGCTCCTGTCTGTCTCAACTATTGGATCACTACGACAAGGTCCAAAAAGCACTAGAAGACAAAAGAATGCAGATGAAATATATACGGAATTGCAAAAGCCTTCGACAAGTGTGACCAGGCGTAAAAAGCGCACAAAAAGCTGCTAAAGGAATAACAGGGAAAAATCGGTCGATGGATCTATAATTTCCTCACTAACAGAACACAGAGAGTAGTCGTCAACAGAGTAAAGTCCCAGGCAGCTACGGTGAAAAGCTCTGTTCCACAAGGCACGTGCTCGCTCTCATCTTGTTTCCTCATCCTCATATCCGACATAGACAAGGATGTCAGCCACAGCACCGTGTCTTCCTTTGCAGATGACACCCGAATCTGCATGACAGTGTCTTCCATTGCAGACACTGCAAGGCTCCCGGCGGACATCAACCAAATCTTTCAGTGGGCTGCAGAAAACAATATGAAGTTCAACGACGAGAAATTTCAATTACTCAGATATGGTAAACACGAGGAAATTAAATCTTCATCAGAGTAGAAAACAAATTCTAGCCACAAAATAGAGCGAAACACCAACGTCAAAGACCTGGGAGCGATCATGTCGGAGGATCTCACCTTCAAGGACCATAACATTGTATCAATCGCATCTGCTAGAAAAATGACAGGATGGATAATGAGAACCTTCAAAACTAGGGAGGCCAAGCCCAAGATGACACTCTTCAGGTCACTTGTTCTATCTAGGCTGGAATATTGCTGCACACTAACAGCACCTTTCAAGGCAGTTGAAATTGCTGACCTAGAAAATGTACAGAGAACCTTCACGGCGCACATAACGGAGATAAAACACCTCAATTACTGGGAGCGCTTGAGGTTAATAAACCTGTATTCCCTGGAATGCAGGCGGGAGAGATACATGATTATTTACACCTGGAAAATCCTAGAGTGACTAGTACAGAACTTGCACACGAAAATCACTCACTACGAAAGCAAAAGACTTGGCAGACGATGCAACATCCCCCCAATGTAAAGCAGGGGTGTTACTAGCACGTTAAGAGACCATACAATAAGTGTCAGGGGCCCGAGACTGTTCAACTGCCTCCCAGCACACATAAGGGGGATTACCAACAGACCCCTGGCAGTCTTCAAGCTGGCACTGGACAAGCACCTAAAGTCGGTTCCTGACCAGCCGGGCTGTGGCTCGTACGTTGGTTTCCGTGCAGCCAGCAGCAACAGCCTGGTTGATCAGGCTCTGATCCACCAGGAGGCCTGGTCACAGACCGGGCCACGGGGGCGTTGACCCCCGGAACTCTCTCCAGGTGAACTCCAGGTTAGTCTGGGTAGCAATATCATGAACATCGCATACTAATTTCATATGATCTAAATGCGATTCTTTTACTTACCAGTACTAATTTCTCTAAACCTTATACTTATTACCAGAGATATGTTCTACAACTCGATAAGGTCCGACAAACTTTTGCGGATGTTTTGTTGAAATTTGTCAGCATTACTCTCGAACCTACTTTGACTTTTGATGGCTTAGCACGGCTATTAGTTACTCTAGTAAATTCTGCTGTTGATTTATGAAGTGTTTCACGGATTCTTCTAAAAACACTTTGAGCTAGCTGTACGAGTTGCTACGAAATGATCAGGGTTGTAATTAGGTTTCGGAGTGGAATATAGCAACTCATAGGGTAAATGCTTGTCTACACCATACAATGCATAATGTGGAGTATCACCTACGGAAGCATTGTAAGCAGAATTTATGGCACATTGGACATCTGGTATAACTTCATCCCAAGTTTCACTATTGGGGTTGATAGTGGCTCTCAGGACATCAAGTACTTTCTTATTGGTTCGTTCGGCTAACCCATTGCTTGCAGGATGATGAGGAACAATGGTGGATTTAGAGATCTTGTATTAAGTACACAAATTTTCAAGAATCTCATTACAGAATTCACCTCCATTATCTGTTACTAAGGACTTAGGGGTGGTATGCCTACAGATAATGCGTTCTTTAAACGCTTTAGCTACTGTCTCTGCAGTCTTATCTGCAATAGGAACTAACTCACAATATCTGGTGAAATGGTCTACCATAGCACACAGATGTTTGTTGCCTTTGAGAGAACATTTAAAATTGGTTAATTAATCAAGGGCAACTCTTTCCCACGGTTCGCTAGTGGTTGGGTACACTTGGATTGGATTAGGACCATTGACATTCCCTTTAATTTGCTTACAGACACTACATTTCTTAACATACTCGGAAATGTCAGTTGCCATACGTGGCCAAAAGTATTTCATTCTGGCTTGTTTCACAGAACGATCCATACCAGGGTGTGCAACACCTGGTGCATCATGAACTAGCTGTAGAGCTACGTTCACTAGTGACTGTGGAATTACTAACTGGTACACTCTTCTACTTGGAGTACCCAACTCGGCTGTTCGATACAGTAATTCTTGGCTCATTACAAAGTCACTAATGGGTGCTGGTGGTTTCACAGTAAGAATAAGATCTTCCTGGAGCAGGAATCGAATCACACCAGACCACATGGGATCTGTTCTTTGGGCATTTTTGACATCCTCGACAGTAAATAGAGGATCTGCAGTAACTACACTAACGTGTCGCGATGAAGCATCTTCGACTACATTCGACTTGCCAGGTAAATGTTCAAAAGTGGGATTAAACTCTTGGATAGTCAAGGTCCATCTGGCTAACCTTCCAGTAGGCTGTTTGTTCTGGAATAAAGGTATCAGTGGTGCATGGTCTGTCAAGACATGAACAGGGTACTGGTAAATAATGTCTCAGAAGTGCTTTAAAGACCATACTATTGCTAAAGCTTCTTGCTCCATTACTGTATAATTACATTCAGCCTTCATAAGGACTCGGCTAGCAAATGCAACTGCGTTGTACTTGCCATCAGTCTTCTGAGCTAGTACGGCACCTATGTCAATTGAACTAGCATCAGTTGTCAGATAGAAGGGCTTAGAAAAATCTGGGAATTTTAAAATTGGAGCAGATGTTAGCTTTTCTTTTAGAGTTTGGAATGCTCTTTCTTGAGGGAAGGTCCAAACGAAAGGAGCATCTTTCTTAAGCAATTCAGTTAGCGGAGCTGCTATTGAAGAAAAATTTGCAATGAAAGATCTGTAGAAACCTGCTATAACCACAAAGAATCTTACAGCATCAGCAGTTATGGGAGTTGGAAAATTTAGTACTGCCGTTACTTTACTTTGATCAGTCATAGCCCCTCTAGGAGTGACTGTGTGACCAAGAAACTTAATTTCTGATCTGAAAAATTGACATTTGGACAGTTTGATCTTTAAATTGGCTTCTTCAAGCTTGCCAAGTACTATATCAAGTCTTTTCAGGTGTGTATCCACATCTTCAGACATGATAATTACGTCGTCTATGTACACCATAAGTGCTTTACCTATAAGACCTCTAAAGATGTTGGTCATGAGTCTAGAGAACATGATAGGTGAGGATCGTAATCCAAAAACCATTCGTAGGAAGTGATAATGACCTGTGAGAGTGGAGAATGCGGTTAACTCTTGGCTGTCCTCGTGAAGAGGGACTTGCCAAAACCCTTGTAACAAGTCCAGGGTCGAGAAGACTTTGTTGTCTCCGATATTGCATAAAAGGTCACCTAGTACAGGAAGTGGGAAGCGATCTGGAATAGTTTTCGCATTTAACTTCCTAAAGTCAATCACCGGGCGCCAAGTGTCGTCCTTCTTAGGCACTAGGATCAAGGGTGCATTCCAGGGTGAATTGCTATGTGCAATAACTCCATCATTGAGCATTTGATTGATCAGTTCCTCTGCGACAGCAACTTGGGAATGAGGCATTCTGTACGCAGGTATATAGATAGGTCTAGTACCAGGTTCAAGTGGAATACAATGGGACAATAAGTTTGTTATACCCATCTTCTCACCTGGTAAGGCAATGGTGTTACGACGTTTGTTCAACAAAGTCAACAAACGCTTGACTTTGTCTGGGAAGTCAGTGGGAGCTAAGTCTTTCTTCTCAACTGGTGGAATGGATTAATCCAGCGGAGTGGATGAGGTCTCCACTGTTGAAATAGCACCGACCCACTGGTCAGGTGGCACGTCATCCTGTACTTGAACAGGGTAAGGATAGTGAACTAGGTCAACGAGATTGGTATTTGCTCTGAGACGAACACTGTGACCCGAAGTGTTAGCAAGGACTAAATGGATCTTACTGTCTCTTACAACGTGTAAGGAAGGTTCAACAAACAAACCCTTGATCTTGCAGGAATCACTGTCAACTAGGACGTTATCACCATCTGGAACATTAGGAACAACAACAGACACTCTAGTGAGAGCACTAGCTGCAACAGAGACATCTTTCTGCAGATGGCATGTGACATCAACAAGAGATGACATTACTAGTTTCAAGTAATCATTCTCCGACAAGGCGTCCCCTGTGGAGAAACTACTACTTGGACTAGCAGACATTGCAGGGATAGGCAGAGCACTCAAAGCAGTCTGAGCATCCTCGGACACTTGAGGCAATACACTATCTTGCATATCTGAAGGCGAAGGTGGAACACAGATGGGAGTGACAGAGTTACCAGTGCCTGACTGCTTGGGCACGCTACTGGAGAATGCATTGGCTTGTAAGGACTTAATTAGTACATCATACTCTGCAGCAGTATGACAGATTTCTGATCCAAGCTGGTAACCCCAAAATGGAACGATCAAGTCGTCAATTTGGGCATGCCATCGGTACTGGTCGAGCACAATGCTTAAGTCTTGCATTTAAGCAAATCCCAGTAGAAGGTCACCAGGGAAAGTAATCTGGTCGACAACAAGAAAAGCAGCAATTAAAAGGCTCTGCCTTGGATAGTAAAGGTGAGCGAAGTCTGACCTCGGACTCGCAGAAGGGAACCAGCTACTCCACTAAGGGAGGTTACAGTAGTTGGTTCAACGAGGAGGACACATCGTAACTGCTTCTTTTTAAACAAGCTAGACTTAATGATATTAACTTGTGCACCAGAGTCCATGAACACATGAACAGGCGCATTATGGACAGAAGTTTGTACTAAAGGACCAATCGTTTCGTTAGGAGTTATATGGAAACAGAAAGATGGGTTGTCATTGGAGAAGGCATTTTCTACTTCATCCCCAAATTCCTCTACGTCAGAGATGTGTGAAGCAGCAGGGTTGTCATTCTCAAAGCTGGCTAAGGCTTCAGAGGAATTTTGGACTGGGATGGTGTACTCATTATCACCTACTACTGTCACGACTGGACGAGTAGACTTAGGCGCTCGGATTCCCCCAAGTTGGAAGAATGAGCCTGGTTCTGGGTAGTTTGGCTCTGCAGTTGGAATGACCACAGAAAGATCTAGAGTACTGCAGGTTGTAAAGAGCATTGCACTCAGATGTGTCATGTCCATGAATTCTATGATAAGTACAGTAGGGAAGATCTGACTGGTACTCATCATCAGTACAACGCTTCTTAGGGTGACTATCATGACAATTAATAGCAATATGGCCACGGTAACCACAATTGTAGCAAATTCTTTGACTGTGGGTACTGTACATACTACGGGTGCTTTGGGAATGATGGCTCTTAACACTAGCTTTGGATGATGTACGCGAGTGATTTAGGTTGGGAGTTTTGGTAGTAGCACAAACTAGAGGAGGTACAGGAGTAGACAAAGCAGTTGGCATAGACTTACGATAAGGGAAGGTTCCCTTGAGACACAAATTTTGTACATGGATGAGAGCTGCGAGCGGTCCCACAGTAGCATCTAGCGGACTTGAATTGTACACATACATAGATGTCGGTGGCATTAGTTGTTTGATAACTCTGAATGCGGCTAATTTGGCAAACCCATCAAGGACTGCTTTATCACTATCTTTAATTAAGGTACTTGGAATTTTGACCTGCTTTAACAAAGACGAAGACGAAGAGCAAACTCATCTAATGACTCTTCTGGCCTCGGAGCTGTGCAAACTAATTCTTTGAGAACGACAAACGGATCGGTTTCTCGCACAGGTTCAAGATAGTTGCGAATTAACTGTTCATAATCATGCCACCTGGTTAGATCTTGGAAGTCCTTCATACGAATTAAATTGAATACATGTGAGGTGGCTGGAGAACGGGCTAGACTCTCCTTTCCGATACTGATTAAACAACTCTCAGATGGAAGACCATCAACTGAAGCATCAGCTCTGGCTCGAACAGCAGAAAACCAACCTTCAAGGTTGTCTGGATTACCATTGAACAATGGCATATCATCATACGGATCATGACTAAAATTACGCAGGCTAGATGTCTGAGTGTATCTATTGTTTGATAAGGAGTTACTCGAATTTTGGGCTGACGCATTAATGGTTGTACTAGCAGCATGTGCTGAGGCATCGCTTGAGAAAACTTGAGACATGTTTGCAAAATGTAAAACAAGAATTTAGAGAAAAAAAGAAAACGTAACTGAGGAACACACAACACAGTGAACTTAAATAGGAAGAAAAAAAAATGCTTAACGATTCTGTATAAGTAATTAAAAATTGACAGGTCACACAGTAAGCAAAGAACTCACACAAGAAAAATACACAACTGAATGAACAACACTTTGAAAATCAAGAGAACTTGTACTTTACTCAAATCTGATTTGCTCAATTTTACTTTAAATTGAATGAATGGCACGGTGAGTTGTCTTTACTTTCAATGCAATAGGGAAATACACAATAAAATGATAAAATGGACTCAATAAAGCTTGTGCAAAAATAAAACAAACTGGGACACAATTCACTGGAATAAAATAAAATGGCATAGAAAGAATAAAATATTATGCACAGAACAGAGTATATGAAACTGCACTGAAATAAACTGTAGCAATATTGCAAATAACAATTGCTAATCAAAAAGTATTGCGCAACGCTGCATAAAATTTCTGCAAGAAAAACTTTAATGGCAACACAATATTTGCACAAGAACTATTGCAAAATGAGTCAATGTGCAATAATAAAAATTATTACACGCACAAGAAAAGAAATATATCAAGGAATGAACTGGGGGAACACTTTAACTCTTAACTGCAGCTTAAACAACACTTAACAAGCAAAAGAACAATTTACTCTAAAAGAAGAACTTAAAAATTGCACTAAGAGTAAATTTGTTCAATGAAACATGAAAAATAATAGGTGCTAAAACACAGAACAAAAAAGTTTGAACACTTACAGTGATGCAGAACACAACACATCAACATAAACACAATACTAGAATTTTCTTGCAATGAAACTTGATGTGTGAAAACTTTGATAAGATAAGAATTATTGTTGAGAAATGGGATTACCAGCTAAGTTTAAAGAGTTTGTACTTAACTTAGAAAGACAGCTCATCACTTGCACAGCTGCCCCTGCAGACGAGGTCTTGAGAAGCTGTCGAAGTCATCTCTCAACGGGCTGAAAATGAGTTATAATTTGTAAGATTATAAATTACCCCTAGGGGGTGTTATGTCAGCATATTTCATTCTCTGATTGCTGACAAATTACATACTTGTTTGGACTCAAAAATCGACACCTTACTGGCGACTATAGGTTGATTACAAACTCCTTGCGACTCAAGAACTGCGCAGTCCCCCGTACTACAAGAAATTCGTAACCTACCTTGCTCTTGTAGCGTGAGCTATGGTGTTCTTCACACCTTCAACAGATATCGGTGACTTGATAGAAGCTGAAGTGTCCTTGGGTGTCCACGTCTTCCATAGTCTAGGAATACGCACACTGGTACACTGTGTTCCACAAGATTTGTCTTTATTGCTCACAATCTTATCACTAAAGAAGCTGATCACACTTCTCTTAAGTGTTTATTGTGGTTTATGAGATACTTTGTTCACACTAACGCACAGATCGTTCTTTGTTGGTTATCCTGGCGTCAGTGTCACTCTCAGTAGAGTCAAAAGTAATCTCAAGATGCCACAGCACCCCACGCCGTTACTGCCCCTTGCACAAAGGAAAAGCTGACATAGTACTTTTGCTTCCTTGCCACTTCCTCCATGAGGCAAAGCAGAATGTTTGATTCTTGCTGTCTTAAGCATAGACAACAATGTCCACTATCTTTACTATTGTAATAAAGTGGGAGCACGATTTTCCTTAATTGTCCTGCTAAAGAAAGAGATGTACTGTCTCTTATTAAAATACACTCTGCAACACAGGACCGCACGGAGCGTCGAGCCACGTCACATACTGGTACTGCCTCTGGGGTCAATTACTCACTGTAGCAGTAAACAAGATATTTGCCCCTTCTGAGAGGGCTGGGGCCCTCAGGGCTGAAAGGGGCTGAAGGGGCTGAAAGGGGCTGATACCCCTCTCCTGGAGAAATTTTCTCCACACTGGGGGGCGGCAGAGGTTCGCTGCAGGTGAACTATTCATCACTTAACATTAATTTGATTTTCTCACTCGCCACCACTGCTGCTTGTCTTTTCTGAACAGCTTTAGTCAGTGTGGTTTCTGGAGAATCACTAATTTTGTTTTCAACACTGTGTAATTCTAACGGTACTAGTTTATTTATTGTCCACTTATTCACTACACCTTTGCTCAAAACATCAACTGTCCTGATGATTCCATTTGCATCAGGATATTTGGTCACAATTTTTCCAAGTGGCCATTGGGACCTCAGACCATCATTGTCAATAATCACTATGTCACGCGGTCTTAAGGACTTATGATTTTCAGGAACACCAGCTCCATAGAAGTGTTCTCTCAATCCAATCCAAGTGTACCCAACCACTAGCGAACCGCGGGAAAGAGTTGCCCTTGATTAATTAACCAATTTTAAATGTTCTCTCAAAGGCAACAAACATCTGTGTGCTATGGTAGACCATTTCACCAGATATTGTGAGTTAGTTCCTATTGCAGATAAGACTGCAGAGACAGTAGCTAAAGCGTTTAAAGAACGCATTATCTGTAGGCATACCACCCCTAAGTCCTTAGTAACAGATAATGGAGGTGAATTCTGTAATGAGATTCTTGAAAATTTGTGTACTTAATACAAGATCTCTAAATCCACCATTGTTCCTCATCATCCTGCAAGCAATGGGTTAGCCGAACGAACCAATAAGAAAGTACTTGATGTCCTGAGAGCCACTATCAACCCCAATAGTGAAACTTGGGATGAAGTTATACCAGATGTCCAATGTGCCATAAATTCTGCTTACAATGCTTCCGTAGGTGATACTCCACATTATGCATTGTATGGTGTAGACAAGCGTTTACCCTATGAGTTGCTATATTCCACTCCGAAACCTAATTACAACCCTGATCATTTCGTAGCAACTCGTACCAGCATAGCTCAAAGTGTTTTTAGAAGAATCCGTGAAACACTTCATAAATCAACAGCAGAATTTACTAGAGTAACTAATAGCCGTGCTAAGCCATCAAAAGTCAAAGTAGGTTCGAGAGTAATGCTGACAAATTTCAACAAAACATCCGCAAAAGTTTGTCGGACCTTATCGAGTTGTAGAACATATCTCTGGTAATAAGTATAAGGTTAGAGAAATTAGTACTGGTAAGTAAAAGAATCGCATTTAGATCATATGAAATTAGTATGCGATGTTCATGATATTGCTACCCAGACTAACCTGGAGTTCACCTGGAGAGAGTTCCGGGGGTCAACGCCCCCGTGGCCCGGTCTGTGACCAGGCCTCCTGGTGGATCAGAGCCTGATCAACCAGGCTGTTGCTGCTGGCTGCACGGAAACCAACGTACGAGCCACAGCCCGGCTGGTCAGGAACCGACTTTAGGTGCTTGTCCAGTGCCAGCTTGAAGACTGCCAGGGGTCTGTTGGTAATCCCCCTTATGTGTGCTGGGAGGCAGTTGAACAGTCTCGGGCCCCTGACACTTATTGTATGGTCTCTTAACGTGCTAGTAACACCCCTGCTTTACATTGGGGGGATGTTGCGTCGTCTGCCAAGTCTTTTGCTTTCGTAGTGAGTGATTTTCGTGTGCAAGTTTTGTACTAGTCACTCTAGGATTTTCCAGGTGTAAATAATCATGTATCTCTCCCGCCTGCATTCCAGGGAATACAGGTTTATTAACCTCAAGCGCTCCCAGTAATTGAGGTGTTTTATCTCCGTTATGCGCGCCGTGAAGGTTCTCTGTACATTTTCTAGGTCAGCAATTTCACCTGCCTTGAAAGGTGCTGTTAGTGTGCAGCAATATTCCAGCCTAGATAGAACAAGTGACCTGAAGAGTGTCATCTTGGGCTTGGCCTCCCTAGTTTTGAAGGTTCTCATTATCCATCCTGTCATTTTCTAGCAGATGCGATTGATACAATGTTATGGTCCTTGAAGGTGAGATCCTCCGACATGATCGCTCCCAGGTCTTTGACGTTGGTGTTTCGCTCTATTTTGTGGCTAGAATTTGTTTTCTACTCTGATGAAGATTTAATTTCCTCGTGTTTACCATATCTGAGTAATTGAAATTTCTCGTCGTTGAACTTCATATTGTTTTCTGCAGCCCACTGAAAGATTTGGTTGATGTCCGCCTGGAGCCTTGCAGTGTCTGCAATGGAAGACACTGTCATGCAGATTCGGGTGTCATCTGCAAAGGAAGACACGGTGCTGTGGCTGACATCCTTGTCTATGTCGGATATGAGGATGAGGAACAAGATGAGAGCGAGCACTGTGCCTTGTGGAACAGAGCTTTTCACCGTAGCTGCCTCGGACTTTACTCTGTTGACGACTACTCTCTGTTCTGTTAGTGAGGAAAATATAGATCCATCGACCGACTTTTCCTGTTATTCCTTTAGCACGCATTTTGTGCGCTATTACGCCATGGTCACACTTGTCGAAGGCTTTTGCAAAGTCCGTATATATTTCATCTGCATTCTTTTTGTCTTCTAGTGCATTTAGGACCTTGTCGTAGTGATCCAATAGTTGAGACAGACAGGAGCGACCTGTTCTAAACCCATGTTGCCCTGGGTTGTGTAACTGATGGGTTTCTAGATGGGTGGTGATCTTGCTTCTTAGGACCCTTTCAAAGATTTTTATGATATGGGATGTTAGTGCTATCGGTCTGTAGTTCTTTGCTGTTGCTTTACTGCCCCCTTTGTGGAGTGGGGCTATGTCTGTTGTTTTTAGTAACTGTGGGACGACCCCCGTGTACATGCTCCCTCTCCATAGGATGGATGAACACGGAGTTCCATGAGTCTGGCCCTGGGGCAGAGTGCATGGGCATGTCATTTATCGCCTGTTCGAAGTCATTTGGTGTCAGGATAACATCGGATAGGCTTGTGTTAACCAAATTCTGTGGCTCTCTCATATAAAAAAATTCATTTTGATCTTCGACTCTCAGTCCGGTTAGCGGCTTGCTAAAAACTGAGTCATATTGGGACTTGAGTAGCTCACTCATTTCCTTGCTGTCATCTGTGTAGGACCCATCTTGTTTAAGTAGGGGCCCAATACTGGACGTTGTTCTCGACTTTGATATGGCATAGGAGAAGAAATACTTTGAGTTTCTTTCGATTTCATTTATGGCTTTTCGATTTCATTTATGGCGATTCCTGACTCCTATAAGATTCCTTTAGCTTAAGTTCGATGCTAGCTATTTCTCTGACCAGTGTCTCCCTACGTATTTCAGATATATTGACCTCTTTTAGCCGCTCTGTTATTCTTTTCCGTCGCCTGTAAAGGGAGCGCCTGTCTCTTTCTATTTTACATCTACTCCTCCTTTTTCTTAGAGGAATAAGCCTTGTGCATACATCGAGTGCCACCAAGTTAATCTGTTCTAGGCATAAGTTGGGGTCTGTGTTGCTTAGTATATCTTCCCAGCTTATATCGGTTAGGACTTGGTTTACTTGGTCCCACTTTATGTTTTTGTTATTGAAGTTGAATTTAATGAATGCTCCCTCGTGACTAGTCTCATTATGTCGGTCTGGGGCTCCGCGCATACATGTCTGAACCTCAATTATGTTGTGATCTGAGTATATTGTTTTTGATATGGTGACATTTCTTATCAGATCATCATTGTTAGTGAAGATGGGGTCTAGTGTATTCTCCAGTCTAGTAGGCTCTATTATTTGCTGGTTTAAATTGAATTTTGTGCAGAGATTTAAAAGTTTTGTGTGAGTGTGAGTTTTCATCAGAGCTGCCTCCTGGTGTTTATTACTGCAACAATATTATTTGCTATATTCCTCCATTTTAGGTGCCTTAAGTTGAAATCCCCCCGGAGCAAGATGTTGGTGCAGGAGCTGGAAGATTTTCCAGACAGTGGTCAATTTTTAACAGCTGGTCCTGGAATTGCTGGGATGTTGCATCTGGAGGCTTGTAGACTACCACAATGACTAGGTTTTGGTTCTCGACCTTTACTGCTGAAACTTCCACTACATCATTTGAGGCATTAAGCAGTTCTGTGCAAACAAGTGACTCTGCAATGTACAGGCCAACCCCCCTCCCCTTTTGCCTGTTCACTCTGTCACATCTGTATAGGTTGTAACCTGGGATCCATATTTCGTTGTCCAAGTGATCCTTTATGTGGGTCTCAGTGAAAGCCGTGAACATTGCCTTTGCCTCTGCAAGCAGTCCACGGATGACTCAAGAAATCGTAATGACACGATTGCAAATAAACCATACCCCCGGCCGGGATTGAACCCGCGGTCATAGAGTCTCAAAACTTCAGCCCGTCGCGTTAGCCACTAGACCAGCTAGCCACAATAAGATTCATCCAACTAGGTATATTTCTACACCATAGGAAAGTTAGCACAGGCACCTCTGTGACCACAAATGCAAGTTTTTACAGACGAATCTCCAGCTAGCGTGGCCGTGACGAACTCTAGCTCAAGTCCCCTCACTGCCGTCAACATGACTCAAGAAATCGTGTCATTACGATTTCTTGAGTCATGTTGACGGCAGTGAAGGGACTTGAGCTAGAGTTCGTCACGGCCACGCTAGCTGGAGATTCGTCTGTAAAAACTTGCATTTGTGGTCACAGAGGTACCTGTGCTGACTTTCCTATGGTGTAGAAATATACCTAGTTGGATGAATCTTATTGTGGCTAGCTGGTCTAGTGGCTAACGCGACGGGCTGGAGTTTTGAGACTCTATGACCGCGGGTTCAATCCCGGCCGGGGGTATGGTTTAGTCCACGGATGAAAGGTATTTTGTTTGTTGCTGGCTTTAGACCCTGTATATTTGCAAAGAATGTCATCGGACTGGTGGTATTGTTGGTACTGGGGGGGGATTTTTTTTCCGGCATTAGCATCTGTATTTGTTGGTTTGGAGTGGAGGCCATCGACTGTGGTTCCACTCCAGGAATGACTGGATTTGGTGTACGATTTCTGCCATTTCCTGCCAGTTTTTTTTCCTTCCTGGCACTAAAAAACCTCTCCCTCTTGAGTGGCTGTGGCTACCCAGGTTTTCCCATGGCCTGGATGTTTTGTATCTTTTTGTCCCCTTCAGATGGTGTGCCTGGCAATTTAAGTTATAGCACAGTCTTTCCTGTACTGAAGAGGTACACATTTCAGGGTGAAAAAGCTTACAGGAAGGGAGTTTGCATTTTCCTGTTGTCATATGGGCATGGCATTTTCAAGGGTGGTCATAGTTGCACGTCCCGTCTGTTTTTCAAGATTTCCCATGTCTGCAAATAATAAGTGCATAGTATGTGCACAGGCTTGGTTTCCGTTTGCCTTGGGTTTCTGTGACTGTATTCCCTGTTGGTGCACGTTTCCCTGTCTTATTCCTATCCTCCCTAGCACCAACAATGGAGCTCCCACCAGTTGTTTTTGGTAATATATCCTCACTATTGCTAGTGGAGTCCTCTTGTTTGCTATTTCCTGTGGTATTTCTAGTTTGCAATATTGGTTTTATCTTATCTTTGACTACACTTGTTTCCCCACTACGGCTCCTGTCCCCTATGAGGTCATTTATATGTATTCCTTCCTGCGTATAATTCCCGACTACCTGGACAAAATCTCCAACTTCACCATTACTGTCTCCCAGGACAGCACCTCCAGCTTCACCATTACTGTTTCCCAGGACAGCACCTCCAGTTTCACCATTACTGTCTCCCAGGACAGCACCTCCAGCTTCACCATTACTGTCTCCCAGGACAGCGCTATCAGCCCCACATTTACTGACTACCAGGACTTCACCTCCAGCCTTACAGTTTCTGACTACATGGCCAGTATCAAGGGCAGTACCATTCAGCCCAGACTTTTTATGTTCCCAGTGAAGGCAGGGTACCAGATAATGACAGTGAAGGCAGGGTACCAGATAATGACAGTGAAGGCAGGGTACCAGATAATGACAGTGAAGGCAGGGTACCAGATAATGACAGTGAAGGCAGGGTACCAGATAATGACAGTGAAGGCAGGGTACCAGATAATGACAGTGAAGGCAGGGTACCAGATAATGACAGTGAAGGCAGGGTACCAGATAATGACAGTGAAGGCAGGGTACCAGATAATGACAGTGAAGGCAGGGTACCAGATAATGACAGTGAAGGCAGGGTACCAGATAATGACAGTGAAGGCAGGGTACCAGATAATGACAGTGAAGGCAGAGTGCCAGATAATGACAGTGACAGCACGGCAAAATAAAACTTCAAAAGTGAATGGCCAGAACCGAGGCTGTTACCCTGGGAGGAATTATTGACCTCCAAAAGTTAGTTATAATAGTGGATGGTATTGTAATACCACAAAGTTATATTGGATGGTACTGGACTACCACAAAGTTGTACTTAAGTGACAAGCAGCAGCTGGATATTCTTATTATTCAGATGACGGTTCGCTTGTTCATATTTGAAAAAAACATAGCTAGTTGCATAATTACAGTTTGCTAGGTAACATAGATCATAGATAGTAGCATAATTACAGCCTGTAGGGTAACATAGAGCATAGCTAGTAGCACAATTACGGTCTGCAGGATAACACAGAACATAGCTAGTAGGACAATTACAGTGTGCAGGGTAACATAGAACATTGCTAGTAGGACAATTACAGTCTGCATTCTAACATAAAACATAGCTACTAGCACAATTACAGTGTACAGGGTAACATAGAACATACCTAGTAGCACAATTACAGTCTGCAGGATAACACAGAACATAGCTAGTAGGACAATAACAGTGTGCAGGGTAAAAAAGAACATGTCTAGTAACACAATTACAGTCTGCAGGGTAACACAGAACATAGCTAGTAGGACAATAACAGTGTGCAGGGTAACATAGAACATGTCTAGTAACACAATTACAGTCTGCAGGGTAACATAGAACATAGCTAGTAGCACAATTACAGTGTACAGGGTAACATAGAACATAGCCTCTACCCTGCAGTGCTGTATGACCCTGGTGGTTTAGCGCAAGGTTCTGATTATAATAATTAGCCTCCAGTAACACTAGATTACGAAGCTCTGGTTGCTCCAGTGTGATAAAGGGACTCCTGCCCAGGCGGCTGTGTCGAATTAATTAATTTCCAATAGTTAATGTAAACTGATTATGATATTTAGGTCTTGCTGGTAGAGCAAGATGATTAATATAAATTTCATTTTGTTTTGTTTTTCTTTACAGGTAAGTGTGGATTACCGCCCATCGTGGGACAACTCTCGCAGCGCATGACAGGTAAGTGTGGATTACCGCCCATCGTGGGACAACTCTCGCACCGCATGACAGGTGTGTCTATATTACTACTTTAAATACTCCTAACCAATGAGCACAGTGTTGCTAACTGTCAGTTGTATCAACACTTGGGTGTTACCGTTGGTGTTGCTTCTTATAGCTTGTAATGTGAAACTTGAGGGAAACACAGTATGTTCCACACTAGCTCAGGTGATCGTGGTTACCTGGTTCCCACGAGTCTACACCAGAGTTTACTGGGGTGTGACAGTAGTCACCTGGTTCCCACGAGTCTACACCAGAGTTTACTGGGGTGTGACAGTAGTCACCTGGTTCCCACGAGTCTACACCAGAGTTTACCGGGGTGTGACAGTAGTCACCTGGTTCCCACGAGTCTACACCAGAGTTTACCGGGGTGTGACAGTAGTCACCTGGTTCCCACGAGTCTACACCAGAGTTTACCGGGGTGTGTGGAAAAAGACACTTATGTACAGTTCAGGACATTTATTAAAGGAAACGTTTCGCCACGAGTGGCTTCTTCAGTCCTAATACAGAGAAAACTAAGAAAACACACATATATATAGTGGTGGGAGTCAGGTGAGGTGAAGCGTGGGTAGAGGTGGTGGTAGTAGTAGTAGTAGTAATGGAACTAAGGAGGTGAGGTTAGAGAGGGACCTGCTGGCATCAAGTAACACCAGTTCCCAGGATGGGTAATATCCTCTTGCTTAGTAATTTTGAAATACTAAGCAAGAGGATATTACCCATCCTGGGAACTGGTGTTACTTGATGCCAGCAGGTCCCTCTCTAACCTCACCTCCTTAGTTCCATTACTACTACTACTACTACCACCACCTCTACCCACGCTTCACCTCACCTGACTCCCACCACTATATATATGTGTGTTTTCTTAGTTTTCTCTGTATTAGGACTGAAGAAGCCACTCGTGGCGAAACGTTTCCTTTAATAAATGTCCTGAACTGTACATAAGTGTCTTTTTCCACATCTTGTCGGTATCACCATACCATTTCCTTACCGGGGTGTGACAGTAGTCACCTGGTTCCCACGAGTCTACACCAGAGTTTACTGGGGTGTGACAGTAGTCACCTGGTTCCCAGGAGTCTACACCAGAGTTTACCGGGGTGTGACAGTGGTCACCTGGTTCCCACGAGTCTACACCAGAGTTTACCGGGGTGTGACAGTAGTCACCTGGTTCCCACGAGTCTACACCAGAGTTTACTGGGGTGTGACAGTAGTCACCTGGTTCCCAGGAGTCTACACCAGAGTTTACTGGGGTGTGACAGTAGTCACCTGGTTCCCAGGAGTCTACACCAGAGTTTACTGGGGTGTGACAGTAGTCACCTGGTTCCCAGGAGTCTACACCAGAGTTTACTGGGGTGTGACAGTAGTCACCTGGTTCCCACGAGTCTACACCAGAGTTTACTGGGGTGTGACAGTAGTCACCTGGTTCCCACGAGTCTACACCAGAGTTTACCGGGGTGTGACAGTAGTCACCTGGTTCCCAGGAGTCTACACCAGAGTTTACCGGGGTGTGACAGTGGTCACCTGGTTGTATTAAAGAGGTCCAGGATTACGACCACTAAAAAGTCGACATTTCTCATGTTCAGTAACTGCAGTAAATTTAGTCCAATGTGCAGAGAACAACACAAACCTGTTTATCAAAGAATTGTTCATAATTAGTGTTGAAACTTATAGATTTATCTTAAAAAAAAGTGATATATAATTACCAGTAGAATTTTTCTTTTTTTTCAAAATTCTGAGATTTTCATTATCATAGTGTTTAGTCTGGCACGAACCTGGCACTTTTGTGGGCGGGAACCTGGCACTTTTGTGGGCGGGAACCTGGCACTTTTGTGGGCGGGAACCTGGCACTTTTGTGGGCGGGAACCTGGCACTTTTGTGGGCGGGAACCTGGCACTTTTGTGGGCGGGAACCTGGCACTTTTGTGGGCGGGAATCTGGCACTGTTGTGGCGGGAGCCTGGCACTGCTGTTGCGGGAACCTGGCACTGTTGTGGCCGGGAACCTGGCACTGTTGTGGCCGGGAACCTGGCACTGTTGAGGCCGGGAACCTGGCACTGTTGTGGCCGAGAACCTGGCACTGTTGTGGCCGGGAACCTGGCACTGTTGTGGCCGGGAACCTGGCATTGTTGTGGCCGGGAACCTTTCATTGTTGTGGCCGGGAACCTGGCACTGTTGTGGCCGGGAACCTGGCACTTTTGTGGCCGGGAAGCTGGTACTGTTATGGCCGGGAAGCTGGTACTGTTGTGGCGGGAGCCTGGCACTGTTGTGGCGGGAGCCTGGCACTGTTGTGGCGGGAGCCTGGCACTGTTGTGGCGGGAACCTGGCACTGTTGTGGCCGGGAACCTGGCACTGTTGTGGCGGGAGCCTGGCACTGTTGTTGCGGGAACCTGGCACTGTTGCGGGAACCTGGCACTGTTGTGGCCGGGAACCTGGCACTGTTGTGGCCGGGAACCTGGCACTGTTGTGGCCGGGAACCTGGCACTGTTGTGGCCGGGAACCTGGCACTGTTGTGGCCGGGAACCTGGCACTGTTGTGGCCGGGAACCTGGCACTGTTGTGGCCGGGAACCTGGCACTGTTGTGGCCGGGAACCTGGCACTGTTGTGGCCGGGAACCTGGCACTGTTGTGGCCGGGAACCTGGCACTGTTGTGGCCGGGAACCTGGCACTGTTGTGGCCGGGAACCTGGCACTGTTGTGGCCGGGAACCTGGCACTGTTGTGGCCGGGAACCTGGCACTGTTGTGGCCGGAAACCTGGCACTGTTGTGGCCGGGAACCTGGCATTATTGTGGCCGGGAACCTGGCACTGTTGTGGCCGGGAACCTGGAACTGTTGTGGCAGGTACCTGGCACTGTTGTGGCAGGAACCTGGCACTGTTGTGGCAGGAACCTGGCACTGTTGTGGCAGGAACCTGGCACTGTTGTGGCAGGAACCTGGCACTGTTGTGGCAGGAACCTGGCACTGTTGTGGCAGGAACCTGGCACTGTTGTTGCAGGAACCTGGCACTGTTGTGGCAGGAACCTGGCACTGTTGTGGCAGGAACCTGGCACTGTTGTGGCAGGAACCTGGCACTGTTGTGGCAGGAACCTGGCACTGTTGTGGCCGGGAACCTGGCACTGTTGTGGCCGGGAACCTGGCACTGTTGAGGCCGGGAACCTGGCACTGTTGTGGCCGAGAACCTGGCACTGTTGTGGCCGGGAACCTGGCACTGTTGTGGCCGGGAACCTGGCATTGTTGTGGCCGGGAACCTTTCATTGTTGTGGCCGGGAACCTGGCACTGTTGTGGCCGGGAACCTGGCACTTTTGTGGCCGGGAAGCTGGTACTGTTATGGCCGGGAAGCTGGTACTGTTGTGGCGGGAGCCTGGCACTGTTGTGGCGGGAGCCTGGCACTGTTGTGGCGGGAGCCTGGCACTGTTGTGGCCGGGAACCTGGCACTGTTGTGGCCGGGAACCTGGTACTGTTGTGGCGGGAGCCTGGCACTGTTGTTGCGGGAACCTGGCACTGTTGCGGGAACCTGGCACTGTTGTGGCCGGGAACCTGGCACTGTTGTGGCCGGGAACCTGGCACTGTTGTGGCCGGGAACCTGGCACTGTTGTGGCCGGGAACCTGGCACTGTTGTGGCCGGGAACCTGGCACTGTTGTGGCCGGGAACCTGGCACTGTTGTGGCCGGGAACCTGGCACTGTTGTGGCCGGGAACCTGGCACTGTTGTGGCCGGGAACCTGGCACTGTTGTGGCCGGGAACCTGGCACTGTTGTGGCCGGGAACCTGGCACTGTTGTGGCCGGGAACCTGGCACTGTTGTGGCCGGGAACCTGGCACTGTTGTGGCCGGGAACCTGGCACTGTTGTGGCCGGAAACCTGGCACTGTTGTGGCCGGGAACCTGGCATTATTGTGGCCGGGAACCTGGCACTGTTGTGGCCGGGAACCTGGAACTGTTGTGGCAGGTACCTGGCACTGTTGTGGCAGGAACCTGGCACTGTTGTGGCAGGAACCTGGCACTGTTGTGGCAGGAACCTGGCACTGTTGTGGCAGGAACCTGGCACTGTTGTGGCAGGAACCTGGCACTGTTGTGGCGGGAACCTGGCACTGTTGTTTCAGGAACCTGGCACTGTTGTGGCAGGAACCTGGCACTGTTGTGGCAGGAACCTGGCACTGTTGTGGCAGGAACCTGGCACTGTTGTGGCAGGAACCTGGCACTGTTGTGGCAGGAACCTGGCACTGTTGTGGCAGGAACCTGGCACTGTTGTGGCAGGAACCTGGCACTGTTGTGGCAGGAACCTGGCACTGTTGTGGCAGGAACCTGGCACTGTTGTGGCAGGAACCTGGCACTGTTGTGGCAGGAACCTGGCACTGTTGTGGCAGGAACCTGGCACTGTTGTGGCAGGAACCTGGCACTGTTGTGGCAGGTACCTGGCACTGTTGTGGCAGGAACCTGGCACTGTTGTGGCAGGAACCTGGCACTGTTGTGGCAGGAACCTGGCACTGTTGTAGCAGGAACCTGGCACTGTTGTGGCAGGAACCTGGCACTGTTGTGGCAGGAACCTGGCACTGTTGTGGCAGGAACCTGGCACTGTTGTGGCAGGAACCTGGCACTGTTGTGGCAGGAACCTGGCACTGTTGTGGCAGGAACCTGGCACTGTTGTGGCAGGAACCTGGCACTGTTGTGGCAGGAACCTGGCACTGTTGTGGGCTGGATGAAAATTGTCATCTTCGACCTGAGATGAAAATATCAAACATTGTTTCTATGTAAGTGTGACTTGTTTAGACTTAATATTAATTTAAGTTTAACTGATGACAAGATAAGTGTAGCAATAAACAGTGAATTTCTGTATTAACGACCTATTGCATAGGTTAATTGGGAATGTTATTTAATTAAGACTTAACTGACATGACTCACGAAATCGTAATGACACGATTGCAAACAAACCATACCACGGACGGGATTTGAACCCGCGGTCAGAGAGTCTCAAAACTCCAGACGGTTGGGTTAGCCACTAGACCAGCTAGCCACAGTAAGATTCATCCAACTAGGTATATACCTAGTTGGATGAATCTTATTGTGGCTAGCTGGTCCAGTGGCTAACGCGACGGTCTGGAGTTTTGAGACTCTGACCGCGGGTTCAAACCCCGCCCGTGGTATGGTTTACTTAGCTGACATATTCCTGGGAAAATATTTTCTGTGAGTATTTATAAATAATTTTGTGTTGACGGGTATAGACTGCAGCTTTTATAGCCTAAATTCTTTATACATAAAAAGAATTTTTAGAAATATTTTGCACTGAAAATTCGGCAACTTTTTATCTATACTAAAAGCGATGTTGAGAAGTTTCAAAAATTCTCGATTTTTAATTATATACTTGTAGTTAAATAAAAAAGTTGGTCTAGCAGCAGAGGTTATCACTTAATCTTTATTATCGTCGTACTTAATGAAGTTGTGGAACATCGTGTGGATGGTCAAGTTACGTCGATGACTATTCAAGTTTACTTAAAGGTTGTAAACATTTAGGAAATATATATACATACATTTATATATATATATATATATATATATATATATATATATATATATATATATATATAATATATATATATATATATATATATTATAGTAGTGGGTTCGTAGACAGCAACCACCCAGGGAAGTACTACCGTCCTGCCAGATGACTGTGAAACAAAAACCTGTAACTGTTTTGCATGATGGTAGGATTGCTGGTTTTTCTTTTTCTGTCTCATAAACACGCTAAGATAACAGGAATATCTTGCTACTCCTACTTACACTTTGGTCACACTTCACAGACACGCACATGCATATATATATATACATACATCTAGGTTTTTCTCCTTATTCTAAATAGCTCTTGTTCTTTTTTATTTCTTCTATTGTCCATGGGGAAGTGGAAAAGAATCTTTCCTCCGTAAGCCATGCGTGTTGTATGAGGCGACTAAAATGCCGGGAGCAATGGGCTAGTAACCCCTTCTCCTGTATACATTTACTAAAAAAGAGAAGAAGAAAAACTTTATAAAACTGGGTTGTTTAAATGTGCGTGGATGTAGTGCGAATGACAAGAAACAGATGATTGCTGATGTTATGAATGAAAAGAAGTTGGATGTCCTGGCTCTAAGCGAAACAAAGCTGAAGGGGGTAGGAGAGTTTCAGTGGGGGGAAATAAATGGGATTAAATCTGGAGTATCTGAGAGAGTTAGAGCAAAGGAAGGGGTAGCAGTAATGTTAAATGATGAGTTATGGAAGGAGAAAAGAGAATATGAATGTGTAAATTCGAGAATTATGTGGATTAAAGTAAAGGTTGGATGCGAGAAGTGGGTCATAATAAGCGTGTATGCACCTGGAGAAGAGAGGAATGCAGAGGAGAGAGAGAGATTTTGGGAGATGTTAAGTGAATGTATAGGAGCCTTTGAACCAAGTGAGAGAGTAATTGTGGTAGGGGACCTGAATGCTAAAGTAGGAGAAACTTTTAGAGAGGGTGTGGTAGGTAAGTTTGGGGTGCCAGGTGTAAATGATAATGGGAGCCATTTGATTGAACTTTGTATAGAAAGGGGTTTAGTTATAGGTAATACATATTTTAAGAAAAAGAGGATAAATAAGTATACACGATATGATGTAGGGCGAAATGACAGTAGTTTGTTGGATTATGTATTGGTAGATAAAAGACTGTTGAGTAGACTTCAGGATGTACATGTTTATCGAGGGGCCACAGATATATCAGATCACTTTCTAGTTGTAGCTACACTGAGAGTAAAAGGTAGATGGGATACAAGGAGAATAGAAGCATCAGGGAAGAGAGAGGTGAAGGTTTATAAACTAAAAGAGGAGGCAGTTAGGGTAAGATATAAACAGTTATTGGAGGATAGATGGGCTAATGAGAGCATAGGCAATGGGGTCGAAGAGGAATAGGGTGGGTTTAAAAATGTAGTGTTAGAGTGTTCAGCAGAAGTGTGTGGTTACAGGAAAGTGGGTGCAGGAGGGAAGAGGAGCGATTGGTGGAATGATGATGTAAAGAGAGTAGTAAGGGAGAAAAAGTTAGCATATGAGAAGTTTTTACAAAGTGAAAGTGATGCAAGGAGGGAAGAGTATATGGAGAAAAAGAGAGAGGTTAAGAGAGTGGTGAAGCAATGTAAAAAGAGAGCAAATGAGAGAGTGGGTGAGCTGTTATCAACAAATTTTGTTGAAAATAAGAAAAAGTTTTGGAGTGAGATTAACAAGTTAAGGAAGCCTAGAGAACAAATGGATTTGTCAGTTAAAAATAGGAGAGGAGAGTTATTAAATGGAGAGTTAGAGGTATTGGGAAGATGGAGGGAATATTTTGAGGAATTGTTAAATGTTGATGAAGATAGGGAAGCTGTGATTTCGTGTATAGGGCAAGGAGGAATAACATCTTGTAGGAGTGAGGAAGAGCCAGTTGTGAGTGTGGGGGAAGTTCGAGAGGCAGTAGGTAAAATGAAAGGGGGTAAGGCAGCCGGGATTGATGGGATAAAGATAGAAATGTTAAAAGCAGGTGGGATATAGTTTTGGAGTGGTTGGTGCAATTATTTAATAAATGTATGGAAGAGGTAAGGTACCTAGGGATTGGCAGAGAGCATGCATAGTTCCTTTGATATAAAGGCAAAGGGGATAAAAGAGAGTGCAAAAATTATAGGGGGATAAGTCTGTTGAGTGTACATGGTAAAGTGTACGGTAGAGTTATAATTGAAAGAATTAAGAGTAAGACGGAGAATAGGATAGCAGATGAACAAGGAGGCTTTAGGAAAGGTAGGGGGTGTGTGGACCAGGTGTTTACAGTGAAACATATAAGTGAACAGTATTTAGATAAGGCTAAAGAGGTCTTTGTGGCATTTATGGATTTGGAAAAGGCGTATGACAGGGTGGATAGGGGGGCAATGTGGCAGATGTTGCAAGTGTATGGTGTAGGAGGTAGGTTACTGAAAGCAGTGAAGAGTTTTTACGAGGATAGTGAGGCTCAAGTTAGAGTATGTAGAAAAGAGGGAAATTTTTTCCCAGTAAAAGTAGGCCTTAGACAAGGATGTGTGATGTCACCGTGGTTGTTTAATATATTTATAGATGGGGTTGTAAGAGAAGTAAATGCGAGGGTCTTGGCAAGAGGCGTGCAGTTAAAAGATAAAGAATCACACACAGGGTGGGAGTTGTCACAGCTGCTCTTTGCTGATGACACTGTGCTCTTGGGAGATTCTGAAGAGAAGCTGCAGAGATTGGTGGATGAATTTGGTAGGGTGTGCAAAAGAAGAAAATTAAAGGTGAATACAGGAAAGAGTAAGGTTATGAGGATAACAAAAAGATTAGGTGATGAAAGATTGAATATCAGATTGGAGGGAGAGAGTATGGAGGAGGTAACGTATTCAGATATTTGGGAGTGGACGTGTCAGCGGATGGGTCTATGAAAGATGAGGTGAATCATAGAATTGATGAGGGAAAAAAGAGTGAGTGGTGCACTTAGGAGTCTGTGGAGACAGAGAACTTTGTCCTTGGAGGCAAAGAGGGGAATGTATGAGAGTATAGTTTTTACCACGCTCTTATATGGGAGTGAAGCATGGGTGATGAATGTTGCAGCGAGGAGAAGGCTGGAGGCAGTGGAGATGTCATGTCTGAGGGCAAAAGTGTGGTGTGAATATAATGCAGAGAATTCGTAGTTTGGAAGTTAGGAGGAGGTGCGGGATTACCAAAACTGTTGTCCAGAGGGCTGAGGAAGGGTTGTTGAGGTGGTTCGGACATGTAGAGAGAATGGAGCGAAACAGAATAACTTCAAGAGTGTATCAGTCTGTAGTGGAAGGAAGGCGGGGTAGGGGTCGGCCTAGGAAGGGTTGGAGGGAGGGGGTAAAGGAGGTTTTGTGTGCGAGGGGCTTGGACTTCCAGCAGGCATGCGTGAGCGTGCTTGATAGGAGTGAATGGAGACAAATGGTTTTTAATACTTGACGTGCTGTTGGAGTGTGAGCAAAGTAACATTTATGAAGGGATTCAGGGAAACCGGCAGGCCGGACTTGAGTCCTGGAGATGGGAAGTACAGTGCCTGCACTCTGAAGGAGGGGTGTTAATGTTGCAGTTTAAAAACTGTGTGTAAAGCACCCTTCTGGCAAGACAGTGATGGAGTGAATGATGGTGAAAGTTTTTCTTTTTCGGGCCACCCTGCCTTGGTGGGAATTGGCCAGTGTGATAATAAAAAAAATAAAATATATATATATATATATATATATATATATATATATATATATATATATATATATATATATATATATATTTTATTATATATATATAAACAGAATAGCAAAGGACACATGTCTCTATCATGCACAAACACCAGTGATGATGAACCAAAGTACCAGTTGTAACAATACTAGAAATTATCTAAATGATTAGGCTTACCAAAGCATATTTATTTTCCCATGTGGCGGAGTCATGCCATCATAGTGTATATATCTGAATGTTACTCTTATACTTGCTCAGTTTTCACTGTCTCCATTACTTACTTTATGAACTTCCTGGGACTAGTTTTCTGTGTTGTTGCTCTGATCTTCCTCACTGACTCACTGTGTCAGCTGCTCACCATCCATGTGCTTCATCACGTCTCACAACCTTCCTCACTGACTCACTGTGTCAGCTGCTCACCATCCATGTGCTTCATCACGTCTCACAACCTTCCTCACTGACTCACTGTGTCAGCTGCTCACCATCCATGTGCTTCATCACGTCTCACAACCTTCCTCACTGACTCACTGTGTAAGCTGCTCACCATCCAGGTGCTTCATTATGTCTCACAACCTTCCTCACTGACTCACTGTGTCAGCTGCTCACCATCCATGTGCTTCATCACGTCTCACAACCTTCCTCACTGACTCACTGTGTAAGCTGCTCACCATCCAGGTGCTTCATCACGTCTCACAACCTTCCTCACTGACTCACTGTGTCAGCTGCTCACCATCCAGGTGCTTCATCATGTCTCACAACCTTCCTCACTGACTCCCACTGCGTCAGCTGCTCACAATCCATGTGCTTCATCATGTCTCACAACCTTGCTCACTGACTCACTGTGTCAGCTGCTCACCATCCAGGTGCTTCATCATGTCTCACAACCTTCCTCACTGACTCCCACTGCGTCAGCTGCTCACAATCCATGTGCTTCATCATGTCTCACAACCTTCCTCACTGACTCACTGTGTCAGCTGCTCACCATCCAGGTGCTTCATCATGTCTCACAACCTTCCTCACTGACTCACTGTGTCAGCTGCTCACCATCCAGGTGCTTCATCATGTCTCACAACCTTCCTCACTGACTCACTGTGTCAGCTGCTCACCATCCAGGTGCTTCATTATGTCTCACAACCTTCCTCACTGACTCACTGTGTCAGCTCCTCCCCATCCAGGTGCTTCATTATGTCTCACAACCTTCCTCACTGACTCACTGTGTCAGCTGCTCACCATCCAGGTGCTTCATTATGTCTCACAACCTTCCTCACTGACTCACTGTGTCAGCTGCTCACCATCCAGGTGCTTCATCATGTCTCACAACCTTCCTCACTGACTCCCACTGCGTCAGCTGCTCACAATCCATGTGCTTCATCATGTCTCACAAACTTGCTCACTGACTCACTGTGTCAGCTGCTCAACATCCAGGTGCTTCATCATGTCTCACAACCTTCCTCACTGACTCCCAATGCGTCAGCTGCTCACCATCTAGTTGCTTCATCATGTCTCACAACCTTCCTCACTGACTTCCACTGCGTCAGCTGCTCACCATTAATGTGCTTGATGTCTCACAACCTTCCTCACTGACTTCCACTGCGTCAGCTGCTCACCATCCATATGCATTATCATGTCTCACAACCTTCCTCACTGACTCACTGTGTCAGCTGCTCACCATCCATGTGATTCGTCATGTCTCACAACCTTCCTCACTGTCACTGCGTCAGCTGCTCACCATCTAGTTGCTTCATCATGTCTCACAACCTTCCTCACTGACTTCCACTGCGTCAGCTGCTCACCATCTAGTTGCTTCATCATGTCTCACAACCTTCCTCACTGACTCACTGTGTCAGCTGCTCACCATCCATGAGCTTCATCTTGTCTCACAACCCTCCTCACTGACTGTGCCAGCTGCTCACAATCCAGGTGCTTCATGTCTCACAACCTTCCTCACTGACTCACTGTCAGCTGCTTACCATCAATGTGCTTCATCATGTCTGTCAACCATCCTCACTGGCTAACTGTCAGCTGCTCACAATCCATGTGCTTCATGTCTCACAACCTTCCTCACTGACTCACTGTGTCATCTGCTCACCATCCAGGTGCTTCATTATTCTCAAAACCTTTCTCACTGACCCACTGTGTCAGCTGCTCACAATCCATGTGCTTCATGACTCACAACCTTCCTCACTGACTCACTGTGTCATCTGCTCACCATCCAGGTGCTTCATTATAACTCAAAACCTTCCTCACTGACTGACTGTGTCAGCTGCTCACCATCCAGGAGCTTCATTATGTCTCAAAACCTTCCTCACTGACTCTCACTGTGTCAGCTGTTCACCATCCAGGTGCTTCAGCATTACTCACAACCTTCCTCACTGATTCACTGTGTCAGCTACTCACAATCCAGGTGCTTCATGTCTAACAACCTTCCTCACTGACTCGCTGTGTCAGTAGCTCACCATCCAGGTGCTTCATCATGACTCACAACCTTCCTCACTGACTCACTGTGTCAGCTGCTCACCATCCAGGTGCTTCATCATGACACACAACCTTCTTAACTGACTCTCACTGCGTCAGCTGCTCATCATCCAGGTGCTTCATGCCTCACAACCTTCCTCACTGACTCGCTGTGTCAGCTGCTCACCATCCAGGTCCTTCATCATGACTCACAACCTTCTTCACTGACTCACTATGTCAGCTGCTCACAATCCAGGTGCTTAATCATGTCTCACAACCTTCCTCACTGACTCACTGTGTCAGCTGCTCACCATCCATGTGCTTCATCATGTCTCACAACCTTCCACACTGACTGAGTCAGCTACTCACCATCCAGGTGCTTCATGTCTCACAACCTTCCTCACTGACTCACTGTGTCAGCTGCTCACCATCCAAGTGCTTCATCCTGTCTCAGAACCCTCCTCACTGACTCACTTTGTCAGCTGCTCACCATCCAGGTGCTTCATCATGTCTCACAACCTTCCTCACTGACTCACTGTGTCAGCTGCTCACCATCCAGGTGTTTTATCATGTCTCTCAACCTTCCTCACTGACTCTCTGTGTCAGCTGCTCACCATCCAGTTGATTCATCATGTCTCTCAACCTTCCTCACTGACTCACTGTGTCAGCTGCTCACCATCCAGGTGCTTCATCATGTCTCACAATCTTCCTCACAATCTTCCTCACTGACTCACTGTGTCAGCTGCTCACCATCCTGGTTCTTCATGTCTCACAATCTTCCTCACTGTCTCACGGTGTCAGCTGCTCACCATCCAGGTGCTTCATGTCTCACAATCTTCCTCACTGACTCACTGTGTCAGCTGCTCACCATCCAGGTGCTTCATGTCTCACAACCTTCCTCACTGACTCACTGTGTCAGCTGCTCACCATCCAGGTGCTTCATCATGTCCACAACCTTCCTCACTGACTCTCACTGCGTCAGCTGCTCACCATCCAGTTGCTTCATCGTGTCTCACAACCTTCCTCACTGACTCACTGTGTCAGCTGCTCACCATCCAGATGCTTCATTATGTCTCAAAACCTTCCTCACTGACTCTCACTGCGTCAGCTGCTCACCATCCTGGTGCTTCATCATGTCTCAAAACCTTCCTCACTGAACCACTGTGTCAGCTGTTCACCATCCAGGTGCTTCATCATGACTCACAACCTTCCTCACTGACTCACTGTGTCAGCTGCTAACAATGCATGTGCTTCATGTCTCACAACGTTCCTCACTGACTCGCTGTGTCAGCTGCTCACAATCCAGGTGCTTCATCATGTCTCACAAACTTCCTCACTGACTCACTGTGTCATCTGCTCACCATCCAGGAGCTTCATTATGTCTCACAACCTTCCTCACTGACTCACTGTGTCAGCTGCTCACAATCCATGTGCTTCATGTCTCACAACCTTCCTCACTGACTCACTGTGTTAGCTGCTCTCCATCCATGTGCTTCATGTCTCACAACCTTCCTCACTGACTCACTGCGTCAGCTGCTCATCATCCATGTGCTTCATCATGTCTCACAACCCTCATCACTGACTCACTGTGTCAGCTGCTCACCATCCAGGTGCTTCATGTCCCACAACCTTCCTCACTGACTCTCACTGCGTCAGCTGCTCACCATTTAGTCGCTTCATGTCTCACAACCTTCCTCACTGACTCACTGTGTCAGCTGCTAACAATGCATGTGCTTCATGTCTCACAACGTTCCTCACTGACTCACTGTCTCAGCTGCTCACCATCCATGTGCTTCATCATGTCTCAAAACCTTCCTCACTGACTCTCACTGAGTCAGCTGCTCACCATTCAAGTGCTTCATCATGTCTCACAACCTCACTGACTCACTGTCTCAGCTGCTCACAATCCAGGTGCTTCATGTCTCACATCCTTCCTCACTGACTCGCTGTCAGCTGCTCACCATCAATGTGCTTCATCATGTCTCACAACCATCCTCACTGACTCTCTGTCGGCTGCTCACAATCAAGGTGCTTCATGTCTCACAACCTTCCTCACTGACTCGCTCTGTCACCTGCTCACAATCCATGTGCTTCATTATGTCTCAAAACCTTTCTCACTGACTCACTGTGTCAGCTGCTCACTATCCAGGTGCTTCATTATGTCTCAAAACCTTTCTCACTGACTCACTGTGTCTGCTGCTCACCATCCAGGTGCTTCATTATGACTCACAACCTTCCTCACTGACTAACTGTGTCAGCTGTTCACAATCCAGGTGCTTCATCATGTTTCACAACCTTACTCGCTATGTCAGCTGCTCACCATCCATGTGCTTCATTATGTCTCTCAACCTTCCTCACTGACTCACTGTGTCAGCTGCTCACCATCCAGGTGCTTCATCATGTCTCACAACCTTCCTCACTGACTCGCTGTGTCAGCTACTCACATTCCAGGTGCTTCATCATGTCTCACAACCTTTCTCACTGACTCGATGTGTCAGCAGCTCACCATCCAGGTGCTTCATTTTGTCTCAAAACCTTACTCACTGACTCACTGTGTTAGCTGCTCACAATCCATGTGCTTCATTATGTCTCACAATCTTACTGACTCAGTGTCAGCTGCTCACAACCTGGTGCTTCATCATGTCTCACAACCTTCCTCACTGACTCCCACTGCGTCAGCTGCTCAAAATCCACGTGATTCATGTCTCACAACCATCCTCACTGACTCAGTGTTTGCTGCTCACCATCCAGGTGCTTCATGTCTCACAACCTTCCTCACGACTCACTGCGTGAGCTGCTCACCATCCAGGTGCTTCATCATGTCTCACAACCTTCCTCACTGACTCCCACTGCGTCAGCTGCTCACCATCCAGTTGCTTCATGTCTCGCAACCTTCCTCACTGACTCACTGTGTCAGCTCTTTACCATCCATGTGCTTCATCATGTCTCATAACCTTCCTCACTGACTCACTGCATCAGCTGCTCACCATCCATGTGCTTCATCATGTCTCATAACCTTCCTCACTGACTCACTGTGTCAGCTGTTCACCATCCTGGTGCTTCATCGTCTCATAACCTTCCTAACTGACTCACTGTCAGCTGCTCACAATCCAGGTGCTTCATGTCTCACAACCTTCCTCACTGACTCACTGTGTCAGCTGCTCACCATCCAGGTGCTTCATCATGTCTCACATCCTTCGTCACTGACTCAGTGTCAGCTGCTCACAATCCAGGTGCTTCATGTCTCAACAACCATCCTCATTGACTCATTCAGCTTCTCATAATCCAGGTGATTCATGTCTCACAACCTTCCTCTCTAACTCGCTGTGTAACCTGCTCACAATCAAAGTGCTTCATTATGTCTCACAACCTTCCTCACTTAGTCACTGCGTCAGCTACTCACCATCCAGGTGCTTCATCATGTCTCACAACCTTCCTCACTACTCACTCTGTCACCTGCTCTCAATACAGGTGCTTCATGTCTCAAAACCTTCCTCACGGACTCACTGTGTCATCTGCTCACCATCCAGGTGCTTCATCATGTCTCACAACCTTCCTCACTACTCACTCTGTCAGCTGCTCTCAATCCAGGTGCTTCATGTCTTAAAACCTTCCTCACGGACTCACTGTGTCATCTGCTCACCATCCAGGTGCTTCATTATATCTCAAAACCTTCTTCACTGACTCTCACTGCGTCAGCTGCTCATCATCCATGAGCTTCATCATGTCTCACAACCTTCCTCACTGACTCGCTCTGTCAGCTGCTCACAATCCATGTGCTTCATCATGTCTGACAACATTCCTCACTGACTCACTGTGTCAGCTGCTCACCATCCAGGTGCTTCATGTCTCAAAACCTTCCTCACTGACCCACTGTGTCAGCTGCTCACCATCCAGGTGCTTCATCATGTCTCACAACCTTCCTCACTGACTCACTGCATAAGCTGCTCATCATCCATGAGCTTCATCATGTCTAACAACCTTCCTCACTGACTCTCTTTGTCAGCTGCTCACCATCCATGTGCTTCATCCTGTCTCAAAACATTTCTCACTGACTCACTGTGTCAGCTGCTCACAATCCAGGAGTTTAATTATGTCTCAGAACTTTCCTCTCTGACTCAGTTTCAGCTGCTCACTGTCCAGGTCCTTCATCATGTCTCAAAACCTTCCTCACTGACTCTCACTGCGTCAGCTGCTCACCATCCAGGAGCTTCATGTCTCACAACCTTCCTCACTGAATCACTGTGTCAGCTGCTCACAATCCATGTGCTTCATTATGTCTCACAACCTTCCTCACTGACTCACTGTGTCATCTGCTCACCATCCAGGTGCTTCATTATGTCTCAAAACCTTTCTCACTTACTGAGTCAGCTGCTCACTATCCAGGTGCTTCATTATGTCTCACAACCTTCCTCACTGACTCTGTGTCAGCTGCTCACAATCCTGGTGTTTCATTATGTCTCAAAACCTTCATCACTGACTCTCACTGCGTCAGCTGCTCACCATCCAGGTGCTTCATCATGTCTCACAACCTTCCTCACTGTCTAGCTGTGTCAGCTGCTCATCATCCAGGTGCTTCATGATGACTCACAACCTTCCTCACTGACTCACTGTGTCAGCTGCTCACAATCCAGGTGCTTCATTATGTCTCACAACCTTCCTCACTGACTCACTCTGTCATCTGCTCACCATCCAGGTGCTTCATTATGTCTCACAACCTTCCTCACTGACTCACGTTGTCAGCTGCTCAAAATCCAGGTGCTTCATTATATCTCACAATCTTCCTCACTGACTCACTCTGTCATCTGCTCACCATCCTGGTGCTTCATCATGTCTCACAACCTTCCTCTTTGACTCGGTGTGTCAGCTGCTCACAATCCAGGTGCTTCACCATGTCTCACAATCTTCTTCACTGACTCACTGTTTCATCTGCTCACCATTAAGGTGCTTCATGTCTCACAACCTTATTCACTGACTCCCACTGCGTCAGCTGCTCACAATCCATGTGCTTCTTCATGTCTCACAACCTTCCTCACTGACTCACTGTGTCAGCTGCTCACCATCCAGGAGCTTCATGTCTCACAACCTTCCTCACTGACTCGCTGTGTCAGCTGCTCACCATCCAGGTGCTTCATCATGTCTCACAACCTTCCTCACTGACTCACTGCGTCAGCTGCTCACCATCCATATGCTTCATCATGTCTCACAACCTTCCTGATTGACTCACTGAGTCAGCTGCTCACCATCCAGGTGCTTCATCATGTCTCACAACCTTCCTCACTGACTCAGTGTCAGCTGCTCACAATCCAGAAGTTTCATGATGTCTCAAAACTTTCCTCACTGACTCACTGAGTCAGCTACTCACCATCCAGGTGCTTCATTGTGTCTCAAAACCTTCCTCACTGACTCACTTTGTCAGCTGCTCACAATCCAGGTGCTTCATGTCTCACAACCATCCTCACTGACTCATTCAGCTTCTCACAGTCCAGGTGCTTCATGTCTCACAACCTTCCTCACTGACTCGCTGTGTAACCTGCTCAAAATCCAGTTTCTTCATTATGTCTCACAGCCTTCCTCACTTAGTCACTGTGTCAGCTGCTCACCATCCAGGTGCTTCATGTCTCACAACCTTCCTCACTGACTCACTGTGTCAGCTGCTCACAATCCAGGTGCTTCATGTCTAACAACCTTCCTCACTGACTCATTGTGTCATCTGCTCGACATCCAGGTGCTTCATTATGTCTCACAACCTTCCTCACTTAGTCACTGTGTCAGCTGCTCACCATCCAGGTGCTTCAATATTTCTCACAACCTTCCTCACTTAGTCACTGTGTCAGTTGCTCACAATCCAGGTGTTTCATTGTCTCAAAACCTTCTTCACTGAATCACTGCGTCAGCTGCTCACCATCCTGGTGCTTAATCATGTCTCACAACCTTCCTCACTGACTCGCTGTGTCAGCTGCTCACAATCCATGTGATTCATCATGTCTGACAACCTTCCTCACTGACTCACTGTGTCAGCTGCTCACAATCCAGGAGTTTCATTGTCTCAAAACCTTCTTCACTGACTCACTGCTTCAGCTGCTCAACCATCCTGGTTTCTTCATCATGTCTCAAACCTTCCTCACTGACTCGCTGTGTCAGCTGCTCACTATCCAAATGCTTCATCATGTCTCATAACCTTCCTCACTGACTCACTGTGTCAGCTGCTCACAATCCAGGAGTTTCATTGTCTCAAAACCTTCTTCACTGACTCACTGCTTCAGCTGCTCACCATCCTGGTGCTTCATCATGTCTCACAACCTTCCTCACTGACTCGCTGTGTCAGCTGCTCACTATCCAAATGCTTCATGTCTCATAACCTTCCTCACTGACTCATTGTGTCAGCTGCTCTCCATCCATGTGCTTCATCCTGTCTCACAACCTTCCTCACTGACTTACTTTGTCAGCTGCTCACCATCCAGGTGCTTCATCATGTCTCACATCCTTCCTCACTGACTCACTGTGTCAGCTGCTCACCATCCAGGTGCTTCATGTCTCACAACCTTCCTCACTGACTCACTGTGTCAGCTGCTCACCATCCAGGTGCTTCATCATGTCTCACAACCTTCCTCACTGACTCACTGTGTCAGCTGCTCACAATCCAGGAGTTTCATTGTCTCATAACCTTCCTCACTGACTCATTGTGTCAGCTGCTCTCCATCCATGTGCTTCATCCTGTCTCACAACCTTCCTCACTGACTTACTTTGTCAGCTGCTCACCATCCAGGTGCTTCATCATGTCTCACATCCTTCCTCACTGACTCACTGTGTCAGCTGCTCACCATCCAGGTGCTTCATGTCTCACAACCTTCCTCACTGACTCACTGTGTCAGCTGCTCACCATCCAGGTGCTTCATCATGTCTCACAACCTTCCTCACTGACTCACTGGGTCAGCTGCTCACCATCCAGATGCTTCATGTCTCGCAACCTTCCTCACTGACTCACTGCGTCAGCTGCTCACCATCCATGATCATGTCTCACAACCCTCCTCACTGACTCACTGTGTCAGCTGCTCACCATCCAGTTGCTTCATGTCTCACAATCTTCCTCACTGAGTAACTGTGTCAGCTGCTCACTATCCAAATCCTTCATCATGTCTCATAACCTTCCTCACTGACTCACTGCGTCAGCTGCTCACCATCCATGTGCTTCATCATGTCTCATAACCTTCCTCACTGACTCACTGTGTCAGCTGCTCACAATCCAGGAGTTTCATTGTCTCAAAACCTTCCTCGCTGTGTCGGTGTGTCAGCTGCTCACCATCCATGTGCTTCATTATGTCTCACAACCTTTCTCACTGACTCATTGTGTCAGCTGCTCTCCATCCATGTGCTTCATCCTGTCTCACAACCTTCCTCACTGACTTACTTTGTCAGCTGCTCACCATCCAGGTGCTTCATGATGTCTCACAACCTTCCTCACTGACTCACTGTGTCAGCTGCTCACCATCCAGGTGCTTTATCATGTCTCACAACCTTCCTCACTGACTCACTGTGTCAGCTGCTCACGATTCAGGTGCTTCATGTCTCACAATCTTCCTCACAATCTTCCTCACTGACTCAGTGTCAGCTGCTCACCATCCAGGTGCTTCATGTCTCACAATATTCCTCACTGACTCACTGTGTCAGCTGCTCACCATCCATGTGCTTCATCATGTCTCAAAACCTTCCACACTGACTCACTGTGTCAGCTGCTCACCATCCAGGTGCTTCGTGTCTCACAACCTTCCTCACTGACTCGCTGTCTCAGCTACTCACCATCCAGGTGCTTCATCATGTCTCACAATCTTGCTCACTGACTCACTGTGTCAGCTGCTCACAATCCAGGTGCTTCATTATGTCTCACACCTTCCTCACTGACTCCCACTGGTCACTGCTCACACCATGTGCCTTCGCCTCACAACCTTCCTCACTGGCTCACTGTGTCAGCCGCTCACCATCCAGGTGCTTCATCATGTCTCACAACCTTCCTCACTGACTCCCACTGCGTCAGCTGCTCACCATCCATGTGCTTCTTCATGCCTCACAACCTTCCTCACTGGCTCACTGTGTCAGCCGCTCACCATCCAGGTGCTTCATCATGTCTCACAACTTTCCTGATTGACTCACTGTGTCAGCTGCTCACCATCCAGGTGCTTCTCATGTCTCAAAAACTTCCTCACTGACTCACTGTGTCAGCTGCTCACCATCCAGGTGCTTCATTATGTCTCAAATCCTTCCTCACTGACCCTCTGTGTCAGCTGCTCTCCATCCAGGTGCTTCATCATGTCTCACAACCTTCCTCACTGACTCATTGTGTCAGCTGCTCACCATCCAGGTGCTTCATTATGTCTCAAAACCTTCGTCACTGACTCACTGTGTCAGCTGCTCACAATCCAGGTGCTTCATGTCTCACAACCTTCCTCACTGACTCGCTGTGTAACCTGCTCACAATCCAGGTGCTTCATTATGTCTCACAACCTTCCTCACTTAGTCACTGTGTCAGCTGCTCACCATCCAGGTGCTTCATCATGTCCCACAACCTTCCTCACTGACTCACTGTGTCAGCTGGTCACAATCCAGGTGCTTCATCTCTCTCAACCATCCTCACTGACTCCCTGTCAGCTGCTCACAATCCAGGTGCTTCATGTCTCACAACCTTCCTCACTGACTCATTGTGTCATCTGCTCACCATCCAGGTGCTTCATTATGTCTCACAACCTTCCTCACTTAGTCACTGTGTCAGTTGCTCACCATCCAGGTGCTTCATTGTCTCAAAACCTTCTTCACTGACTCTCACTGCGTCAGCTGCTCACCATCCTGGTGCTTAATCATGTCTCACAACCTTCCTCACTGACTCGCTGTGTCAGCTGCTCACAATCCATGTGCTTCATCATGTCTGACAACCTTCCTCACTGACTCAGTGTCAGCTGCTCACCATCCAGGTGCTTCATGTCTCACAACCTTCCTCACTGACTCACTGCACAGCTGCTCACATCCAGTGCTTTACAGTCTGACAACCTTCCTCACTGACTCAGTGTCCCTCTGCTCACCAAACCAGGTGCTTCATTATGTCCCCACAACCTTCCTCACTTAGTCACTGTGTCAGTTGCTCACCATCCAGGTGCTTCATTGTCTCAAAACCTTCTTCACTGACTCTCACTGCGTCAGCTGCTCACCATCCAGTTGCTTCATCATGTCTCACAACCTTCCTCACTGACTCCCTCTCCGTCAGCTGCTCACCATCCATGTGCTTCATCATGTCTCACAACCTTCCTCACTGACTCACTGTGTCAGCTGCTCACAATCCAGGGGTTTATTATGTCTCAGAACCTTCCTCTCTGACTCCCGTGTCAGGGCTGCTCACCAATCCAGGTCTTCATCATGTCTCAAAACCCTCCTCACTGACTCTCACTGCGTCAGCTGCTCACCATCCAGGTGCTTCATCATGTCTCATAACCCTCCTCACTGACTCGCTCTGTCACCTGCTCACAATCCATGTGCTTCATTATGTCTCACAACCCTTTCCCCACTGACAACTTTGTCAGCTGCTCACTATCCAGGTGCTTCATTATTCTCACAAAACCTTCCTCACTGACTTTGTGTCACTGCTCACCATCCAGGTGCTTCATTGTCTCAAAATTCCCCTGCACTCACTGCGCAGCTGCTCACATCCAGGTGCTTATCATGTCTCACAATCTTCCCCCCAATCTTTCCCCATTAGTGTCCCGC
>NC_069460.1:29579270-29630212 GCF_026875155.1 Cherax quadricarinatus | reverse complement strand
GGGGGGGAAGAGGAGCAATTGATGGAATGATGATGTAAAGAGAGTAGAAAGGGAGAAAAAGTTAGCATATGAGAAGTTTTTACAAAGTAAAAGTGATGCAAGGAAGAAAGAGTATATGGAGAAAAAGAGAGAGGGTTTAAAGAGAGTGGTGAAGCAATGTAAAAAGAGACCAAATGAGAGAGTACGTGAGATGTCAACAAATTTTGTTGAAAATAAGAAAAAGTTTTGGAGTGAGATTAACAAGTTAAGGAAGAATAGAGAACAAATGAATTTGTCAGTTAAAAATAGGAGAGGAGAGTTATTAAATGGAGAGTTAGAGGTATTGGGAAGATGGAGGGAATATTTTGAGGAATTGTTAAATGTTGATGAAGATAGGGAAGCTGTGATTTCGTGTAAAGGGCAAGGAGGAATAACATCTTGTAGGAGTGAGGAATAGCCACTTGTGAGTGTTGGAGAAGTTCATGATGCAGTAGATAAAATGAAAGGGGGTAAGGCAGCCGGGATTGATGGGATAAAGATAGAAATGCTAAAAGCAGGTGGGGATATAATTTTGAAGTGGTTGGTGCAATTATTTAATAAATGTATGGAAGAGGGTAAGGTACCTAGGGATTGGCAGAGAGCATGCATAGTTCCTTTGTATAAAGGTAAAGGGGACAAGCGAGAGTGCAAAAATTATAAGGGGATAAGTCTGTTGAGTATGTGATGAATGGTTTGAAAAACCGACAAGTTAAAGATTGAGACACTTATGCAGCATATGGGAATCTTTATTCAGGAAACGTTTCGCCACACAGTGGCTTCATCAGTCCAATACAAAGAGGAAGGCGTAAGGAGGGGAGGAGTATGAGGTAATTAGTCCCTCAGCCTGGAGTCGATGTGTTCAGTCCATCAATCTTGTAGAATGTACAGCATAGGGCCGTAGACGTGGCTTATATACTGTAGTGAGGTGAGGTGAAGCAGGCAGAGGCGGGGTCATAGTGGTTCCATCCACTAGTCGAAGTAGGTCTTCGTCCAAAGGTTGAACAAGTGTTGAAGAATTCTTTGTAACAAGATCCCATGATGCTGCTGTGTCTGACAGTTGTGATGAATGGTTTGAAAAACCGACAAGTTGAAGATTGAGACACTTATGCAGCATATGGGAATCTTTATTCAGGAAACGTTTCTCCACACAGTGGCTTCATCAGTCCAATACAAAGTGGAAGGCGTAAGGAGAGGAGGAGTATGAGGTAATCAGTCCCTCAGCAGTCCCTGTATTGGACTGATGAAGCCACTGTGTGGCGAAACGTTTCCTGAATAAAGATTCCCATATGCTGCATAAGTGTCTCAATCTTCAACTTGTCGGTTTTTCAAACCATTCATCACAACTGTCAGACACTGCAGCATCATGGGATCTTGTTACAAAGAATTCTTCAACACTTGTTCAACCTTTGGACGAAGACCTACTTCGACTAGTGGATGGAACCACTATGACCCCGCCTCTGCCTGCTTCACCTCATGAGATTAAGACACATGTGCAACATCTGGGTATCTTTATTGTAGACGTTTCGCCATCCAGTGGCTTTATCAATACAAATTCTAGGACATAACTTGAAGACAGTAGAACTATGTACAGAAGATGAGGTAATCAGTCCCTCAACCTAGGAGTAGGTGCGAAGAGCACCATAGTCGTGGAGATTCTGAAACAGAAGATAGGAGCCTGGCGCTTATATAGTAACGTCAGGTGTAGCAGACGAGGGCATATTCACTGGTAGGCGGGTTTCCCCCGTGGGGAAATAGGGCCCTTTCCCCAAAAAGATGGGTTTGTTTAGTAGTAGTTGTCGTGTGTGAAGGTATGTACATGTCCTCAGAATTAAGATTCCATGATGTTGCAGTGGGGGACAAGTTGTGTACGAAGGGATAAATACCAAAGATGAGATTAAAAAAAATGGCAACTCTGGGATCTTTTTTTGTAGCGTTTCGCCATCCCGTGGCTTTATCAATACAAATTCTAGGACAATTGAAGACAGTAGAAATATGTACAAAATGAGGGAATCAGTCCCCCAAACCCAGGAGTAGGTGCGAAGAGACCCAATTGGAATTCTGAAAAAAAGAAGATAGGGCCTGGCGCTTTATTAAAAGTCAGGTGTAGCAGACGAGGGGATATTCATGGAGGGGGGATTCCCCCGTGGAAGTAGGTCCTTCCCAAAGAATGGGTTGTTGTAGTATTGTCGTAGTCGGAAGGTTTTGTCATGTCCCCAGAATTAAGATTCCCCGAGGTTTCAGTGTCGACAAATTTTGGGACGATGGTATTAATACAAAAAGATGAGATTAAGCACTGTCAACATCTGGGTATCTTTTTTGTAGAGTTTCGCCTCCAGTGGCTTTATCAATACAAATTCTTGGAATAACTTGAAGACGGAACTATTAAAAGATGGGAATCTCCCTCAACCTGGAGTGGGGCAAGGCACCATAGGCGTGGGATTTAAACGAAATAGGAGCCCCGGCGCTTATATTTAACGTAGGGGTAGCGGAGGGTTATTCACTGGTAGGCGGGATTCCCCAGTGGAAGTAGGTCCTTCCCAAAGAGATGGGGTAGATGTTGTTAGTAGTGTCGTTAGTGTGATGGTTTATGTACAATGGCCTCAGAATTAGATTCCATTCATTGGACACCACAGCTCCATCGACGAACGTCTTGCCTATTCTAATTACCCCGTGTTGAGTGTGACTATCCTCATGAGTGGTGGTTACTAAACTTCTCTTTCCCTTCAGGATTGGTGCGTCGGTGGTTGCCTCCCAAAGGGTCAGGAGCCTCCTTTGCACTCATGTTGCCTATCCTGTCTTTGCCTCACGCTCCAGACTCTGTAGAGGTTAGTCTACACACTATACAGCCAGTTTGTTGGCCCTCTCTCGCCGTTTGGTCTGAAGTACTCAAGCCTCAGCCTGTTTATAGTGAAGTCTGCTCACCATTCAGCTATGTGTTGGCTATCTCATCGCTCCAGCAGATGAGTTGTCCTCTTCACCGAGTGGTGGTTACTGGACTTCGTCTTCACATAGGATTGGTGCGTCGGTGCTTGCCTACCCAAGGGCAGAAGGCTTCCCTCATGCACTCCTGTGCTGTCTGAAAAAAAGGGGGTTTTTCCCACGCCTCAGCCTGTACGGTGGTCTGACTCGCCTGTACAGCAGTTCAGGGTCACACTAGTGCGCCATCAAGCTACAGCTAACCTCTCCGTGTACTGTGCCTCAGAAGATGGATCACAAGAAACTTTAAAGTTATAACCAGGCAAGTACGAGTGGTCTACTTCCTCACGTACTTGCCTAGCCCAATTTTTTCTATCGCAGGAGTGGCCCCCACATCTATCTTTCACTAACTGCAATGCCTTCACCACCTTTCCCCTTTAACCACTTCCTCTACTGCCACCATGCCTTCTACTCTGTCTCTCCTGCTTCTAAGGCCTACCTGCCCCCTCCTTTTCTATATGCACAATTTTTCTCGTTTAACTCTAATACTCTAATTATGATATGCCACTATCTGTCTGGAAAATGTACTGTACCAGATCACTGGCGCTCCTCTGCATAAAGTCTTTTAAAAACAACTCTGGATTCTACTTACTCTTGACAGACATTTCTTTACGAAACGTTACACGTCAACGAGACCAGACACCAAATTCTCAATGGCAGGCATTCTCACCTAATATTGGGATCTCCTGAGCACCGCGCCAATGCACAGTGATCGCAAACACGTAGACTATTCTCTTGACTGCTATGACACAGACAACGAAGATTAATCAAAGGACATTTAGTATAAGACCCCAGTCCTCTGTTGACGATATTTATAGACCTGTCAAACTTTAACCATCCTCAAAATACGCTGTTCAACTCCTTCTGACGCCTCTTTCACTCTCGTCAATCAAGGTATTCCTTGCAAGACCATCCGCATTCTCCAAACACCCTCTGTCACTCCAAACTTTCCACCCAATCACACAATGTCTGAAATGTACAATTTCGGCACGCAAAATCTCATGCACTTCCACACAAACCTGCCCAGGTTGGTTCAAGCAATGGCCATTCTGGAAAACTTGCAACCCCCCCTTAAATGTTTAACTGCGGGGGGTCACACATGCGTTGCCCAAATTCCTGCCCGACTAGCAAAGACATTCTCTCCACCTCAGAGAAAAGCCAACCCTCCCTCTCTCCCCAACCCCTTCCCTGCACATCCCACCTCCACAATACCTTCCACCCTTCCCCAATGCTGGGTACCCCACGCACTAGGTTACCCTCCTACTCTACACACTTCAACACCCATATCTCACAGATATTCACCTCTCCTTCTACCTACCCCCCACTTAGACTGCAACAAACTATCTGCATCGCCACTGCTGCCCATCTGCGTTGGTAAAATCTCTCGAGCCTACACAATCAGACTGCTCACAAGGCCTTACCTAATCTTGTCGACTAACCAATCTTCCCTCTTTAATTATCCCTCTTCAGCTTCTCTTCTAGCCCCTACAACCTCTTCCTCTCCTCTCTCCACCCCCCCACTTCATACCACCACAGCTCTCCTCCCCCTACCCTTCTTCACTTACTGCACCCCTCCCCACAACACCCTATTGCTGCTGCTTCGACCTCCCCTCCCGGACTCCTTACCCACTTCCTTCATCCCAACCAAAGCTTCCGTTCCTTACCCAGTACCAGAGCTTCCATTCCCATCCCCTACCAGGCTTCACTTCCTCTGGCATTACCTTCGCCCACTCCTCACCGCAACCAAAACTTATCAGGTCCATCCCACTCCTCCAGACAAAAATCCACTCAAATACCCCCTCACACCCCTGCCCCAACTTCTGTCAGACATACAAAAGAACATAAAAAAACAGATCGCATCTCTTTCCTCCCCCTCCAGGAAACGTGTGTCCGTAACACCTACAAACTCGATCCACTGGGTGGGCACCAACTATCATGGGTTTTAATCCAACTCCTCCGACATTAACTTTGCTATGACTGAAACCATTAAAATCATGTTTCAGTGATTCAGTTCAACGTAGTTTACTTCACAATGAGACACCTATGGCCGAGTTCCTTGGGCAGAGAGACCAGATATTGTTTTGCTAAACTGTACCTGCCCAAAGCCCTCAACGTATCCGCCATTATGGTTATACTGCACTACAGTCCCCCTATGATCCCCACAGATGGGGTTGCCATCCTGTCAAATCAACATAAAACACGAAATCTCTCAATCCCTTTTATTCACCAACATGTCTTGCAGTCAGAATACACACCCAACCGTGGCCCCTTTATTCTTTTTCACCACTATGCTCGCCCATACACTATTCTGTCAACATACACGACTTTCCTTAGTCTTCAACTACACCAACACACCAACGTACTACTGCTAGACCATGAATGCAAACACACGCCTTTATCACACCAGGGAACAACCAACTTGGTCACCAATTACTCAACTTCACTAACCATAAACACTAATTCATCTCGGCCCAGACTTCAATACCTTCTTCAATCACACGGCAGGCAAACAGAACATCATTCTGCAACCGAGCCAGCAGTTCTCTATTTCACACTTACGTCTCACCTGGCCTATTCAGGGCTATTGATCACATCCCAGTCATCTTTTGCAACATTCTCCTAACCCTCTATCCTCATTCCCCACACCTTCCATCTTCCTACAAGAAACGCCATGATCTGGATGCTTTTCAAACATACACATTGACATATTAACCTCACCTACGACTATAACAACAAACCTATCTCTGACATCGATTACTCAACTTGATTCATCAAGGGATGACACCAGTAACAAGGCAGCCAACACTGCAATACAAAGAAAACTCACACCATCGTTATTCCATCAACCGTCACTCTAGAACAAGAAGACTATAATCTGCTCCCCCATCCGCTTCCTCTACAAACACACTGATTTAATCAAGTTTCGATTAGATTTCACTTACTTAAAAACAACATTCTAACAGTCTAGACAAGACCACAACAATCATGGTCACAAACTCATACACAAGTGACAAACAGCGTTATTTAAAAACACTAAAGCCTTCTGGAACTTGATCAAAAAAATATGAGGCCATATCCCACCAAACAAAATTAAAAACAACACCATACCAACACACACATCTCAGACCCGCAGGCTGCTACCTTTGAGCTATCTTCACAACACATCTGGGAAGAACATCTTCTCCTCACCGACCTCAACCTCTAAGTTATTCAACACATTCAGAACATAGAAACATTGAACACTTGCTCACACCCACAGATACAACACCAGATAGCACATTCATCTAGACTCTCTTACCTCTTCCCAAGAACTCGACACTCCTTTCACCAACACAGACATTAAAACTCTCCTCAGACACCTTCCTCCCAAGAGGCTCCTGGCGCCTCTGGCCTAACCATATTATCCTAAAACACCTTCTGACTCTAACATTACTGCTACATAACCTCCTCAATGCCTCCCTTGCCTCTGGATACTTCCCTTCCTCTTCAAAGCTGCTACTGCTATCCTCTTCCTAAACCAAAAAAGACCACTCTGTCCTTGAAACTATCGCCCTATCAGCTCTCAAACTTAAGGTAAACTCTTTGAAAACTCATCAACCCATCGCTTCGCAGATACCTAGAACACAACTCTCTACTTTCTGATGGTCAGTTTTGGCTTCAGAACACACAGATCCACAACAAGATGCCACTAACATCATTCTCAAGTAATTCCACATAACACAGTACAAAGAAAACAGGACAGCCTGGTTGCAAAAGAAGACGTTGAAAAAGCTTTTGACACTGTCTGGCACCAAGGGCTCAAAGTTACAAACTCTCTGCCCAACTTTAACTGCACTCTCAATACTCGTAAACTCCTTGCAACTTCCTAGACGGCGTACCATGAGAATCAAATTCAAGCTGTTACTCTGACTAACTTCACACTACAAATGGATGGAGTACCCCAGGGATCTGTCCTCTCCCCTACAGTCTAATTTTATACACTAAACGACATTCCAACACCTGTATACCAAAACTCCATCACACTAGCCTATGAGACGACATTACCCAAAAATTATCAACCTTGCCATACAGATACACTCACACACAAAATACACAAAATGAGGTCGCAGGATAGGCCTTGGGAACAAAAAAGGGAGAGAGGGTCAAAACCAATGCAGCTAAATGCCAGCATTACATATTTTAACTACAGAAACGTGATCCTCCCTTACCTGTCGAGCTCAGAACGTGACACCCGCACTTACCTCCCATGACCAGCAATCTGTCAACTGTCCTTGGGCGTTAATCTTGAACTACCTCTTACGCTACACGGACACAGTCAATCAAGGCATGCTCAATAGCTAGGACTGGCCCTTGCGCGGGGGCCTTACAAAGCTGAAACATGCCTTCTCAAACGCACCAAAACTTCAACTCTACAAGTGCCTTATACGTCCTCTGTAACTTACTTCTCTAGCCCTCTCTCTTGCAGCTCAAGTAAAAACAAACTTACTTAATATACTGCAGCATGTCCAGAACTCAATGCGCTGCGTTGGCGTGCTTGATGTCAGATGGGAGTTAGGACTTCGCCATCTGTTGGCGAGTCTTACATGCCCAGTTGAGACAGCCCTGCGCTGATCTGTACTGGAAGGGCTTTCCAGTGACAGACATGATTGACTAACTCGTGACACGCTGACTACTGGGACCTCTCTTCGCCTTGACGAAGAAACATTCGCCAGACCCACAAACCAACACAACCTTTTCTACTCCTTGCATGATCCTGCCTCCTAACCCTATTTACAAATAACCTGGGTTGTTCTCCGAGAGGTTACCTTCTATGACAGGTACCCTTCTCTGAATCATGCCCACGTTCGCTAGTTACCTTTGGTTAAGACATGGCTCCACTTCTACACTTCCTCTCTAGCTCTAAAAACGTGCATGTCGCCTTCTTCCCGCGCTGCACCCACTGGGTAGTCCAAACAGAAGAGCTGAATTTTCTTCTCAATAACGTCCACGATCGCTCGCTGCTGGGTTTTTAACGCCCTGGTCTCTATTTCTACGCTAAGAGACACTCTCTCTCCAGGCAATGTCTTCGTCTGTCGCGTCTTCCCCGCTCATCATTTTGGGAGCTCTCACTGAACGTTCGTTCGTTCGTTCGTTTGCTCCAGATTTCCTCCACCACGGATGCTTTGATACTAACTCCATGCCGTAGGATCTGATTACTCTCTGTTTGGGTATAGTTCTCTGTCTTCCTATGATGTCGCCTAGAATCTGTATTGATAAAGCCACTGGTGGCGAAACGTCTACAATAAAAGATATCCAGATGTTGGCACATGTGTCTTAACCTTTCTTATTGTCGGTATTTTATACCTTTCTTGCCACCAATTGTCAGACACTGCACATCATGGAATCTTGTTTCAGAGGACATCTACCAGACCTTCTTCACGCTGCTGCTACTAACCCATCTTCTTTGGGAAGGAACTACTTCCACGGGGAATCCCGCCTACCAGTGACTGCCCTGTCTGCTGCCCGTTCCCGTCCACTGGACGCCTATATAAACGCCACGCAGTGTCTTCTTGCTTTGCTCCAGTGTGTTCTCCTCACCACGGATGTGGTGAACACTAACTCCAAGCCGAGGGATGATTTACCTATCTTTTGTGATATATAGTTCTTAATGTCTTCCTATTATGTCCTGAATCTGTATTGATAAAGCCACTGGATGTCGAACGTCTACAAATAAAGTATCAGATGTTGACATGTGTCTTTAACTGTTTTCATATTGTCGAGTATTTATACCTTTTCTTGCACAAAGTGGAAGGAGAGAAGAAGTTGCTAGATAAGTACAGGTCAGCTATTGAATTCATTTAAGTCTAGGTGAGGGGCTCCCATCATATGTTGCATCTTGCCTAGAAGCGGGAGTAGGAAATGAAAGGTTGTCTCGGCAATGGTGTAAATTGTCTGCTAGACAGTACTGCAATGAAACTTGCAATCCCATTCATTGGACAACTGGAACGAATTTTATGGCACACATGATACGTGTGCAAGGGAAGGGGTGACAGCTTCTGGGGCAGGCGTGGTGGTAGCCACTTGCAGACTCGCTGAGTGTGAGGCATTGGTGAAATGCCTGTGTGTTTTAAACTGATGGAGAGGATAGGAGGTATGGGTGTGTGTGGGAAAACAAGAGGGTTGCAACACTAGGGTTGGAATCAGTAAATGTTATGTAAAAGGCATTCAGCATGAAGTTATAAAAAACGGACAATAGATCAGGTCAGCAAAAACAAAGGGGGTGACAGCAGAGGGCAGCAAGGGACTAGCTCCCTTAAGGTTTACTATACTAATGCGGCGTGTAAGAAATCCGATAGATTGGAGGCTAAGATTGATTGCAAGTGCTGGAAAAACATTAGATATTATTGTATAACAGCGACTGGTTCAATTCGAAAGTGTGTAGAGAGATGCCCTCTGAATGTCTGTCAGGCTATAAATTATTCCACACTGACAGGGGTGCAGCGTGGAAAGGTGGTGGTAGTAGCGATGTATGTCTAGAGACTTTTTAAATTGTATGTGTTTTAGACAAGATATTAAATTAGAAGCGTGTCAGCCACTGAATTGTTTGGTTACAGACCTTCTCGAGGGCCGAGAGAAAACACTAATTTTGGGAGTGTTTCAGGGCCCAAAATCTTGTTAGGGAGTGCAGCTAAACCGCTTCTATGGGACGAAGTCGTAAGGGCATCTAAATCGAAAATGTTGTGCTAATGGGTGATTTGCAACTATAGACAAATTGATGGGAATTTGACAGGAATTTGTAAGAGTCAGGTGACTTTCTTGATACGATCCGGATTGTTTTTTTAATGCAGTTTGTGGACAGAGGCCTACTAGGGGGAAATAACCTCCATGACTTGTTTCTTGCCAGTAGGGAAAACAGTCATGTAATATCTTGAGGTTATGATGTAAGCTTGGGGGAAAGTGATACAAATCACTCAGTTGTTAATATATCATGAATTCCCCTAATAATGGCATCAAGTCTCCGGTCCCCTGACTTTCGCTTGGCTGATTTCATAGGGACTGAAAGAAATTAACTTACGGGGTTGTTGAACGGGAATGACCGGACTAAAGGGTCTGGTAGGTGGTGATGGTTGCCGGTGATGCTGCTTTCCAGGTCAGTGTTCTGGCTGCTCAGTGCAAAGATTATGTTCAAATAGGGAAATCAGATCAAACAAAAAGATCCTAAATGGTAGAATATGAAACATAGCACGTTTAAAATTTCTGATTTGGCAGAATGGTGGGCATTTTATAGGCAATCAAAAGAGGACGAGGGGTCCAATTAACGAATATCGATATGCTTCAGTTAAAGAGATGATTTGAATAAAAAAGGGTGTCATTAGAATGCAAAAAGAGATTAAGAGGTTAAAGTTGCAAGGGAATCGAAAGACTAACCAAAAGGGCTTGCTTTCAGGTATACAGAAGTAGATCAGTGGACAGATAGTGTCCCACTCAAACGTTCCTCGGGGTGTAGCTCATGACTCAGTGATAAGGAAATGTGTAGAATTTTTAACACATTATTCTCTCAGTTTTTTCACAGGAGGATACCAGCGCTATTGTCCAGTAAATGATAAATTATGTATGAACTGGACGATAATAAAACTGTGGCACCGATTAGGGTTCACAAGAGGTCATGGGTCCTTAGGCAATAGTTAAATTAAAACCTAGTACAAATCCCCAGGCCCTGATGAACGTATGCAAGGGTTCTAAAGGATGTTGTAAAGAGGGGGCTAGCCCACATTTGGCTAATCTTTTCAAATATCACTACGAAACTGGCTGGTGCCAGATAAGTGGAAAAATGGCAAATGTGGATACCTGTTTTCAAATCGGTGACTGGTCCTTAGCTTCGAACTTATAGACCAATAAGCCTAACTCCATAGTAGAAAATTTATGAATCAATAATTGCCGAGGCAGTTGTAGCACCTTGGGAAAAAGATAAAATATAACGATTCTCAGACATGGTTTACAAAGGGGCGTTCCTGCCTTACGGAATTTATTAACTCTTTTTCACCTAAGGTATTTGAGGAGGAGATCATGGTAATGAATATGATTTGTGTATAGGACTTCAGAAGTGCTTTTGACAGGGTCCCAATCAGAGCCATATTGAGAGAAAAAATTAAAGCTCATGGGAATAGGAGGACGAAATTTTTTCCTGGATAGTAGGCTTGGTTGGACAAATAGGCGAGCAGAGGAGTTTGCATAATGGGGAGAAATCAGCGTGGGGAAGCGTTTACGAGTTAATCGTTGTTCCACAGGGGTCTAGTGTTGGGCACCTGTGTGTTCACTCTACCCCCCCCGACATAGAAGAGGGCAGTTAAAGAGCGGACTCGGAAAGATGTTTGCGTATGACACCAAAATAGGCCGTCGAATTCATTCTGTGTGAGGACATTCGAGCAACTCCAGGAAGATTGGAATAGATTGATGCAGTGGTTCGGTGAAGTGGCAGGAGGCAGTTTAATAAGACAAATGCAACGTTCTAAATGTTTGACAGGACAATATACATGCCACATATAAACTATATAATGTAGATAGCTTAATATTACGGATGCGAAAAAGTTTTAGGAGTTTGGTTAGCAGTAATCTGAACCAAGACCAACAGTTGCATAAGTGTTCGCAATAAAGCTATAGAATCTTTGGCTTCATATCAAGAAGCATAAATATAGGAGTCCTCAGGTTGTTCTTCAACTATGTATTCATCCCTTGGTTAGGCTCTCATTTAGTTCTGTCTGCACTAGTTTTGGTCTCCACCGATTACATGGATGGATATAAAATCTCTGGTAAAATGTACAAAGGGTGTGCGATGACAAAGTGGATCCCATGTATCCGAAAAAACGTCTTCCCATATGAGGATAGACTAAGGGGCCGAACTGCACTCTCTAGAAAGGACGTAGAAATTAGGGGGGATATGATTGAAGTTGTATCAAATGGAAGACAGGATAAATAAAGGGGATGTTTAAATAGTGTGCTGAAATATCTAGCTAGGAGTCAGGACTCGCAGCAATGGCTTTTAAGTTAGATGGAAAAATTCAGAGCAGGAAGGCTTTAGTGAAGTACGGGTTTTGGTAATAGAGTTGTGGATGAGTGGAACAAATTCCCGCGACTACAGTTATAGTAGGCCAGAACGTTGTGTAGCTTTAAAAAATAGGTTGGATATGAAATACATGAGTGTGGATTGTGGGTGGGTGTGAGTTGGAATTGATAGATTTGTGCTGACAGGTCGGGGTTGCCGTGTTCCTCCCTTAAGTCCATGTGACCTGACCTGACTAGGTTGGTGTGCATTTGCTTAAGCAGTAGGAGACTTGGGACCTGCTCGCATGGCGCCAGTTAGGCGCTTTGCGGTTGTTCCTTCGTTCTTATGTTTTTAGTTCTTATTCTCTCCGTGCTGTCAAGTTTCTCCTACGTTGATGGTGAAGCCACTGTGATGGCGAAACCTTTCCTCCAATAAGATAGTTCAAGAGTTGCTCATGTGTCTAATTATCAACATGTCGGATGTCTCTGGACCATTCATCTACAAATTGTCAGACACTGTAACTTCTTGGATCTTAAATACTTAGGAATTCTTCGCTTGCCTATTCTTGGGAACACCGACTTCCACATTTTGAAACAATGTTACACGCCTATGACTGCTGTCACCTGTCTCCCCTGCCATACGGTTTTTATGCGCCTCTCGTGCTGATAAGCTGTATTTATTCAAGATTGATGGATTATTCTGAACACAATGACTCAGGTTGAGGACTGGACTTATCTCATTTCCTCCCTGTTCTTCAAGGTTTCTCTACGTATGGACCTGATATTTATGATATATATATATATTATATTATATATATATATATATTATATATATATATAAATAAATACTATATATATATATATATATATATCATATAAATGATTGGATGGTAAAATAATTTTTTTTCCTTCTTTAGTGGAGTGTTGCTCTGTTTTCTGTACCAGAATTATTGTACTTGATGGCTTTAACATATTAATAATATTAAAATACTGTTTTTTCCATGGTTATTGTGCATAAGGAATCATACGTTCCTATTGGTTAGGCTACAATGTAACACAACTATAACCAATACTCTGTACCTTGTCATAGCTGGTATGTTCGGTTTTGTGTCTGTTTTATAGTTATGGTAGCTTTGGTTAGGTTTTTTTTTTTTTTATTTTACTGACATGATTTGTGTAGCATATATATTGTGTGTGTTAAATGTGGTTATGGCTTTAGTCATGTGTTGTAACTTTAACTTTAGTAACTTTGTGATGTTGTGCATTTGTATGTTGTTTTTTGTTGTAATAGGTTATGACAGATACTCCTTTTATATTGTTAAACCATGTAAAGTTTACTTTTGATGTATTTCTTTGGTCACAATTGCGTGGCGGTACCAGGTAACCAGGTAACCAGGTAACCAGGTAACCAGGTACCTATAAATGACTAATACTTTAGCGAGTTTTGTTTTAGCGTGTACTGTTTGCTATAACAGGATGTCGTTATAATACTTGTTGCCTCCAGGAATAATCTGGTACTACTAGCGTAAATGATTATGTTTTTGTATTCCTGTACTATTATTATGCATCCTTTGTACTTTTGTAAGGTTAAAAAAAAAAAAAAAAAAAAACTGTCACCACTGGATGGTTTGATTGGGGTGCTCGGATTCCCCCGAATTTGAAGAATGAGACTGGTTCTGGTTATTCTGAGAACTACAACCTCTATTACCTCTCCTAGTTCTACGCTAAGAACTGCCACGGAAGGATTTATAGTACCTGTTATTACAGAGATCATTACACTCAGAACTATCATGTCAATGTATGCTATGGAAAGTACAGTATGACAGGATGGTTTGAGTTATCGTCAGTACGACGCGTTTTACTGTGACCACTTGTACAGTTTACTGCAGTGTGACCTCGGTAACCACAGTTATAACAAGTTCTAGTGCTATGGTTACTGAATGCACTTCGAGCACTATGAGGAGAACGACTACTCCTTACACTGGCCTTAGACGACTGACGTGACTGATTGTTATCAGGACCTTTCCTTGTTACACAAACAAGGGCTGGTGCTGAGGGATTCATTGAAGTTAATGTAGGTTTGATGCACGGGAAAGTACCAGGAGCACACTTGGCACGTGCATGGACAAGGACTGAGAGCGGTTCCATATTTACAGTCGGAGGGTTGTAGTTATAATTATACAAGGACTCAGGCAGCATTAATTCCTTGATAACTCCAAAAGCTGCCAATTTACCAAATTCTGCGGTGACTCGTTTGCCCTCTTCAGATATAATCTGAAGATTGTACTGCTTTAATGAATGATGAGTTTCGATAATCTAATCACAAAGTCACTTAATGATTCACTTGGCATAGGTGCTGCAATCGCTATTTCCTTAAGGATGATATATGGATCAGAGTCTGTCACTGGTACAATAAAAGAACAGACCAAATTCTCATACTCTGACCACTTAGTAAAATTCTCAAAGTCACACATTGTAAGAAGGTTAACGATATTCACAGCAGCTAGCGATCGAGAAAAACTTTCTTTTGCAATCCTTGATAATACTGTCTTCTGATGGAGTGCCTTCCACCAGTGCACTAGAACGGATGGCAGTAAACCATGCTTCAAGATTATTCAGGTTGCTATCGAATAACAGCAAAGAATCAGGAGGGTCACGACAACAACTATAATGTCATCAGGATTTAGCACAGGTATGACATTGGCCTGACTGATATTATTCACTAAGGCATTGATGTCATTGCTCAGAGGTAGTCGAGACATGATTTCAGAGAAATTACACAAAGATAATGAAGCAAAGAATAACAAACAAAAAGTCTACGACGAAATTTTAAGTAAATTGAAAATAAAGATACTGAACTAACTCTGTATAAGTAAATTAAACTTATAAGATACACAGAATGAGAAAAATCGCTGAAATTTACTTGGCAAAAGTAGAGGAAATACTTCGAAAAATCAAGATATGGGAAATATTACAGTAATCTTAATTAATTTCAAAAGTGAGTTATCTTTACTCTCCATTCAATAAAGAGAATTTGATAATAAAATTGTAAAACAAGGCAAAAATAATAAAACAATTAATAAATTGTATGCAATTGCATATATGCCGGGAAAATTAATTTCCTAGAGATAACACTTCCTGGAGGCCTAATTTGCCAACCTTCTCTGTCTATGGCAGTATCACTTCCCGGAGGCCTACTGATATGCCAAAATTCACTGACTATGGCAGTATCATTTCCAGGAGGTTTATACTGATATGGCAACTTTCACTGACTATGGAAGTACCACTTCCTGGAGGCCTATAATATGAAAACCTTCACTGACTATGACAGTATCACATCCTGGAGGCCTACTAATATACCAGTCTTCACAGACTATAGCAGTATCACTTCCTACAGGCCTACTGATATGGCAACATTCATTCACGAAGGCAGTATCATTTCCTGGAGGCTTCTTATGATGTGCCAACCTTCACTATGGCATTACCAATTCCTGGAGGCCTTTACTGATATGTCAACACTCACTAACTGTGGCAGTATCACTTCCAAGAGGCCTTCTGATATGCCACCCTTCACTAACTATGGCAGTCCCACTTTCTGGAGGGCTACTGATATGCCAACCTTCACTAAGCAAGTATTACTTCCTGGAGGCCTACTGACATGATAACCTTAAGTGACTATGGCAGTATCACTTCTTGGAGGCCTCTGCTGATGTGCCATGTTTCACTAATCTCTGCAGGATCACTTCCTGGAGGCCTACTGATATGCCAACTTTCACTGACTTTGCCAGTAACAGTTCCTGGAGGCCTAGCGATATGTAAACCCTCACTGACTATGCCATTATCACTTCCAGAAGGCCTATTGATATGCCAGTCTTCACTGATTATGCCAATACCACCTCTTAGAGGCCTACTGAAATGGCAAACTTCAATGACTATGGCAGTACCACTTCCTTGAAGCATAGTGATATGGCATCCTTCACTGACTATGGCGGAACGACGTTTTGGAGGTCTACTGATATGCCAACCATCATTGACTATAGCAGTATCACTTCCTGGAGGATTATACTGATGTGGGAACTTTCACTGACTATGGAAGTACCCTTTCCTGGAAGCCTACTCATATGCCAACTTTCACTGACTACGGCAATACCACTTCCTGGAGACCTACTGCAATGAGAAGCTTCACTGACTATGGCAGTATCACTTCCAGGAGGCCTACTGATATACCAACCATCACTATGGCAGTATCACTTCCTGGAGGCCTACTGATATGCCAACCTTCACTGACTATGGCAGTATCACTTCTCTGAGGCCTACTGATATGTCAGTCTTCACTGACTATGGCAGTATTACTTCCTTGAGGACTACTGATATGCCATCTTTCACTGACTATGGAAGTATCACTTCCTGGTGGCCTCTACGAATATGCTAACTTTCACTGACAGTGGCAGTACCATTTCCTGGAGGCCTACTGACATGGCAACCATCACTGAGTATGGCAGTATCACTTCCTGGAGGCCTACTCTCATACCAACCTTCAGTGACTCTGGTAGCATCACTTCCTGGAGGCCTCTACTGATAAGCCAACCTTCACTGACTATTGCTGTGTCACTTCCTGGAGACCTACTGCCATGACAAACCTTAACTGCATCATTTTGTGTAGGACTACTGAAATGCCAACCTTCACTGACAATGGTAGTATCATTTCTTGGAGGTTTTATTATGCCAACATTCACTGACTATGACAGTACCATTTCCTGAAGGCCTACTGATATAGCAACCATAGCTGACTATGTCAGTAACACTTCCTGGAGGCCTCTGCTGTTATGCCAACCTTCACTATGGCAGTAACACTTCCTGGAGGCCTATTTATTTTTTAGCCCTCACTGACTGTAGCAGTATCCTTGAGGACTACTGATATGCCAACCTTCACTGACTACGGTAGTATCTTGCCCTGGAGCCCTGTACTGATATGCCAACCTATGGCAGTATCACTTTAAGGAGACCTGCTGATGTGCCAATCTTCACTGACTATGGTGGAATACCTTTCTGAAACCCTGATGAGTGAACCTTCACTGACTATAATAATAACAATAATAATACTATCTTAATTTACTTCAAGTACAAATAGAAGGTAAACAGACCATAGCTGACTTCAGTGACATACTACTACATAGAAAGCCCCTTGTTATGCAGAGCATATCGAGCAAATTAGGTCAGTTTTGTACCAAGATGCGACCCGCACCGGTCGACTAACTCCCAGGTGCCTATTGGACAGTGATGGGTGAGCAGGGACAGCAGGTGTCACATTCAATTCAATTCAATTCAAAGTTTATTCTCTATAAAGATTACAATGTTGAATTTACAGAATTTGGTTGTTGTGTGGTTACAAAGTATTTAAAATTAATGATTACAGAGTGTACCACTGAACGCCTAGCATGGCTAGGCATTACGGGCAGACTTAGTTTATTCTTTATTTTAAAATATTAAAAAATTATGAGGTAAGTTGGTATTATGGCTAAGTGACTAAATACTATTTTTGTGAGTTTAGAATGTGAATGCTTTTGTTTTGGCACAGTACATAGTTTCAGTATTGGAGTATCATAGGATTCTTATTTTAAGATTGAGATTAATATTTCTGTTTATGGTTTCAAATGGGTGAGTGAGTGTAAGTGTGAACCACCAGGTGGTATTCGTGTATTTAGTTGATGGGGTGTATCAGGGAGATAAGATGTTTTCTAATGGTAGTTTTGAAGGTGATGAATGTGTCTGCAGTTCTAGAGTTCTCAGGTAGGGTGTTCCAGATTTTAGGGCCTTTTGATATACTTTGGGAATTTTTGTAAAGGTTTAGTCGGACACGGGAATGACGTAGAGATGTTTGTGTCTGGTGTTATGCTTGGGGTTCGTCACAACTATCAAAAAAGCGTTTTAGGTCAAGGTTGATATTGGAGTTTAAGGTCCTGTAGATGTAGATTGCACAGTAGTAAGTGTGGAAGTACTGTACAGGAGTAAGTTTAGATCTATGAAGAGTGGGGGGATGTGTTGCCAGGGATGGGATTTAGTGATATTCTTACTGCAGCTTTTTGTTGGGTTATTATTGGCTTTAGGTGTGTTGCTGCAGTTGATCCCCAAGCACAAATAGCATAGGTGAGGTATGGATAAATAGTGAGTGGTTATAGTGTGAGAAGGGCATTTTGCGGCACGTAGTATCGTATCTTGGAGAGGATCCCAACTGTTTTGGATACTTTTTTGGTTATGTGTTGGATATGGGTGCTGAAATTAGGTTGTTGTCAAGGTATAGCCTAGGAATTTGCCCTCATTATGTCTGGTATTAGAGTGTTGTCGATCTTAATGTTAATTTGTGCATCTCCTGCTCTGCTACCAAACATAATATAGTAGGTTTTGTCAGTGTTAAGCGTAAGTTTATTGGCTGTCATCCAAGTCGATATTTTTGATCAGCTCCTCGTTAACAATGGTGTTGAGGGTGGCAAGATTAGGGTGAGAGATGACATAAGTCGTGTCGTCAGCAAAGAGAATGGGTTTCAGGTGTTGGGATACGTTTGGAAGATCATTGATGTATTTGAGGAAGAGCAGGGGACCAAGGACACTTCCCTGCGGAACTCCAGTATCAAGTGGCTGTGTTGTTGGATGCTGTGTCCTTTAATGGTAACGTACTGATACCTATTAGTAGGTAAGATTGAAATAAGCAAGCGCATGGCCTCTTATGCCGTAATGGTCAAGTTTGTGGAGTAGGATGTCGTAGTCTACTGTGTCAAAAGCTTTTCTTAGGACAATAAAAATTCCTATTGGATATTCCTTATTTTCCAATGCTGTGTAAAGCAGATCTAGCATTTTTATTGATTGCATCATTAGTGCTTTTATTTTTCCTAAATCCAAATTGGCAGGGGTCGAGAATGTTTTGTGCTGTTATAAATGAATATAGTCTCCTGTGCACGAGTTTCTCAAAGATTTTTGATAGCAATGGTAAGTTTGATATTGGCCTATAGTTGTTTAATGCTGTATGGTCACCTCCTTTATGTATTGGTGTAACCCTTGCCATCTTGAGTAGTTTCGGGAAGGTGCTAGTTTCTAGTGACTTGTTAGTAAGTAAGTAAGTAAGTAAATTTATTCAGGTATACACAATACAGTTACATAGAATTATCATACATAGCAGCATATGTGTAGAGAACCTAGGATAACCCAAAAAAGTCAGACAGAGTGACTTATTTCCATTGGGGTCCTTTTACCTTATTATTATAATATAAAGGTTATAATATTTTCTTATTATTCTATAATGAAGATAACATCTTATTATCATACTAAAAGACTATCTACTACACGAGGGTCATTAAGACTATCTACAATACGAGGGTCATTAGACTATCTACTACCCGAGGGTCATTACGACTATCTACAATACGAGGGTCATTACTAGGGATAAGGTAAAAATTTACACGTATTTTAGCTAAAAAATAGAAATCATTCCCCTCCCTTCTGTTGCTTCATTCATCAGACACTTTTTGGCAGTCTTCTTGAACTGGTTCAAGCTATGACTGGCCTTGACATTTGTGGGTAGTCTGTTCCATTCTTTATTGCTGTACAATAAAGGTTGTTGAAGCCTGGCCATGACTGTGGGTACTACAAAGTTGTGCTCTCTCCCCCTAGTATATGATTGCTTTGGTTCCCAACTTGACAAAATTGACAGCAAGATATTCTGGACTACTGTTCGTGAGCAATTTTATAAACATGATTTAGCTTCAGTTGTTTTACTCTGTCTTCAACATTCAGCATATCAACTGCTGTAATTCATCCTGGCCTAACATGTTCTCTTGGTCCCAGCCCCAGGATGATCTTACGATTTGTTCTGGGTGATTTGCAGTCTATCTTTCAGTTTTTTTTGTCAAGGCAGAGTACCAAGAAGAGCAAGCGTAATCCATATGGCATTGTATAAGGGCTAGACATAGGGTCCTGCGAGCTCAGTAGGTAGACACTGTGCTTGTCTATACAGGAACTTAGCCTGGCATTCGCTTTCTTTACTACACTGTTCCCTATCAATTCTCCTGACATGCATGGGTCAAAGGGGATTCCCAGATATTTAACTGATGAAACCAAAGTGATGGACTCCCAATTACACTGAACATTAAAATTATTTACCCTTCTCAGTTTGTTTCGTTCCAAAGAGAATGGCTTCAGTTTTCCCTAGGTGTAATGATAGTTTGTTGTCTACTAACCATTTGCTGCAGGACTCCAGTTCCAGTGTTAAAACATTAGCAATATCTTGCGGGTCTTTACCTGTCACTAACAGAGCACTGTCATCTGCATACAGTAGGAGTTTGCACTTGACACTGATAGGCATATCATTGACATAACATAAGAATAGTAAGGGACCCAGAATACTACCTTGGGGAACTCCACATGTTATCGGCAGGGTTCTGATTCCGTTTTGTTGATTTGACTATTTGTCCTCCTGTTGCTAAGGTAGGACTTAAACCAGTCTACAGAACCTATACCGATAGCTTGAAGTTTCTTACATAATATATTGTGGTTGACAGTATCGAAGGCCTTTTGCAGGTCTAAGGTTACCATACCTATGAGGTTCCCTTTTGACATTTCAGTTCTCAGGTAATCCATCAGATTAATAAGGGAGGTATCGGTTGAGTAGGATCTTCTAAAGCCCGATTGATAGCTATGGAGAATGCTGTTGTCATTAAGGTACTTAACTACTTGAGAATACACGCCCTCTCCAGAATTTTAGATATTATACTGAGTATACTAACAGGTCTATAGTTGCTTACATCAGACCTATTATTTTTCTTGAAGATAGGAGTAACTCTGGCCCTCTTGAACCCCTCCGGTACGGTAATTAGTGGTGATTGATAGATTTATTATGTGAGCAATAGGGATTGACAGTTCAGAAGCACATCTTTTAGGAACTTAGACGGGATGTTATCAGGGCCTGTGCTCTTAGTGGGTTTAAACCTGCTTAGTTCTTTTTGAATGAAGTCATGAGATACACTTACTAGTTGACAACTGTTTGGGGTTACCCCTTTATTGGTATAGTATGTTTGAAACTTATCAGAGTCTGGTTTTAAAGGTATTTGATGCAGCTGTAGTTTACTTACTAGTGTTGATGCAACAGATGTGTAGTAGGAATTAAAGCAATTTGCCACCTTAGATGTTTCGTGGACATACCTCATTATCGATAGTGAGTACTATGTTAGACCTATTACTGGCTTATGGCTATACCCAACTGTTTTAGTTGTTGCCAGAGCTTTCTGGGGTTATGCTTATATTCTCCAATTTTTGAGCAATAGTGCTTTGCCTTTGCTCCTTTTATAAGTCTGTACTCTGTTCACTCACCCTTTGGAATTCATTTAGTGCTGCAATATCCTGTCTGTTTGCTTTAAATCTTTTTAGCAGCTGGTCTCTGAATTTCATATTATCTAATATCTCAGTAGTCATCCAGGGTTCCGTTCTTCGTTTAATCCTAACCTCTTTAACTGGTGCCATATTATTAAGAATGGTAGTGAACATTGTTTTGAATTTTTCCCAGGCATCGTTTACGTCCGTGCAACTTATTATCTCTGTCCAGTCACAATTGTGTAGCCTATTTACCAGTGTTTCTTTACTGTAGTTTCTAGTTGACCTCATTTTTATTGTCCTGTGTAGGCCTATCCTATCCCTAGTGATTTTCCTGTTAAAAAGTAATGAAATAGCATGCGAAAGGAAATGGGCCGCTCGCTTGTACAGTAATGATGGGACATTAGACAGATTCCCCGAGTTGTTTTTAAGTGACTTTATAATCTCGGTGACTTCCGAGGGCTCAGTTGGTGCAAGATAGAAGGAATTTGGGAAATTCCCATCTAGGTAGTCCCCAGCATGGGCATTGGTATGTGGGATTTTATTGGCGAGATTAGATCCTATGGTTGAGAAGAAGTCGTTTATCTTGTTAGCTGTGTCAGTGGGATGTAGTGGTGTTTCATTAGGTTTAGTTAGGACAATATTCTTGGTTTTTCTCAGTTTGTGGGTCCCTAGAATCTGAGAGAGTGTTTTCCAGGTCTTTTTTATATCTCCTCTAGTGTCTGTGAATCTACTGGAGTAGTATAGTTGTTTGGCTTTCTTTATTACTTTGGTGAGAACTGATGAATAGTGTTTAAGAATATCTTTGTGTATTAAGCCCTGTCTATATTGCTTTTCATATTGGTGTTTCTTGTCAATGGATTTCAGAATGGTGCTGGTTAGCCATGGGCAACCAATCTGTTTGTGATCTATTTTGTTTTTATGGGACAATGTTTGTTGTATAGTCTAAGTAATTTGTTAAGAAAAATGTCTGTCCAGTCATCAATACCATTGGCCTTGGAGAATTCTGTAGGCCAGTGAACTTCCTTATTGAGGCCTCGTCATGGAGTCTAAATGAGACTTTTTATTCAAGTGGTGGTTTATTAATGTTTGTCAGGAGGAAGGTAGGGTAGTGGTCTGTAGTGCTATCTGTGATTATCCCTGATTTAAGGAGGGCTAGTATATTGGTCCATATGTGGTCTATTATGGTTGCACTTGTCTCAGTGAGCCTGGTTGGTTTAGTTATTGTTGGTATGAGAAGTGTGTTGTTCATATTGTTGATGAAATCAGTTACAGGCTGATCATCTAGTAAGCCAAGGTTGATGTTGAAGTCTCCAGCTAAGAGATGGTGGTGCTTATTCATTTGTCTGTTTGTTATTAGTGACTTTAATTTCTCACTGAAATTTGGGATGTTTGTGTGAGGTATCCGGTAAATGGCACCGATTGTTATAGGTGTCTTAAGGTTTTTTACAGTAAAATTAGCAAAAATGTATTCCCCATATTCATCACTAAAGCAAGTGGTGCTAATACAAGATAATTGGTTAGAGTAATAGATTGCAATACCACCCCCAACTTGGTTTGGTCTGCAGTTGTGAATTGCTGTGTATCCTGGTAGAGGAAACAAGTCCCTAACGTTTTCCAGGAGTTCCGGAGGAGGTGGTAGTATCGGTTCCTGGAGGCCTCTACTGATATGTCAACCTTCACTGATACTCTTTTTTTTTTTTTTTTTGATGTTTTCTCACTTGCTATATGCTACCTCACAGTTCACCCACTTGCTATATGCTACCTCACAGTTCACCCACTTGCTATATGCTACCTCACAGTTCACCCACTTGCTATATGCTACCTCACAGTTCACTCGCTATATGCTACATCTCAGTTCACCCACTTGCTATATGCTACCTCACGGTTCACCCACTTGCTATATGCTACCTCACAGTTCACTCACTTGCTATATGCTACCTCACAGTTCACCCACTTGCTATATGCTACCTCACAGTTCACCCACTTGCTATATGCTACCTCACAGTTCACAGTTCACCTGTTACATGCTGCCTCACAGTTCACCTGTTACATGCTGCCTCACAGTTCACCTGTTACATGCTGCCTCACAGTTCACCTGTTACATGCTGCCTCACAGTTCACCTGTTACATGCTGCCTCACAGTTCACCTGTTACATGCTGCCTCACAGTTCACCTGTTACATGCTGCCTCACACTTCACCTGTTACATGCTGCCTCACACTTCACCTGTTACATGCTGCCTCACACTTCACTTGTTACATGCTGCCTCACACTTCACCTGTTACATGCTGCCTCACACTTCACTTGTTACATGCTGCCTCACACTTCACTTGTTACATTCTGCCTCACACTTCACCTTTACATGCTGCCTCACACTTCACTTGTTACTTTGCTGCCTCACAGTTCACCTGTTACATGCTGCCTCACAGTTCACCTGTTACATGCTGCCTCACACTTCACCTGTTACATGCTGCCTCACACTTCACTTGTTACATGCTGCCTCACACTTCACTCACTAACCAACTTGACTTACACTTAACTTTCTGACTTAGTCAACTTACAAGGAAAAGTAAACCCTATGTGTAGGTATGTGGCGCAGGTGCCTGCTAGGCCTCTAACAGGTTTGGCACTTTAAACTTTCCTGAAATTTCAGTCTTTTTCTCGCCTATTTCACTTTTAAGACTTCGTTGTCACTTGTTGGGTTGTTCACTGACCCACTGTCACTGTCACTGGCCTCTGCAAATAGCTATAACACCACCTAAACACACTAAAATTTTGGGAGCCTTGTTGCCCTCACACATTGTGTGTGTGTACTCACCTAGTTCTCACCTAGTTGAGGTTGCGGGGGTCGAGTCCAAGCTCCTGGTCCCCCCTCTTCACTGATCGCTACTAGGTCACTCTCCTGAGCCGTGAGCTTTATCATACCTCTGCTTAAAGCTATGTATGGATCCTGCCTCCACTACATCGCTTCCCAAACTATTCCACTTACTGACTACTCTGTGGCTGAAGAAATACTTCCTAACATCCCTGTGATTCATCTGTGTCTTCAACTTCCAACTATGTCCCCTTGTTACTCTGTCCAATCTCTGGAACATCCTGTCTTTGTCCACCTTGTCAATTCCTCTCAGTATTTTGTATGTCGTTATCATGTCCCCCCTATCTCTCCTGTCCTCCAGTGTCGTCAGGTTGATTTCCCTTAACCTCTCCATCGTGGGACAACCTCTTAGCTCTGGGAGTAGTCTTGTTGCAAACGTTTGCACTTTCTCTAGTTTCTTTAAGTGCTTGGCTAGGTGTGGGTTCCAGACTGGTGCCGCATACTCCAATATGGGCCTAACGTACATGGTGTACAGGGTCCTGAACGATTCCTTATTAAGATGTCGGAATGCTGTTCTGAGGTTTGCTAGGCGCCCATATGCTGCAGCAGTTATTTGGTTGATGTGCACTTCAGGAGATGTGCCTGGTGTTATACTCACCCCAAGATCATTTTCCTTGAGTGAGGTTTGTAGTCTCTGGCCCCCTAGACTGTACTCCGTCTGCGGTCTTCTTTGCCCTTCCCCAATCTTCATGACTTTGCACTTGGTGGGATTGAACTCCAGGAGCCAATTGCTGGACCAGGTCTGCAGCCTGTCCAGATCCCTTTGTAGTCCTGCCTGGTCTTCGATCGAGTGAATTCTTCTCATCAACTTCACTTCATCTGCAAACAGGGACACCTCAGAGTCTATTCCTTCCGTCATGTCGTTCACAAATACCAGAAACAGCACTGGTCCTAGGACTGACCCCTGTGGGACCCCGCTGGTCACAGGTGCCCACTCTGACACCTCGCCACGTACCATGACTCGCTGCTGTCTTCCTGACAAGTATTCCCTAATCCATTGTAGTGCCTTCCCTGTTATCCCTGCTTGGCCCTCCAGTTTTTGCACCAATCTCTTGTGTGGAACTGTGTCAAATGCCTTCTTGCAGTCCAAGAATATGCAATCCACCCACCCCTCTCCCTCTTGTCTTACTGCTGTCACCATGTCATAGAACTCCAGTAGGTTTGTGACACAGGATTTCCCGTCCCTGAAACCATGTTGGCTGCTGTTGATGAGATCATTCCTTTCTAGGTGTTCCACCACTCTTCTCCTGATAATCTTCTCCATGATTTTGCATACTATACATGTCAGTGACACTGGTCTGTAGTTTAATGCTTCATGTCTGTCTCCTTTTTTAAAGATTGGGACTACATTTGCTGTCTTCCATGCCTCAGGCAATCTCCCTGTTTCGATAGATGTATTGAATATTGTTGTTAGGGGTACACATAGCGCCTCTGCTCCCTCTCTCAATACCCATGGGGAGATGTTATCTGGCCCCATTGCCTTTGAGGTATCTAGCTCACTCAGAAGCCTCTTCACTTCTTCCTCGGTTGTGTGCACTGTGTCCAGCACATGGTGGTGTGCCCCACCTCTCCGTCTTTCTGGAGCCCCTTCTGTCTCCTCTGTGAACACTTCTTTGAATCTTCTTGTTGAGTTCCTCACATACTTCAGGGTCATTTCTTGTCGTCTCTCATCCTTCCTTTCTTAGCCTGATTACCTGTCCTTGACTGTTGTTTTCCTCCTGATGTGGCTGTACAACAGTTTGGGTCAGATTTGGCTTTCGCTGCTATGTGTGTGTGTGTGTGTGTGTGTGTGTGTGTACTCACCTAATTGTAGTTGCAGGGGTCGATTCATAGCCCCTGGCCCCGCCTCTTCACTGGTCGCAACTAGGTCCACTCTCTCTCCCTGCTTCATGAGCTGTATCGTGTTTCTTAAATCTGTGTAAGGATCCTGTCTCCACTACATCATTCAACCAGATTATTCCACTTCATGACTACTCTACGACTGAAGAAATATTCCTAACATCTCTGTTACTCATCTCAGTCTTCAACTTCCAGGTGTGACCCCTTGTTGCTGTGTCACATCTCTGGCTGTTACACACTGAGGAGACACCTCGCTCAGAGGTGACAACACCTCACATAAACCTGTCCTGAATATACGTTTGTTCAACATCAAGTCAAATAGTTTGAATGATCAATATTCTGGATTATAAGATTGCCACGATGGCTCGTGGCCTGGTGGTAAAAGCTCTCGCTTCGCACGCTGAGTGTTCATCTTTGATTCCCGGCAAGGGTAGAAATATTGGGCGTGGTTCCTTACACCGGTTGTCTATGTTCACCTATCAATAAATTGGGTACCTGAGTACTCACCTATTTGTACTCACCTATTTGTGGTTGCAGGGGTCGAGTCACAGCTCCTGGCCCCGCCTCTTCGCTGATTGCTACTAGGTCCTCTCTCTCCCTGCCCCATGAGCTCTATCATACCTCGCCTTAAAACTATGTATGGTTCCCGCCTCCACTACGTCACTTTCTAGGCTATTCCACGGCCTGACTACTCTATGACTGAAGAAATACTTCCTAACATCCCTTTGATTCATCTGAGTCTTCAACTTCCAATTGTGACCTCTTGTGTCTGTGTCCCTTCTCTGGAACATCCCGTCTTTGTCCACCTTGTCTATTCCGCGCAGTATTTTATATGTCGTTATCATGTCTCCCTGACCCTCCTGTCCTCCAGTGTTGTCAGGCCGATTTCCCTCAACCTTTCTTCGTAGGACAATCCCCGTAGCTCTGGGACTGTCTTGTTGCAAACCTTTGCACTTTCTCTAATTTCTGACGTGCTTGACTAGGTGTGGATTCCAAACTGGTGCTGCATACTCCAGTATGGGCCTGACATAAATGGTATACAGAGTCTTAAAACGAATCCTTACTGAGGTATCGGAACGCTATCCGTAGTTTGCCAGGCGCCCGTATGCTGCAGCAGTTATCTGATTGATGTGCGCCTCAGGAGATATGCTCGGTGTTATACTCACCCCCAGGTCTTTTTCCTTGAGTGAGGTTTGCAGTCTTTGGCCATCTAAACTATATTGTGTCTGCGGTCTTCTTTGCCCTTCCCCAATCTTCATGACTTTGCATTTGGCAGGGTTAAATTCAAGGAGCCAGTTGCTGGACCAGGCTTGTGCCTGTCCAGGTCTCTTTGTAGTCCTGCCTGATCCTCATCCGATTTGATTCTTCTCATTAACTTCGCATCATCTGCAAACAAGGACACTTCTGAGTCTATCCCTTCAGTATGTCGTTCACATATACCAAGAACAGCACAGGTCCTAGGACTGACCCCTGTGGAACCCCGCTTGTCACAGGCGCCCACTCTGACACCTCGTCGCGTACCATGACTCGTTGTTGCTCCCTGACAGGTATTCTCTGATCCATTGCAGTGCCTTTCCTGTTAGTGTGCCTGATCCTCTAGCTTTGCAGTAACCTCTTGTGAGGAATTAGTCGAAGGCCTTCTTGCAGTCCAAAAATATGCAGTCGATCCACCCCTCTCTCTCTTGTCTTACTTCTGTCACCTTGTCATAAAACTCTAGTAGGTTGTGACACAGGATTTTCTTTCCCTGAAACCGTGCTGGTTGTCAATTATACACTGTTTCTTTCAGGTGCCACACCACTCTCCTCCTATGATCTTCTCCATGACCTTGCATACTATACACGTTAGTGATACAGGTCTGTAGTTTAGTGCCTCATGTTCTGTCTCCCTTTTTAAAAATTGGTACTACATTTGCCATTTTCCATCCTCAGGGAGTTGCCAGTTTCAAGTGAAGTGTTGAAGATCTTTGTTAATGGCTCACACAATATCTCTGCTCCCTCTTTAAGGACCCATGGAGAGATGTTGTCTGGTCCCACCGCCTTTGAGGTGTCAAGTTCGCATAGCAGCTTCTTCACCTCCTCCTTGGTTATATGTACCTCATCCAGCACTTGCGGGTGTGCACCCCTGTTCTGATTTCCTGGAGTCCTACTGGGTTCCACTGTAAATACCTCTTTAAATCTTGTGTTGAGCTCCTGACATACCTCTTGGTCGTTTCTTGTGAATTCCCCATCACCCTTCCTCAGTCTGATTACCTGGTCCTTGACTGTTGTTTTCCTCCTGATGTGGCTGTACAACAGCTTTGGGTCAGTCTTTACTTTTGATGCTATGTCATTTTCATATTGTCTCTGAGCCTCCCTTCTTATCTGTGCATATTCGTTTCTGGCTCTTCGGCTGATTTCTTTATTTTCCTGAGTTCTCTGTCTTTCTGTACCTTTTCCATTCTCTAGTACACCTAGTTTTTGCCTCCCTACACCTTTGGGTGAACCAAGACTCGTTCTGTTCTTCCCATTATTTCTGTTTCCCTTGGGAACAAAACCTCTCCTCTGCCTCCTTGCATTTTGTTGCTACATAGTCCATCATTTCTTTGTACTGGTTTTCCTGTCAGTTCCCTCTCCCACTGAATGTCTTGAAGGAAGTTCCTCATGCCTGAGTAATTCCCCCTTTTGTAGTTTGGTTTTTCCAGCTATTCCTGCTACTCTCTCCGCTTGGAGCTCAACTATGTAGTCGAAGCACAGAACCATATGATCACTAGCTCCCAGAGGCCTTTCATACATGATACCCTCGATGTCCGAACTACTCATGGTGAATACAAGGTCCAGTCTTGCTGGTTCATCCTCTCCTCTCTCTCTGGTAGTGTCTTTAACATGTTGATGCATGAGGTTTTCCAGTACCACATCCATCATCTTGGCTCTCCATGTTTGGGACCCCCATGGGGCTCCAGTTTTCCCAGTCAATCTCCTTGTGATTGAAATCACCCATAACTAGTAACTTTGCTCCTCCCATGGTGTGCTCTCCTGGCCACCTCGGCTAGTGTGTCGATCATTGCTCTGTTGCTCTCATCATATTCTTCTCTTGGCCTCCTGCAGTTCTGTGGTGGGTTGTACATTACTGCAATTATCACCTTATGTCCCTAGACTGGATTGTTCCTACTAAGTAGTCCCTTTCGCCCATGCCATCCATTCCTTCCATTTTCTCTCAAAATCCCACTGGTTTTTAATGAGCAGTGCAACTCCTCCTCCCCCTCTCCTCCCTCTGTCTTTCCTGAGGATTTGGTATCCGGATGGAAAGATTGAATCTGTTATTATTCTGGTGAGTTTTGTTTCTGTTGAGTGCTATTATGTCTGGGGATGTCTCTTTGATTCTTTCGTGCCACTCCTCATACTTGTTTGTTATTCCATCTGCATTTGTATACCAACCTTCAACTTCTGTTCTAAGACTGTGGTCTGGGAGGTATATTGGGGTTGGGGAAGTGGGAGACCTGGTAAGGAACTATGGGTTGTTGCTGTAGGGGTGGAGTTTGTAATGTAGTGGGTGGGGGCATTGGATGTGGCATGGGTGTTTTGATTTAGAGTGTTTGGTTGCACTGGGGTTGACCTGGTTGGGAGGCTTCTATAGGAAGTTGTGAGGGAGTCTGTATTTGATCTTCTTCCTGGGTCTGGGATCTCCTGTCTGTCTTCTCCATCCCCTCTCTTTCCCTTTCGCCTTTGTAACATCTCTCTCAGTTTCTGCCTTTCTTCTTGTGATCTGTCGCGGTCGAGATACACCTTCCTGTATGCCGGCATGTCCCTTAATCGTGCTTTCTCCTGCAGGATCCTGGTCCGAGTCGCTTCTGCCTTGAAGGTCACTTTCACTGGCCGGGTTCTTTTTTTTACAAACCCCCTATTCTCCGAAAATTTTCCAGCTGGGTCATGTCGTCTTCTCCTATTGCTTTCATGATGCTTTCAATTGTTTTTTTTTTCCCTTGTTTTCTTGCTTCATATGTTTCCGTTTCAGCTTCCTGGAGCCCATACACGAAGACTGACCTCACCCTTTCATTCTCCCACTGCTTATCCCTGTGTATCCCCTCATTTAATTTGGTTTCCTGCACTGCAGCTTTCCTTTCTTCAGTTTCACTGGCTAATGTACTTGGGCTCAGTGGCCTGTCATTTTCCCTTCTCGGCTTTCCTTGGGCTCTGTTGTTGTCTGTTAGGGCCTCCACATAAAGATTAGCTCTTTCATTTACTACAGTCTCCTCTGATAGAGCCTCCCCATGCAGTTGTGCCCCTTCTTTCCCTACAGTCCCCTTATTTGTGGCTAAGGTAGCAGTCTCTGTTGTCAATCCCAAAATGTTCTTTAGTTCTTTAGGCTGTTTCAGATTTTTCAGTTCCTCTTCTAAACTCTGTATCCTAGCCTCTGCTGCTTTGACATGCACCTCCCACTTCCTGCTTTCCATATCTATCCTCTCTTCCATTCTCATGCTAAGTTCTTCTAGTTTCTTTTCCCATTCATGATCCCTTTTTATGAGCTCTGCTGTCCAATCTTCCTTTGCAGCTTCCTCCTCCTGTCCCTTGGTTTTTCTTGTTGCTCTCTGACAACCCATTTTTGTTTTATCCTGATTGCCTCAGAGTGGGAAACTTATGTAGTTCTGTATGTTAGGTTAGTAGTGTGTATGTCAGAGTGTGGGGGGGGGAGGTAGTGGAGGAACTGTGGCTATGTGGGAGAGGAATGGGGAGGGGTCGGGGGTCTGGAGTGAACGGGGGAGGGGAGGGTGATCGAGGGAGGGAGGGATCAGGGGGAAGAAGTGAGTTGTCGGTGGTGAGGGGGGGGAGTGTATGTGTGAGTCTGGATATGTGTGTGTGTGTGTGTGTGTGTGTCTGGATATGTGTGTGTGTGTGTGTGTGTGTGTGTGTGTGTAATCTTGTGTGGAATTATGTGTGGGTTTATTATGTACTGAAAGGTAGGTGGCTTGTGGGTTGTAGTGTAGTCTCAGTGGTCCTTTCTGCCCACAACTTCTTGTGACCTGACCCCCAACCTCCTGGGGCTTGACCCTCACGTACTTACAGTGTGTGTGTGTGGGGGGGGGAGGTATGCGGGGAGATACTGTTAATACATACAGTAATTCTGGGTTATAAAAAGCGATAATTGCTACTAGGGTCTAAAGCTTCAATAAGTGTCTGCCCTTGTGTGTGTGTGTTAGGGAGGGATGGTTAGGGGGGGGGGTTAGATCCGTTATACCTCTCTGTTCTGTCTTTCCTGGAAATGCTACACTCTTCGCTTATTGTCCTTTCTGGATTTAAGTATCAATTATTGCTGTTATTATCCTATTCCTTGTTCACGTTTAGAGAGGACTTCCTAGCTTCCTAAGTATTCTTACTACTAATAACTACTGTAATAGCTTGCAGGAGTGAGTGACCAGCATCCAACAGTGATGCAAGGCCAAGCCAAGCCAAAAATGCGACATGCAAACCACAATATAGGTGATACTCGCGCTGGCAACGGTCGTGCCAAGTTGCCAGATGCTGATGACGTAGTCGTACGTAGCCTAAATCCCTATTTTGGAGATCCTTCATTCGTGATGACTACAACCACATGTGCTCATACATCCCTCGTTCCTCACGCGATTTCACCTTTCACTTATGATATTATACACTTCACATTATATACACTTCACTTTATATGTATACTGGCACACAACCTGTCGTGACGTCACTGCTTCAGGCCTACCGCTGCCTAGTAGACCAAAACGTTTGGATAATTTTGGATAATGGATAATTTCAGGCTTTCTCACGACTTTTTCCAACTAATAACCCCAGCTATCACTCGTATTATTGCTCACTGACGATGACACTACCACTGATTACTGTTAGCAGTCACTGCAGCCCCAAAAACACTAGAATTCTCGGAGCCTTGTGTGCCCACGTCTGCACCCACGGACCCACGCGTTGAGTGTTATTCGACTGGTGTGGGTAGCATCCTGAGGCAATATTGACCTAATTTGCCCGAAATGCTCTGCATTTCGCATATATGCTGTACTCTTTTCAAGATCGAAAACCGAATACATCGACTCAAGGCTAGGGGACTAAGTATTAACAGAGCGGGTATAAGGTCTTATGGATACCTCTCCAAGAGAGAACCCGCAATAATGGATTCAAATTAGCCAAGTTTAGATTTAGAAAGGATACAGGAAAGTATTAGTTTGGAAATAGGGGAGATAATGAGTGGAACAATCTGCGTAATAGGGTTATTGAAGCTAAAACCTTGGGGAGTTTCAAATTTAGGCTGGATGGATACATGAGTGAGAGGCCTTGGGTTTGAGTGGGACTTGCACATGAGTAAATGGAATTATCAAAGCTTATTGCTTGGGTAGCATTGAAAATTGGGTTCGGCAAATATTCTGTCAGTGGGATGGATTGTGAGGGACCTGCATAGTATGGGCCAACAGGCCTGTTGCAGTGCTCCTCCTTATTATCTTAAGTTTTTATAACACGGAGCATTCTATATAATAGTATGTCATTGATGTTAGCTAGGTGGAAAAATAAACACACAGATCTACCTGAGTGAAAGGTACACGAGTATTTACAGGATGGAGTCAGGTGGAGAATGCTAGGTAGATTGAATCTGATTCTGCATGTGACAATCTTCCGAGTAGGGTAATAGAGGATAGAACCTTGGGTAGCTTTAAAAAGCTTTAAGAAGCTACTCAAGGTCCTAGCGTCTATCACCTTACTCGGAAGATTGTCACATGCAGGTTCAGATCTAATTTACCCAGCATTCTACACCTGACTCCATCCTATAAATACTCACGTGCCTTGATAAAGGATCGCATTATACTATTACTGTGCTTATTTTTCCATTCTGTCGGTATTTTATACCATTTATTTCCATGTCAGCTAGGTCTGTTTACTTTAAAAATGTACTAGTAGATATTAGATATTATCATTATATTATTATGTGAGCACATATGTGGACGTGGAAGCTACAGAACAAATCTTATTTTTCCATTTGGAATACCAATCTTCACGAGCAATGAACATAATAATGCATCTACGAGCGAGTGGATTTGAACAATTAAAAATAGTGCTGAGCATCGATGGCCAAAATCCACTCATTCGTGGATGCACTAAACTGGTATTCCAAACGGGAAGAGAATGAAATTAATCCTGTAGCTTCTATGGCTACGTATGTGCTCGCATCAGGGGTGACATATTCTCTGGTATTGAAGCACTGATGGTTGAGTGGATTAAGACATCTCAGTTTTGGCGGCTTCTCATAAGACACAGTAAAGGATCGAGGATTAGAGTCCTGGCCAGACGCATTTTTAATAATATATATAATATATATATATATATATTATATATATATATATATATATATATATATATATAATATATATTATATATATATATATATATATATATATATTATTATTATTATTATTATATATTAATATTAATTATGTATCTGGGAACTTCGCCACTCTTCCTGTAGTGGGTTCGAATCCTGCTGACTGCGATCTCATTCTGTATATCTATCTATATACCAGTATATGGGAGTACATGGAGAAGACATAGCAGAGGACTTGGAGGTCAGTACTGAGGATATATGCTAAAAACAACGATCTAGATAGACTAAAAAGGCACAACACCGTGACTGGAACAATTCATAAATAACCCGCTCCTAGAAGAATAAGACTTATGACGTTTAATAAGTTAATGGTACAAGTAACGAAACGTCACGAGTTTCATTCTCATATGAGCGGGTTATTTGTGAAGAACCATCTACTTTTACAGTAGTTTCGGTGTTTATTCATTGTTACATTTCATACAGAAGTTTACCTCGCTATCCTTTATGTTCAATACTTTGGTTTAAATCTCTTGCAATGTTTACATCTATATCTATTGTTATGATGCATTCAGCGGTTTAAACCCCTACTTAAAATTTAATACTTTCTAAAACTGGCAAGTTCCAAGAATTTAAATGGCCTTCAATTTAAAGATTTATTATTGTAGTCTAAATCTTCTCCCATTGAAAAGTTTCATGCAGTTGAACGACGGTAAATACGTCTCCTAAAATATATTATTTCCCTAAGATTCATAAATTGTTCTCTTCGTCAGAACTCATTAACTTTAAAGGCCAGAGGAAAAGATGTGAAAGTCAAGTCCAGCTTTCAAAACTACAATGTGAAAAAAATCAAAATTCAATTATACACTTAAAATATATGTTAATAGTGGAGTTAAATGTTATGGGAAAGTTATACAAATTATATGAGCTTCACCCGGAAGCTATGAGAGTTCTGCGTCTGTCGCCTCAGTTGGGAAGATTCAGTTTGCTCGGGGATCCAGGCTTGTGTTGTAGAGTATCTTCCATTCTCTTGACTCAACACAAGCAGAAGGATCAGCCGTGTTCTCTCTTGACTACTCACATAATGGAGCCCAGTAGACGCACCTGTCTCAATATTGGTGTTATGACCGTAGGTGTTGGGTTGTCATTGTTTTCTGTTATTTTGTATTGTGATGTACTAAGTTGCTAGTTTTTCTTTGTGTGGTGCTATATGATATTGCTTTATGTTACTATTATTTCTGTGCTGTGTTGTATTGAGTTTCTGGGTCGTACAGCAAATTAATCTGTATCCCAGTATTTAGGTATCCCCACGGTAGACCTTTAATAATGGCCTTATTTTTTTTCCTTTTTTGGGATTTGAATTTAGCAATTTGATATGTAGTGTAAAAAAAGTTATTCACGGTAAATTACGTTAAACTAGACGCATGTCGTTCGTTGCGCAGTTCGAATAAGGTATCACTATTCCATGACTCTATCCCCTATCAGTATGATAGTTTTCTAAACGCTATACACACTACCGAAAGAATATGTATTGCTATAGAAAACTAAGAACGAATATAAATGATCCAAAATATATGAACACAAGGCTCAAACATCTTTTAGGGGATGTCTTCACTGAAGACATAAACGATACCCTAGTAATTATTATAGCCTATGTCAAATATTTTCCTAATTTCTTCATCAAGGAACTCCGGACTGCACACTCTATAGGCTCTTAAAAACATAGTAAGCAAAACACTCCTTTTGACTAGTCTCATGATTGGAGAAGTAGTGAATGTATGAGCACACATTGGTAGCCTTCCTATATACTGTAAACTTAAACTTTCTATCAACCCGGTGTATCAACACATCTAAGAATGGAAGTTTACAGTCCACCTCTTTCTCTACGGTGAATTTAATAGACGGGACTAAAGCGTTAAGTCTTGGTAAAAATGTATCCAGGGCCATATCGTGTGGCCAAAGACACAAGATGTCGTCCACATATCTAAACCATTTAGCTCTACGTGACAGGATATCTTTCAACAGTCTAGCCTCGAAAAAATTCCATATACAGATTGCTCAATAAGGAGGACAACGGATTACCCATCGCCATTCCATGTTTTTGAGCATAGTATTTCCACTTAAACTCAAACTTGCAATCAACTACACACAGCTTAATCAATTCAATAATGGCATTTTTATCTAAGTCTTCTTCAAAATAAGACAGCAAGTCGGGAACGGGGATTCTCGTGAACAACGCAGTGACATCGAAACTAACAAGTGTAAAATCATTAGACATGTTGATATTTTGCAATATGTCGATGAGATCATCATTGTTTTTTAAGTGGGTTTCAGAAATGTTGCCAAGCAAAGGAGTTAATATTTTTTACCAACCATTTTGAGAAGTTATATGATGCCGATACTATCGAACTAATTCTAAGTCTGGCTGGAAAACCTGGCTTGTGGGTTTTAATTAAACTGTACATGTAAGGGAGAGTCGCAGATCTCGCCGATAACTGTTTAATTAATTTTTCATTACCTCTCAGTAAGATTCTAAGTTGTTTATTAAATTTACTATTAACCTGGTCTAAAAGTTTGTCCTATAAGATCATAAGGACGACTGCAGCAGGCCTACTGGCCCATGCGAGGCAGGTTCAGTTCTCCCACTGGCTTAAGCCAATGCCTTAACCTAGTCAGGTCAGGTCACATTCACTTAAGAAAATAGCACGGCAGGTGACCTAATAGCACAAGATAGTCAGGTCCATCTCACACCAACCCACACCCACTCGTGTATTTATCCAACCTATTTTTAAAACTACAGAACGTTTTAGCCTCTATAACTGTACTCGGGAGTTTGTTGTGCTCATCCACAACTCTGTTACCAAACCAGTGCTTTCCTATATCCTTCGTGAACCTGAAATTTTTCCAGCTTAAAACCATTGGCGCGAGTCCTGTCTAGGCTAAATATTTTTATCACTATTTACCTCCACTTTGTTAATTCTTGTTTTCCATTTATACACCTCAATCATATCCCCCCCTAATTCTACGCCTTTCTATAGAGTGCAGATTCAGGGCCCTCAGTCTATCCTCATAGGGAAGATTTCTGCTACATGGGATCAACTTTGTCATCCTCCTTTGTACGTTTTCCAGAGCATTTATATCCATTCTGTAATACTGTGACCAGAACTGAGCAGCATAATCTAAATGAGGCCTAACCAAGGATATATAGAGTTGAAGAACAACCTGAGGACTTCTATTATTTATGCTTCTTTCTATGAAGCCAAGGATTCTGACACATATGCAACTCTTGGGTATCTTTATTGAGGAAACGTTTTGCCAGACAGTGGCCTCATCAGTCTATACAAAGGAGAAACGTGAAGGGAATGATTACCTCATTCTCCTCCTGTTCTTCACGTTTCTCCTTTGTATGGTCTGATGAAGCCATTGTGTGGCGAAACTTTTCTTCAATAAAGATACCCAAGAGTTGCACATGTGTCTAATTTATTAATCCTTGGTTTGTAAATGACCAAGGATTCTGTTAGCTATATTGCGAACACTTATTTCACTGTTGTCTTGGTTTCAGATTACTGCTAAACAGAACTGCTAAATTCTTTTCCCAATCTGTAATATTAAGATCTATATTAAATTTATATGTGTCATGGTTATTTTCCAGTCCAACATTTAGAACTTTGCATTCGTCTATATTAAACTGCATCTGCCACTTCTCCGATCACTGTAGGAGTTTATTCAAATCCTGTAGTGATCTAATGTCCTCATTAGAATGAATTGGATGACCAATTTTGGTGTCAACAAATTTGCTATGTCGCTATTTATTCCCTCATCATACATTCTACAAGACTAGATGGACTGAACACATCGACTCCAGGCTGAGGGACTGATTACTTCAAACTCCTCTTCTTACACCTTTCTGCTTTGTATTGGACTGATGAAGCCGATGAAGCCACTGTGTGGCGAAGTGTTTCCTTTATAAAGATTCCCATACGTTGCATAAGTGTCTCAATCTTCAACTCATCTATGTCTTTTACGTAAATTGTGAACAAGGGGCGCAACACCGCTTGTGACGTTCCCTAATTCTGATTTCTTCCAATTTATGTAAACACTGCTGCCTATTTGTCAACCATGCCTCAACCCAGGAAAAAAATTTCTCCTATTCCATGTACCGTAAGTTTCCTCAATATCCTCTGACGTGGAACTATCGGAAGCCTTACTGATGTCCATAAACACAACATTTTTCAATACCATGATCTACCTCCTTAAATACCTTAGTGATAAAAATTAGTAAATTCGTAAGACGGGAACGCCCCTTTGTAAAACCGTGTTGAGATCCGTTAATCAATTTATGCCTATCAAGATGGAAACTGATTGCCACGGCAATTATTGATTCCATAAATTTTTCCACCAGGGAGGCAAGGCTTATTGCTTTATAGTTCGAAGCTAAGGAGCTGTCACCTGTCTTGAATATAGGAATTACATTTGCCATTTTCCACTTGTCAGGAACTATGCCAGTTTGTAGTGATATATTGCAAAAGGTATGCTAAGTTCCTCTTTACATTCCTTTAAAACCCTTGCAAACAGTTCATCAGGACCTGGGGATTTGTTAGGTTTTAATTTCTCAATTTGTCTGAGGATCATGTCACTAGTTACTGCAATCGTGCATAGTTTATTATCGTCCTGTAGTATATAATTTATTTCTGGTATTTCACTAGTATCGTATTGAGTAAAAACTGAATAGTAAGCAAGTATCGAAAATTTCACACATTTCCTTAGCACTGTCAGTGATCTGACCAGACTTACTCTCAAGTGGGCCCATCTTGTCCCTAATTTTACTTCTGTATACCTGAAAGAACCCTTTTGGGTTAGTCATCGAATCCTTTGCGACCTAAGCCTCAATCCCTTTATGCTTTTCTTATTCTTTTTTTTTTATTTCTCTTTAATTGAATATACTCATTTCTTAACTGCCCATCCCCTCTTTTGATAAGCCTATATGCGCCTCTTTTGACCAATGAGATGTTTTAATACATTGTTTATCCATTTGGGATCATTTTTGTTAGATCTAATTTCCCTACTCTGAACAAAATTTGTCTGGGCAGCTGGAACTATTCTTTGAAAAAGTCATATTGGCAACCAACACCAGCTACCTGACCCATAGTCAGGTCATCACAATTTATTCCACGCAGGTAATTTCTCAGTCCCATGAAGTCGGCCAATCGGAAGTCTGTCCCAGAAACTAAATTTAGTAGTGAATTTTCGAGCAGTGTCGATTGTGAGGTTAAAAGATCATGAGGGACAGTAAAAGATATCGCGTTTTACATTGATGGAGGCGTGAATATGGCATCATCAACCTAAGTTTTAATAGAAAGTATGAGTTGTTGCAGTAGAAAACAGGTGTTGACTTTGAGGCAATGTGATAAGGAAGGAGGCAAAATTGTTCAGCAAGACAGTCACACAAAGTTAAAACGGGTGTTTACGAGCCTGGAACTAATAAGAGTAGCTTCTAAAAAACCAAAGAGTTTTAAAAGGAAGAACATAAAAGTTGGAAAGAATTAGATGCTAGTCTGCAGGTTCCATAAATAGCAAGACACAAATCATGGCTGAAATAGACGGATAATCCACACTTACGAAACTGAAAAGTATAATGACGTTACTGTATGATCTGAATCATTAAGAAGCCAGATTTTGATAGCACATGAGAAGTGTTAGTCTCACCGATATTAACAAGACTCTTTTCTGTCATGATAGGGATCATAGTTATCTTATTAACTAGTTCTCTGCCAAAACTCTACCCTTCTAGCCTTGAAAGGACAGTCCTGTTGAAGCTTTCTCTGCACATAATACTGCTATTACAATATTACAATTTTGGTGATTAAGCTTTCTACGGGAATCAAGACCAAATACTTCGCCTATTAATTAAGGTATTATTTAACCACTAGTCCATCACCACAACTGTAATAAGAATATATCCGGGAGTATAAAACAAATTTTATTTTTAAATCTTTACTAGTAAATTTTTAACAAAATAAGAGCATTCTTTGGTACAACACAAGAGTATATTCTTTGGTATCATTTCTCTTTGGTACAAAATTATCACATTTACAAAGAAACAATGTCACAAACACGACTCTCCTTTACCGACATAGTAACTATCTACTGACATAAAAGACTTCAAACATCACGCACGACACCCGTGTCATAACCTATTTTCTCTTCAGTGTTACACGACACTATTATAACACTACCGTTTCTCAATGCAACGACACCCTTTTCTCCGTGTTAAAGCACTCATTTTTTGTGTCACATGACACCCTTTTCTTCACGTTATAACACTCCTCTACCGTGTCCACATGACAACTTTCTTTCCGTGTCCGATATTAACATTTCTCTCAATGACACCGTCCTGGGATACTGCCATACTGGCCAGCAGACTACGTCCAGATGATGCCAAGCCATCAGGAAACGAAGTCCAGTCGTTGTAGCCAGCAGGAAACTAATCAGGCTGGTGTTCAATGAGGCCGTCAGGTAACTCTGAGGCCGTGGTGAACACACTGAACGAACCAACCATACCCCCGGCCGGGATTGAACCCGCGGTCATAGAGTCTCAAAACTCCAGCCCGTCGCGCTAGCCACTAGACCAGCTAGCCACAATAAGATTCATCCAACTAGGTATATTTCTACACCATAGGAAAGTTAGCACAGGCACCTCTGTGACCACAAATGCAAGTTTTTACAGACGAATCTCCAGCTAGCGTGGCCGTGACGAACTCTAGCTCAAGTCCCTTCACTGCCGTCAACATGACTTAAGAAATCGTAATGACACGATTGCAAATAAACCATACCCCCGGCCGGGATTGAACCCGCGGTCATAGAGTCTCAAAACTCCAGCCCAATCGTGCCATTACGATTTCTTAAGTCATGTTGACGGCAGTGAAGGGACTTGAGCTAGAGTTCGTCACGGCCACGCTAGCTGGAGATTCGTCTGTAAAAACTTGCATTTGTGGTCACAGAGGTGCCTGTGCTAACTTTCCTATGGTGTAGAAATATACCTAGTTGGATGAATCTTATTGTGGCTAGCTGGTCTAGTGGCTAGCGCGACGGGCTGGAGTTTTGAGACTCTATGACCGCGGGTTCAATCCCGGCCGGGGGTATGGTTTATTTGCAATCGTGTCATTACGATTTCTTAAGTCACACTGAACGAAGCCGTCAGGTAACTGAGGCCGTCAGACTCAGTGAAGCCATGGTGAACACACTGAATGAGACCAGTTCATCAGCCCCAATATTGAATGCGATGACGTCACATTAAGTACTGCAGGCTGGTAACAACCGATTAGCAGCACCCAAGTGAGGCTAAAGTCGCAAGAGATTCGAAAACTAACCCAAAAGGGTTCTTTTAGGTATACAGAAGTAAGATTAGAGACAAGATAGGCCCACTTAAGAGTAACTCTGGTCAGATAACTGACAGTGATAAGGATATGTGTGAAATTTTAAATTCTTACTTCCTCTCAGTCTTTACTAGAACAGGACGATAATAAACTATGCACAATTGTAGTAACTAGTGACATGGTCCTCAGGCAAATAGAGAAATTAAAACCTAACAAATCCCCAGGCCCTGATGAATTGTTTGCAAGGGTTTTAAAGGAATATAAAGAGGAACTTTGCAAACCTTAGGCTAATCTTTTCAACATATCACTACAAACTGGCATAGTGCCTGGTAAGTGGAAAATTGCAAATGTAATGTCTATTTACAAGGCAGGTGAAAGGTCATTAGCTTCAAACTATAGACCAAAAGGCCTTACCTCCATAGTCAATTAAAATTTTAGTCGAGAGGACGACAGTGGAGCTGCTCTCTAAACCCCTAGTGGCAGGTGGCAGTACTTTCATAATGGCGGAAGGTGGACGTACGTGTCAACACTGTTTGTCTTGAACTTGTGAAGGGCTCACTCAATAGTCAGAACACCAATCTTTTGCTGACGGCGATATTAAGGGACACGTATGGCATCGCAAACGAGGAGCTCTATGGCATTTCATTGAATGGTAGTTCAAGGCTTTTCGTCAAATTCCGGCAGAGCAGCACTTATGAAAATATGGTGGCCAGGTACCAGGATGTGGTTAAGCTGGTTAACCCTGGTGTTAATGTCCACCTCCATAATGTATCACGGTTTTACACTAGGATCAAGGTGCGTAATGTTCTTTTTGAAGCTGATGAGAGTGATATAAGGAACGTTTTTGGGCGTTACGGTATGATACATTTGGCGAAATTGGAACGTTGGCGTGATGGACTGCTTGTTGGTATGCTGAAGGGGTCTTTTTCCTCTAAAATGTCCCTAAAGCACCCTATACCATCGTTCGTAATGATGGAGGACTTCCATACTCAAGTTTTCGTTATGTACTTGGGTCAGAGGCGTACATGTCTACTATGTGGGACATATGATCACATCGCGGTGCAATGTCCTACGCGACGAGGAAGATCAATGGCTGATACAAGGACTGATGATGCAATGAAGCAGCAAACATACGCTACAGCAATGCAGCGTGAGACTCCGGCACGGGAGACGTGGAGTGAGGAGGTAGAGAGGGAGACAGAGTTGTTTTCTGCATGTGTGACCCTACCTGGAGTTGGAGTGGACGTAGGCTTGGTGTCGGCGACGAGGACTCTGTCATAGCTCAGGATGTAATGGAGGCATTCATTCAGGAGGCTCTGCATGAATTGCTGGACGTTTCGGCGTCTGTGATGATCCATACTGGTTTGGAAACCGAGGGTGTAGAGGCAAGAGTAGGAGGCCCCAACATGCAGGTCGCGTGTGGTGTGGAAGCAGAACAGGTTGTAGTAGTGGACGTCCACAGGGATAACAACCTAGAGGAGGCTATGGTTGCAGATCATAGCTCTTGCAAGAGAGCTGCTGTGATATCCGATAGTGATGATGTTTCGACTCCTGGGCAAAGGTCTGGGAAAAAAGCATGGCACGATATGACCCGTAGAGGTACGGGTGGAATAAAGCGCGTTGAGCATGTGTGGGGTGTGGGGGAGAGGCTTGTCTAGGATCTAAGAGTGTTAAGATGTCTAAAGGCAAGCCTCCATTGAACCTTCAAGTGTATTACTTAAAATATTAATGGGTTGAAGTCAGTAGACAAATGTAAGAGTCTGGAGGTATTTTTAAAGAGATATGTACTTGACGTTGTGTTCCTGCAAGAACACAATTATAAATCATTGGGAGAGTTAATGATTGATGGATATGACGTGTGCATGGGATGCTCTGCACGATTGAAAGGTGGTGTGGCATTGTTAATTAAAGAAGCTAGCCCGTTTTCTCTGCAAAGATGTGAGGTAGGGGAGGAGAGGCGGGTGGTTCGGGTGGATGGTGCATGGGGTGGGGTTCAAGCGGGTTTCATAGGGGTGTATGGGCCTGCGGAAGGAGACATGGGCGTCAAAAATAGGTTCTTTAGGGACGTCCTTGTTTACCATTTAAGATCGCTGCCAGTCGTTACGATTCTAGTAGGTGATTGGAACTGTATTGTTGGATGTAAGGATGTAGAACGTAGAGGAAGGTTTTTTTTGGGGTATTTAGGGGATCTGTTGCGAGGTGTGAATGTAGTAGACGTGGGAGGGGAGGAGGTGGGTGGGGTCATGCATATGTTCATTAGGCATGATTATGCAGAGAGGCTGGATCGAATCTATGTTTCTCGGGGGGTGAGAGTAAGTAGCGTTTGTGCATTGAATGTGAGCTAATCTGATAATAGAGGGGTTCTGGTGGACTTGAATTGGGAGGGATTGCCAAAGCTTTTTCAGGGGTTATTGGAAGTTGAATGTTGGGTTATTCCGCAAAGGGGGTGGGAGGGAATCTTTTAAGAGTGCTTGAAGATGGTGGGCAAACGGTTGGGGAGGGTAGACATCCTTGAGTAGTGGGGCACAGTCGGTAAGGGGAAGGTGAGGGATTTTTATCAGAAGCGGGGAAGGGAAGAGTGGAGATTTCAATGTGATGTTTTACGTTACCTTGAAGGTCAACTGCAGGAATGCTATATGGGAGGGGGGGGGGTGAGTATCCAGTGGCTGAGATTGAGGATTTGAAACAACTTATTAGGGACATTCAAAATCGGGAATTTGATGCGGATGAATCACGGGAGGAATCGATGAGGTTTTATGGGACGAGTGTCCTTCGGCATATGTCTTGAGAGAGCTGGAAAACGTCGCAGGGCGACGGAAATGATGAGCTTGAGGGTCCAGGAGCAATTGGAGGGGTATCGTCAGGGGCAGGTGCTCATGTCAACAGAGGGTATGGGTTGCTACATGGATGCATGGTACGAGATGCATGGCAAAAGAGAGTGGGGGTTAATGATGAGGTGCTAAGGGAAATGGGTGGATGGGTATGTTGTAATCTGGAGCATAAGGATCGGTTGAATCTGAGTGGACCTATAAGCGAGGAGATTAGAATGGCAGTGGAGGGTATGAGTGTGGGAAAATCGCTGGGGATTGACGGTATTCCTTGTGATTTTTATAAGGAAAACTGAGAATGTTTGCATGAATTTTTAGTGGTTTTATTTAATGCTATGAAAACCAAAGGTAGGTTGGAGGAACAGCAACGTACGAGTGTGGTGGTCATGGTCCTGAAAAAGAAGTCTTGTGATTACATACATGATTATCGATCGATATCTTTAATGTGTGGTGATTACAAGATCTTTGCTAAAATGTTAGGGAATAGGATGAAAAGAGTTCTTGACAAAGATTTGGATAAGGGTCAATATGGTGTGCCTGGGTGATCAATGTGTGTGGGGCAAGGGATCATACGTAGGTTTATAAACGAAAGTGGGGGGCAAATAAAGGTGGGGTATTAGCATTGGATTGGCATGTGGCATATGACTGTGTGGAGTGTGAGGAGCTGTGGAAGTTAATGCAGTGGCAAGGGTTTGGGAGGGAAATCGTCAGTTGGGCAAAGGTGTTGAATGAGCAGGCTATGGTACGGGTGCAGGTAAATGGTAGGCTAGGAAAACTAGTTAGGATGGAAAGGGGCTTGAGGCAAAGGTGCCCTGTGTCGCAGCTTCTCTTTGCGTTGATTCAGGATCTGTTCTATAGGGCTGTGCGATGGAGTGTAACGGAGTGAAGAGAGATGAAGTGGCTATGGAACCAGGGATTGTGCATTATGTGGATGATACCACGGTTCTATTCAGAAGGTCAAAGGATTTACGAAAGGTGGGTGAATTGGTGGAGCGTTTCGGAAGGGCAACAGGGATGATGGTTAATAGGGAAAAGTCTATGCTTATGAGGGTGGGGGATAGCGTGGGTGGGGCTCTAGGACAGGAAGACAGCTGGTCCCTAGTGTGTCAAATTAAGGTGTGTGGGGTTGTTCATATGGGAAACCTTCAGGAGGTGAATTCGTGAAAAGCTGTGGATAGGGTTCTGGGTAGATTGGCGGGATTGCATACAGGGGTCTGACGTTACACCAGCGTGCTATTGTGGTGAATGTGCTTTTGTATGGTAAGCTGTGGCATGTGGTAGGTATCCCTTGAAAACGTGATGAGAAGCATCTGTTGAAGCGTGTATATCGATATATTTGGGGTTCGGGATGTGACTGGTTATCGAGAGATGTTGTGTGTCTTCCGGCATGCCGGTGAGGGCTGGGGTTAATGGCGCTGCATCAAAGGATGTTGGGCATGTGTGGCATGCAAAGAGTACGTAACCTTTATTCGGCGCATGGACACACCCTCATTTACAGGCTCTCTCCCCCAACCAGCGAACCAGGTTGCTAAGAGTTGATGATGGGGCCCCATCGTTCAACTAGTGACCAGGTTCTAGAAATTAAGAAGGTGGGATTGACAATCGCAGGAGGTTATGTTACCGCTTCCTGTCTGCCTTGTCATTCCCATTTCTAGTAGCTGGTTGAAGCACGGTCTGTATCTTGTGGTAGTATTCTGCCTTGCTTAACGTGGAGTGCACTATATTTATCACTGTACATAGTGTACATATTGCTGTTATAATTGGTGAAGGATAATATAAGTCTAAACTTTTTCTACTGTGTTTATTTGCTCCCATTACACCTGGGATAACAGGCCATTTGAAATCCTAGGTTGTAATAGCATGTATGTTAAACGCAGTTTTCTGAGGGAGGGTAGGGTTGCAGGCACAGGTTTGACATGAGTTCAAAGGGATTTGGAGTGTTGGATGAGGGGTAGAGATGTTCAGATGTGTGAGGGAATGTTAAGGTTATTAATTTATGCATGAGACCCATGCAGGGTAAAGATAGGAAGACTGTCTTAGGTGGGTGGTGGGGAGGTGGTTGCTAAGGTTTAAGGTATATATCCGATGTATGCGTGGAGTGATATATGGGGCCATTTAAAAGGGTTATGATTGAAGGCAGTGGTAAGGGAGATAATGTTTAAATTTCTCCACAATATATTGCCGTCTGGAGAAGTGTTGGCAAATAGGCATGTACAGGAGGGTAGGGAGTGTTGTGTGTGTGGGGACATTGACACTGTCTTTCATGCAAGGTTGGAACCAGTGAGGGAGTGATTTAGTAGGGTTTTACGTATGGTGGGTGGAGGTGGGATTAGTGTTTTAAGGGCGTTAAGCTTAGATGTGGGGGGGGGTGCCGGTGCAGAATGCAATGGGTTATTTAGTCACGGGCTTTGTGTATACGTCATGGATTTACAGACATGTGTCAGTAAGGGAGAGAATCAGGACACTGGCAGCGATATTTTATGGGACGCAACGGAGGAATAAGGACATCACTGGGAACAGATGGCATTTAACCTTTTCGGAGGGATATCGTAGCTTCCGCGTCAGGGACTTATGGGCGTTGCAATCTTAAGAGGTAAAGTGAAGCTGGCTTCTTGAGATATGCGTGGGCGTGAGTGATGCTTTTGAAAAGTAAAGGTGGGAAGTAAGGTGTGTGAGGGAGGTGTGTGTCTTGGTGGCTGGGAACATTTCATGTATTGTGTCAAGTTCGGACCAGCACATAAACCCAGATTGTGGGTGAGCATATAATAGTGCTCTCTTTTAATCAAGTGTGTTTTCATGAATTGTTATATTACAGAGAGTCTCTTATGTGATTGATTGATTGTATCATGTACCCTGAGGTATGCTGTCTCTGTGTCTCTAAATCAAATCAAATCAAGTTTATTCTCCATAAGGGTTACAATGTGGGGTTTACAGGATTTGGATATTGTGTGGTTTACATGTTATAAAATACTAATTACAGAGGAGGCCACTAAGACACCTAGCGTGGCTAGGCATTTCGGGCAGACTTAGATTAATTCTTAACATTAAATCCTTACAGATTATGGTATTAAGGATAAGTGACTACATAATTTGTGAGTTTAGCAATGTGAATGCTTTTATTCTGGCACAATACAAAGTGTCTATATTGGAGTATCATAGGCAAACTTATGACTAGTTAGGATTTATTATTTTAAGATTAAGATTAGTATTTGTGTTTATAGTCAGTGGGTGAGTGTAATTGTAAACCACCAGGTGGTTATCATGTAGTTAGTTGTCGGGGTGTATCAGGGAGATAAGATGTTTTCTAATTGTAGTTTTGAAAATGATGAGTGTGTCTGCAGTTCTAGAGTTTTCAGGTAGGGTGTTCCTGATTTTAGGTCCTTTGAAATACACTGAGTTTTTGTAAAGGTTTAGTCGGATACAGGGAATGTCATAGAGATGTTTATGTCTGGTGTTATGCCTGTGGATCCTGTCACAACTATCAAGAAAGCATTTTAGGTCAAGGTTAATATTGGAATTTAAGATCCTGTAGATATAGATTGTACAGTAGTAAGTGTGGATGTTCTGAACAGAGAGTAAGTTTAGATCTATGAAGAGTGTGGGGTGTGTTGCCAGGGATGGGATTTAGTGATTATTCTTACTGCGGCTTTTTGTTGGGTTATTATTGGCTTTAGGTGTGTTGCTGCAGTTGAACCCCAAGCACAGATAGCATAGGTGAGGTATGGATATACAAGTGAATGGTACAGTGTGAGAAGGGCATTTTGTGGCACATAGTATCGTATCTACGAGAGGATCCCCACCATTTTGGATACTTTTTTGTTATGGGTTGGATATTGGTGCTGAAATTTAGGTTGTTGTCGAGGTATAGGCCAAGGAATTTGCCCTCATTATGTCTGGCAATTGGAGTGTTGTCGATCTTAATGTTAAGTTGCACAACCCCTGCTCTGCTACCAAACATAATATAGTAGGTTTTGTCAGTGTTAAGTGTAAATTTATTGGCTGTCATCCAAGTCGATATTTTGAGCAGCTCCTCGTTAACAATGGTGTTGAGGGTGGCAAGATTAGGGTGGGAGATGACATAAGTCGTGTCGTCAGCAAAGAGAATCGGTTTCAGGTGTTGGGATATGTTTGGAAGATCATTGATGTAAATGAGGAAGAGCAGGGGTCCAAGGACACTTCCCTGTGGAACTCCAGTATCAAGTGGCCGTATTGATGAGGCTGTGTCTTTAATGGTGACATACTGATACCTATTAGAAAGGTAGGATTTTAAATATGCAAGCACATGGCCTCTTATACCATAGTGGTCAAGTTTGTGGAGTAGGATGCCGTGGTCAACTGTGTCAAACGCTTTTCTTAGGTCAATAAAAATTCCTAGCGGATATTCCTTATTTTCCAATGCTGTGTAAAGCAGTCTAGCATTTTTATTATTGCATCATTAGTGCTTTTATTTATCCTGAATCCAAATTTACAGGAGTTGAATATGTTTTGTGATGTTATAAATGAATATAGTCTCCTGTGCACGAGTTTCTCGAAGATTTTGGATAGCAATGGTAAGTTCGATATTAGCCTATAGTTGTTTACATCTGTAGGGTCACCACCTTTATGTATTGGTGTAACCCTTGCTGTCTTGAGTAGTTTCGGGAAAATGCTAGTTTCTAGTGACTTGTTAAAAAGTAATGAAATAGCATGTGAAAGGACATGGGCTGCTCGCTTGTACAATAATGGTGGGACGTGAGACAGATATCCCGAGTTATTTTTAAGTGACTTTATGACCGCGGTGACTTCCGTGGGCTCAGTTGGTACAAGATAGAAGGAATTTGGGAAATTCCCATCTAGGTAGTCCCCTGCATGGGCATTGGTACGTGGGATTTTACTGGCAAGATTAGATCCTATGTTTGAGAAGAAGTCGTTTATCTTGTTAGCTGTATCAGTGGGATGCAGTGGTGTTTCATGAGGTTTAGTTAGGACAATATTCTTGTTTTTTTTTTCAGTTTGTGGGTTCCCAGAATCTGGGAAAGTGTTTTCCAGGTTTTTTTATATCTCCTCTTGTGTCAGTGAATCTGCTGGAGCAGTACAGTTGTTTGGCTTTCTTTATTAGTTTGGTGAGAACTGATGAATAGTGTTTAAGAATATCTTTGTGTATTAAGCCCTGTCTATATTGCTTTTCATATTGGTGTTTCTTATCAATGGATTTCAGAATGCTGCTGGTTAGCCATGGGCAACCGAGCCGTTTATTCGTGATCTGTTTCGTTTTTATAGGACAATGTTTGTTGTATAGTCTAAGTATTTTGTTAAGAAAAATATCTGTCCAATCGTCAGTACCATTGACATTGGAGAATTCTGTAGGCCAGTCAACAGTCTCTAGGTCTGCTGTGAAATTCCTTATTGAAGCTTCGCCATGGAGTCTAAATGAAACTTTGTTGTATTCGAGTGGTGGTTTAATAATGTTTGTTAAGAGGAAGGTTGGGTAGTGGTCTGTAGTGCTGCCCACGCCACCTGTGGGGTTGTCACAGGAAAGTTTGCTGGAGAACGTGCTAAACGATCTCCTGGATGGGGCAGAGCATAGTCCAGACGTTTCACCGGAGAGTCAAGAAGTGGTGAAGGATGATTCGCCAAAGATGGGAGACCTGGACGTGCCTACAATGACACGGATGCATGAGGTGATGGTGGAAGTTCACCAGAAGGCTTCGTCTGGTGAGGAGATGTGTGTGGAAGTTGGTTCCCGCAAACGGACGGCAGGAGTGTCGGATATGGACGAGGTCCTGACACCGGGACAGCGTCCAGGGAAAAAATTATGGTCGAAAGTGGCTGAGGCACCTCCTGCAGACGGGGTTGGGGCAAGCGCCCAGCATGTGGGTAGGGCACGGGGGGGTGAGGGGGGCCTTGGGAAGACAAAGGTCAAAGAAGGTCAGTGTAATGAACATGTAGGAACGGGAAAGACCCACAAGCATAGAGGAAAACCTCCTTTTGTGAATTCAAGTGTGTTACCATCAATGTAAATGGTCTGCGGGCAGAGTTTAAGTGTGTGTGGATGGAGTGGTTCTTGCGCAGATATGCTGTGGACGTATGTTTCATACAAGAACACAATTATAAGTTTGGGCGAGAGTTACGGTTAAAAGGCTACCGAATGTATGTTAGCAGTACTTTAAAATTAAAGGGTGGGGGTAGCTATAGCGGTGAAGGAGTCCAGCCTTGGCGTGTCTTAAGATGGGAGGAGGGGGGAGGTGGGAGGGTGGTGAGGGTAAATGGGTACTGGGGTGAGGTAAGGGTTTGTTTTATTGGCGTTTACATGCCAGCGGAAAGCAACACTAAAGTTAAAGTAGAATTTGTGAGGGAGGCTTTAACGTTTTACACTCGGGGTTTGCCGTTCATTACCGTCATGGGTGGGGATTGGAATTGCGTTATCCGCCATGGCGATGTTGAGCCGCGGGGGGCGGGGTGCGTTTTACCTGTCTTACGAAATCTGCTGGGGGATGCAGGGGTTTATGATGTGGTGGGGCGGGGTGGGTGGGGGGTGGAGCATACGTTCGTTCGTAGGGGCTATGCGGCCCGTCTGGATAGACTTTATGTAACCCAAGGAATTAGAGTTGGGCACGTACAGACCTTTGATGTGGGGTTTTCAGATCACCGTGCAGTGCTAGCGGACTTGAACTGGGATGGAATGATCAGGGTTTATCCAGGTTATTGGAAACTGAACGTGCGGCTATTGGAGGAGGAGGGGGATGGGTCAGCTTTTCAGGACTGGTGGAAGAATATTTGGGAAACGCGACGGGCAGGTGAATGTTTGTTGGAATGGTGGGAAACTCGTGCCAAACCTGGAATAGCGAGTTATTATAAGAAGCGGGGAAAAGAGGAGGCGAGGTGGAGGTATGGGCTGCAAAACAATCTGGAGGGGCAGCTAAATGATTACTATGTGGGGGGGCGGGAGTAGTAGTCGGTATGACGACATTGAACATCTTCGTAGTCGACTTGCAGAAATTCACAATGAACGTTTCAATGCGGTTAGAGTCAGAGCAGGTATGGAAGAAGTGCTATGGGGTGACAAACCTTTGGGTTATGTCTTGCGCAAATTTAGGGTCAGACAACAGGCGACGTCCCTCTTGCAATTGGAAGTATGCACGGGTTTGGGTGGTTACCTGCCGGGTCAAGTACTTCTCACCACGGACAGCATGAGTTTTTTATGCTGATCTATGGTTTGGGGAAAAACTTTCGGAGGGGAGTAGGGGGGGTCCAGGCGGGTGGCCTGGTGAGGAGGGATTTCAGAAAAGTTATAAGTGACAGGGATAAAACGGTACTAGAGGAGAATTCGGTGGAGGAGGTAGGGGGGGA
>NC_069460.1:29563719-29578770 GCF_026875155.1 Cherax quadricarinatus | reverse complement strand
AAATTTTCGATATTGCTACTATTCAGTTTTAACTCAATACGATACTAGTGAAATACCAGAAAAAAAATTATATACTACAGGACGAATAAACTATGGCACGATTGCAGTAACTAGTGACATGATCCTCAGACAAATTGAGAAATTAAAAACCTAACAAATCCCCAGGTCCTGATGAACTGTTTGCAAGGTTTTAAAGGAATGTAAAGAGGAACTTAGCATACCTTTTGCAATATATCACTACAAACTGGCATAGTTCCTGACAAGTGGAAAATGGCAAATGTAATTCCTATATTCAAGACAGGTGACAGCTCCTTAGCTTCGAACTATAAAGCAATAAGCCTTGCCTCCCTGGTGGAAAAATTTATGGAATCAATAATTGCCGTGGCAATCAGTTTCCATCTTGATAGGCATAAATTGATTAACGGATCTCAACACGGTTTTACAAAGGGCGTTCCCGTCTTACGAATTTACTAATTTTTAATCACTAAGGTATTTTAAGGAGGTAGATCATGGTATTGAAAAATGTTGTGTTTATGGACATCAGTAAGGCTTCCGATAGTTCCACGTCAGAGGATATTGAGGAAACTTACGGTACATGGAATAGGAGAAATTTTTTTCCTGGTTGAGGCATGGTTGACAAATAGGCAGCAGTGTTACATAAATTGGAAGAAATCAGAATTAGGGAACGTCACAAGCGGTGTTGCGCCCCTTGTTCACAATTTACGTAAAAGACATAGAGAGTTGAAGATTGAGACACTTATGCAACGTATGGGAATCTTTATAAAGGAAACACTTCGCCACACAGTGGCTTCATCGGCTTCATCAGTCCAATACAAAGCAGAAAGGTGTAAGAAGAGGAGTTTGAAGTAATCAGTCCCTCAGCCTGGAGTCGATGTGTTCAGTCCATCTAGTCTTGTAGAATGTATGATGAGGGAATAAATAGCGACATAGCAAATTTGTTGACACAAAAATTGGTCATCCAATTCATTCTAATGAGGACATTAGATCACTACAGGATTTGAATAAACTCCTACAGTGATCGGAGAAGTGGCAGATGCAGTTTAATATAGACGAATGCAAAGTTCTAAATGTTGGACTGGAAAATAACCATGACACATATAAATTTAATATAGATCTTAATATTAAGATTGGGAAAAGAATTTAGCAGTTCTGTTTAGCAGTAATCTGAAACCAAGACAACAGTGAAATAAGTGTTCGCAATATAGCTAACAGAATCCTTGGTCATTTACAAACCAAGGATTAATAAATTAGACACATGTGCAACTCTTGGGTATCTTTATTGAAGAAAAGTTTCGCCACACAATGGCTTCATCGATCCATACAAAGGAGAAACGTGAAGAACAGGAGGAGAATGAGGTAATCATTCCCTTCACGTTTCTCCTTTGTATATAGACTGATGAGGCCCACTGTCTGGCAAAACGTTTCCTCAATAAAGATACCCAAGAGTTGCATATGTGTCAGAATCCTTGGCTTCATAGAAAGAAGCATAAATAATAGAAGTCCTCAGGTTGTCTTTCAACTCTATATATCCTTGGTTAGGCCTCATTTAGATTATGCTGCTCAGTTCTGGTCACAGTATTACAGAATGGATATAAATGCTCTGGAAAACGTACAAAGGAGGATGACAAAGTGATCCCATGTAGCAGAAATCTTCCCTATGAGGATAGACTGAGGGCCCTGAATCTGCACTCTATAGAAAGGCGTAGAATTAGGGGGGATATGATTGAGGTGTATAAATGGAAAACAAGAATAACAAAGTGGAGGTAAATAGTGATAAAAATATTTAGCCTAGACAGGACTCGCGCCAATGGTTTTAAGCTGGAAAAATTTCAGGTTCACGAAGGATATAGGAAAGCACTGGTTTGGTAATAGAGTTGTGGATGAGCACAACAAACTCCCGAGTACAGTTATAGAGGCTAAAACGTTCTGTAGTTTTAAAAATAGGTTGGATAAATACACGAGTGGGTGTGGGTTGGTGTGAGATGGACCTGACTATCTTGTGCTATTAGGTCACCTGCCGTGCTATTTTCTTAAGTGAATGTGACCTGACCTGACTAGGTTAAGGCATTGGCTTAAGCCAGTGGGAGAACTGAACCTGCCTCTCATGGGCCAGTAGGCCTGCTGCAGTCGTCCTTATGATCTTATAGGACAAACTTTTAGACCAGGTTAATAGTAAATTTAATAAACAACTTAGAATCTTACTGAGAGGTAATGAGAAATTAATTAAACAGTTATCGGCGAGATCTGCCACTCTCCCTTACATGTACAGTTTAATTAAAACCCACAAGTCAGGTTTTCCAGCCAGACTTAGAATTAGTTCGATAGTATCGGCATCATATAACTTCTCAAAATGGTTGGTAAAAAATATTAACTCCTTTGCTTGGCAACATTTCTGAAACCCACTTAAAAAAAATGATGATCTCATCGACATATTGCAAAATATCAACATGTCTAATGATTTTACACTTGTTAGTTTCGATGTCACTGCGTTGTTCACGAGAATCCCTGTTCCCGACTTGCTGTCTTATTTTGAAGAAGACTTAGATAAAAATGCCATTATTGAATTGATTAAGCTGTGTGTAGTTGATTGCAAGTTTGAGTTTAAGTGGAAATACTATGCTCAAAAACATGGAATGGCGATGGGTAATCCGTTGTCCTCCTTATTGAGCAATCTGTATATGGAATTTTTTCGAGGCTAGACTGTTGAAAGATATCCTGCCACGTAGAGCTAAAATGTGTTTTAGATATGTGGACGACATCTTGTGTCTTTGGCCACACGATATGCCCTGGATACATTTTTACCAAGACTTAACGCTTTAGTCCCGTCTATTAAATTCACCGTAGAGAAAGAGGTGGACTGTAAACTTCCATTCTTAGATGTGTTGATACACCGGGTTGATAGAAAGTTTAAGTTTACAGTATATAGGAAGGCTACCAATGTGTGCTCATACATTCACTACTTCTCCAATCATGAGACTAGTCAAAAGGAGTGTTTTGCTTACTATGTTTTTAAGAGCCTATAGAGTGTGCAGTCCGGGATTCCTTGATGAAGAAATTAGGAAAATATTTGACATAGGCTATAATAATTACTAGGGTATCGTTTATGTCTTCAGTGAAGACATCCCCTAAAAGATGTTTGAGCCTTGTGTTCATATATTTTGGATCATTTATATTCGTTCTTAGTTTTCTATAGCAATACATATTCTTTCGGTAGTGTGTATAGCGTTTTAGAAAACTATCATACTGATAGGGGATAGGTCATGGAATAGTGATACCTTATTCGAACTGCGCAACGAACGACATGCGTCTAGTTTAACGTAATTTACCGTGAATAACTTTTTACACTACATATCAAATTGCTAAATTCAAATCCCAAAAAAGGAAAAAAAATAAGGCCATTATTAAAGGTCTACCGTGGGATACCTAAATACTGGGATACAGATTAATTTGCTGTACGACCCAGAAACTCAATACAACACAGCACAGAAATAATAGTAACATAAAGCAATATCATATAGCCCACACAAAGAAAAACTAGCAACTTAGTACATCACAATACAAAATAACAGAAAACAATGACAACCCAACACCTACGGTCATAACACCAATATTGAGACAGGTGCGTCTACTGGGCTCCATTATGTGAGTAGTCCAAGAGAGAACACGGCTGATCCTTCTGCTTGTGTTGAGTCAAGAGAATGGAAGATACTCTACAACACAAGCCTGGATCCCCGAGCAAACTGAATCTTCCCAACTGAGGCGACAGACGCAGAACTCTCATAGCTTCCGGGTGAAGCTCATATAATTATGTATAAACTTTCCCATAACATTTAAACTCCACTATTAACATATATTTTAAGTGTATAATTGAATTTTGATTTTTTCACATTGTAGTTTTGAAAGCTGGACTTAATTTTCACATCTTTTCCTCTGGCCTTTAAAGTTAATGAGTTCTGACGAAGAGAACAATTTATGAATCTTAGGGAAATAATATATTTTAGGAGACGTATTTACCGTCGTTCAACTGCATGAAACTTTTCAATGGGAGAAGATTTAGACTACAATAATAAATCTTTAAATTGAAGGCCATTTAAATTCTTGGAACTTGCCAGTTTTAGAAAGTATTAAATTTTAAGTAGGGGTTTAAACCGCTGAATGCATCATAACAATAGATATAGATGTAAACATTGCAAGAGATTTAAACCAAAGTATTGAACATAAAGGATAGCGAGGTAAACTTCTGTATGAAATGTAACAATGAATAAACACCGAAACTACTGTAAAAGTAATGGTTCTTCACAAATACCCGCTCATATGAGAATGAAACTCGTGACGTTTCGTTACTTGTACATTAACTTATTAAACGTCATAAGTCTTATTCTTCTAGGAGCGGGTTATTTATGAATTGTTCCAGTCACGGTGTTGTGCCTTTAGTCTATCTAGATCGTTGTTTTTTAGCATATATCCTCAGTACTGACCTCCAAGTCCTCTGCTATGTCTTCTCCATGTACTCCCATATACTGGTATATAGATAGATATACAGAATGAGATCGCAGTCAGCAGGATTCGAACCCACTCGGAAGAGTGGCGAAGTTCCCAGATACATATAAAAATAATAATAAATAATAAAAATAATATATAATATATATATAATTTATATATATATATATATATATTTTAAAATTATATAATATATTTTAAATATATATATAAATAAAATATAAATATAAATATATATATATATATTATATATATATATAAAATATATTTTTTAAATTAAAATGCGTCGGCCAGGACTCTAATCCTCGATCCTTTACTGTGTCTTATGAGAAGCCGCCAAAACTGGATGTCTTAATCCACTCAACCATCATGCTTCAATCCCAGAGAATATGTCCACCCCTATGCGAGCACATACTACCCATAGAAGCTACAGGATTAATTTCATTCTCTTCCCGTTTGGAATACCAGTTTAGTGCATCCACGAATGAGTGGTTTTTTGGCCATCGATGCTCAGCACTATTTTTAATTGTTCAAATCCACTCGCTCGTAGATGCATTTTTATGTTCATTGCTCGTGAAGATTGGAAATTCCAAAGGGAAAAATAAGTTTTGTTCTGTAGCTTCCACGTCCACATTATGTCTCACATAATAATATAATGAAAATATCTAATATCTACTAGTACATTTTTAAAGTAAACAGACCTAGCTGACATGGAAATAAATGGTAAAAATACGACAGAAGGAAAAATAAGCACAGTATAGTATAATTCGACCCTTTTTATCAAGGCACGTGAGTATTTATAGGAGGGAGTCAGGTGAGATGCTGGTAAATTAGATCTGAACCTGCATGTGACAATCTTCCGAGTAAGGTGATAGACGCTAGGACCTTGAGTAGCTTCTTAAAGCTTTTTAAAGCTACCCAAGGTTCTATCCTCTTTACCCTACTCGGAAGATTGTCACATGCAGAATCAATTCAATCTCCCTAGCATTCTCCACCTGACCTCCATCCTGTAAATACTCGTGTACCTTTCCACTCAGGTAGATCTGTGTGTTTATTTTTCCACCTAGCTAACATCAATGACATACAAATTATATAGAATGCTCCGTGTTATAAAAACTTAAGATAAAAGGGGGAGCACTGCAACAGGCCTGTTGGCCCATACTATGCGGGTCCCTCACCAATCCATCCCACTGACAGATATTTGCCGAACCCAATTTTCAATGCTACCCAAGCAATAAGCTTGATAATTCCATTTACTCATGTGCAAGTCCCACTAAAACCCAAGGCCTCTCACTCATGTATCCATCCACCCTAAATTTGAAACTCCCCAAGGTTTAGCTTCAATACCCTATTACGCAGATTGTTCCACTCATTATCTCCCCTATTTCCAAACTAATACTTTCCTGTATCCTTTCAAATCTAAACTTGGCTAATTTGAATCCATTATTGCGGGTTCTCTTTTGGAGAGGTATCCATAAGACCTTATACCCCTCTGTTAATACTTTAGTCCCCTAGCCTTGAGTCGATGTATTGGGTTTTTTCGATCTGAAAAGAGTACAGCATATATGCGAAATGCAGAGCATTTCGGGAAAATTTAGGTCAATATTGCCTCAGGATGCTACCCACACCAGCCCGAATAACACCCCAACGCGGGGGTCCGTGGGTGCAGACGTGGGCACACAAGGCTCCGAGAATTCTAGTGTTTTTGGGGCTGCAGTGACTGTAACGTAATCAGTGGTAGGGGTCATCGTCAGTGAGCAATATACGAGGGGATAGCTGGGGTTATTGTTGGAAAAAGTCGTGAGAAAGCCTGAAATTATCCATTATCCAAAATTATCCAAACGTTTTGGTCTACTAGGCAGCGGTAGGCCTGAAGCAGTGACGTCACGACAGGTTGTGTCCAGTATACATATAAAGTGAAGTGTAAAATAATGTGAAGTGTATAATATCATAAGTGAAAGGGGAAATCGCGTGAGGAACAGGGATGTATGAGCACATGTGGTTGTAGTCATCACGAATGAAGGATCTCCAAAATAGGGAATTTAGGCTACGTACGACTACGTCATCAGCATCTGGCAACTTGGCACGACCGTTGCCAGCGCGAGTATCACCTAATTGGGGTTTTTGGCATGTCGCATTTTTGGCTTGGCTTGGCCTTGCATCACTGTTGGATGCTGGGTCAACTCACTCCTGCAAGCTATTACAGTAGTTATTAGTATAAGAAAATACTTAGGAAGCTAGGAAGTCCTCTCTAAACGTGAACAAGGAATAGGATAATAACAGCAATAATTGAACTTAAATCCAGAAAGGACAATAGCGAAGAGTGTAGCATTCCAGGAAAGACAGAACAGAGAGGTATAAGGGATCTACCCCCCCCCCTAACCATCCTCCCTAACACACACACACAAGGGCAGACACTTATTGAAGCTTTAGACCCTAGTAGCAATTATCGCTTTTTATAACCCAGAATTACTGTATGTATTAACAGTATCTCCCCGCATACCTCCCCCCCCACACACACACACACTGTAAGTACGTGAGGGTCAAGCCCCAGGGGGTTTGGGGGGTCAGGTCACAAGAATTTTGTGGCAGAAAGGGACCACTGAGACTACACTACAACCCACAAGCCACCTACCTTTCAGTACATAATAAACCCACACATAATTCCACAAAAGATTAACACACAACACACACACACACACACACACATATCCAGACACACACACACACACACACACAAATCCAGACTCACACATACACTCCCCCCCCCCCTCACCACCGACAACTCACTTCTTCCCCTGATCCCTCCCCTCCCTCGTCACCCTCCCCTCCCCCGTTCACCCAGACCCTCCCGACCCTCCCCATTCCTCTCCCACATAACCACAGTTCCTCCACTACCTCCCCCCCCACACTCTGACATACACACTACTAACCTAACATACAGAACTACATAAGTTTCCCACTCGGAGGCAATCAGGATAAAAAAAAAATGGGTTGTCAGAGGCAACAAAAAAAAAACCAAGGGACAGGAGGGGGAAGCTGCAAAGGAAGATTGGACAGCAGAGCTCATAAAAAGGGATCATGAATGGGAAAAGAAACTAAAGAACTTAGCATGAAAATGGAAGAGAGGATAGATAGGAAAGCAGGAAGTGGGAGGTGCATGTCAAAGCAGCAAGGCTAGGATACAGAGTTTAGAAGAGGAACTGAAAAATCTGAAACAGCCTAAAGAACAAAAGAACATTTGGGATTGAAAACATAGACTGCTACCTTAGCCAAAAAAAGGGGGACGTAGGGAAGAAGGGGCACAACTGAAAGGGGAGGCTCTATCAGAGGAGACTGTAGTAAATGAAAGAGCTAATCTTTATGTGGAGGCCCTAACAGACAACAACAGAGCCCAAGGAAAGCCGAGAAGGGAAAAATGAAGGCCACTGAGCCCAAGTACATTAGCCAGTGAAACTGAAGAAAGGAAAGCTGCAGTGCAGGAAACCAAATTAAATGAGGGGATACACAGGGATAAGCAGGGGGAGAATAAAAGGGTGAGGTCAGTCTTCGTGTATGGGCTCCAGAAGCTGAAACGGAAACATATGAAGCAAGAAAACAAGGGGAAAAAAACAATTGAAACATCATGAAAGCAATAGGAGAAGACGACATGCCCCCAGCGGGAAAATTTTTCGGAGAATAGGGGTTTGTAAAAAAAAGAACCCGGCCAGTGAAAGTGACCTTCAAGGCAGAAGCGACTCGGACCGGGATCCTGCAGGAGAAAGCACGATTAAGGGACATGCCGGCAAAACAGGAAGGTGTATCTCGACCGCGACAGATCACAAGAAGAAAGGCAGAAACTGAGAGAGATGTTACAAAGGCGAAAGGAGGAAAGAGAGGGGATGGAGAAGACAGACAGGAGATCCCAGACCCGGGAAGAAGATCAAATACAGACTCCCTCACAATTTCCTATAGAAGCCTCCCAACCAGGTCAACCCCAGTGAAACCCCAAACCTCTAAATCAAAACACCCATGCCACATCCAATCCCCCACCCACTACATTACAAACTCCCCCCTACAGCAACAACCCATAGTTTCCCTTTCCAGGTCTCCCACTTCCCAACCCCAATATACTCCCAGACCACAGTCTTAGAACAAAGTTGAAGGTGTGTATACAAAAAGCAGATGGAATAACAAACAAGTAAAGAGGAGTGGCACGAAAGAATCAAAGAGACATCCCCAGACATAATAGCACTCACAGAAACAAAACTCACCAAATAATAACAATTCAATCTTTCCATCCGGATACCAAATCCTCAGGAAAGACAGAGGGAGGAGAGGGGGGGGAGGAGTTTTCACTGCTCATTAAAAACCAGTGGGATTTTTGAGAAAATGGAAGGAATGGATGGCATGGGCGAAAGGGACTACTTAGTAGGAACAATCCAGTCTGAGGGACATAAGGTGATAATTGCAGTAATGTACAACCCACCACAGAACTGCAGGAGGCCAAGAGAAGAATATGATGAGAGCAACAGAGCAATGATCGACACACTAGCCGAGGTGGCCAGGAGAGCACACATGGGGGGAAACAAAGTTACTAGTTATGGGTGATTTCAATCACAAGGAGATTGACTGGGAAAATCTGGAGCCCCATGGGGGGCCCGAAACATGGAGAGCCAAGATGAGGATGTGGTTTCTGGAAAACCTCAATGCATCAACATGTTAAAGACACTACCAGAGAGAGAGGAAGGATGAACCAGCAAGACTGGACCTTGTATTCACCATGAGTAGTTCGGACATCGAGGGTATCATGTATGAAAGGGCCCTGGAGCTAGTGATCATATGGTTCTGTGCTTCGACTACATAGTTGAGCTCCAAGCGGAGAGAGTAGCAGGAATAGGCTGGAAAAACCAAACTACAAAAAGGGGGGAAATTTCTCAGGCATGAGGAACTTCCTTCAAGACATTCAGTGGGAGAGGGAACTGACAGGAAAACCAGTACAAGAAATGATGGACTATGTAGCAACAAAATGCAAGGAGCAGAGGAGAGGTTTGTTTTCCCCAAAGGGAAACAGAAATAATGGGAAGAACAGAACGAGTCCTTGGTTCACCCAAGGTGTAGGGAGGCAAAAACTAGGTGTACTAGAGAATGGAAAAGGTACAGAAGACAGAGAACTCAGGAAAATAAAGAAATCAGCCGAAGAGCCAGAAACGAATATGCACAGATAAGAAGGGGGCTCAGAGACAATATGAAAATGACATAGCATCAAAAGTAAAGACTGACCCAAAGCTGTTGTAAAAGCCACATCAGGAGGGAAAAAAACAGTCAAGGACCAGGTAATCAGACTGAGGAAGGGTGATGGGGGAAATTTACAAGAAACGACCAAGAGGTATGTCAAGAGCTCAACACAAGATTTAAGAGGTATTTTCAGTGGAACCCATAGGACTCCAGGAAATCAGAACAGGGGGGCACACCCGCAAGTGCTGGATTTAGGTACATATAACCAAGGGGGAGGTGAAGAAGCTGCTATGCGAACTTTACACCTCAAAGGCGGTGGGACCAGACAACATCTCTCCATGGGTCCTTAAAAAGGGAGCAGAGATATTGTGTGAGCCATTAACAAAGATCTTCAAAAACATCACTTGAAACTGGGCAAATCCCTAGGTATGGAAAATGGCAAATGTAGTCCCAATTTTTAAAAAGGGAGACAGACAAGAGGCACTAAACTACAGACCTTATCACTAACGTGTATAGTGCAAGGTCATGGAAAGATCACAGGAGGAGAGTGGTGGGGCACCCGGAAAGAAACAAGTGTATAATTGACAACCCGCACGGTTTCAGGAAAAAATCCTGTGTCACAAACCTACTAGATTTTATGACAAGGTGACAGAAGTAAGACAAGAGAGAGAGGGGTGGATTTGACTGCATATTTTGGACTGCAAGAAGGGCCCTTTGACACAGTTCCTCACAAGAGGTTACTGCAAAAGCTAGAGGATCAGGCACACATAACAGGAAAAGGGAAATGCAATGGATCAGAGAATACCTGTCAGGGAGGCAACAACGAGTCATGGTACGCGACGAGGTGTCAGAGTGGGCGCCTGTGACAAGCGGGGTTCCACAGGGGTCAGTCCTAGGACCTGTGCTGTTCTTGGTATATGTGAACGACATAACTGAAGGGATAGACTCAGAAGTGTCCTTGTTTGGGAGATGATGCGAAATTAATGAGAAGAATCAAATCGGATGAGGATCAGGCAGGACTACAAAGAGACCTGGACAGCTACAAGCCTGGTCCAGCAACTGGCTCCTTGAATTTAACCCTGCCAAATGCAAGTCATGAAGATTGGGAAGGGCAAAGAAGACCGCAGACACAATATAGTTTAGATGGCCAAAGACTGCAAACCTCACTCAAGGAAAAAGACCTGGGGGTGAGTATAACACCGAGCATATCTCCTGAGGCGCACATCAATCAGATAACTGCTGCAGCATACGGGCGCCGGCAAACCTACGGATAGCGTTCCGATACCTCAGTAAGGATTCGTTTTAAGACTCTGTACCATTTTTTGTCAGGCCCATACTGGAGTATGCAGCACCAGTTTGGAATCCACACCTAGTCAAGCACGTCAAGAAATTAGAGAAAGTGCAAAGGTTTGCAACAAACTAGTCCCAGAGCTACGGGGGTTGTCCTACGAAGAAAGGTTGAGGGGAAATCGGCCTGACAACACTGGAGGACAGGAGGGTCAGGGGGGACATGATAACGAAAATATAAAATACTGCGCGGATTAGACAAGGTGGACAAAGACGGGATGTTCCAGAGAAGGGACACAGAACAAGAGGGCACAATTTGGGAAATTTTAAGACTCAGATGAATCAAAGGGATGTTAGGAAGTATTTCTTCAGTCATAAGTATCAGGCTGTGGAAAACCTAGAAAGTGACGTAGTGGAGGGGAACCATACATAGTTTTAAGGGGAGGTATATAGAGCTCAAAGGGCAGGGAGAGAGAGGACCTAGTAGCAATCAGCGAAAAAGGCGGGGCCAGGGGCTGTGACTCGACCCCTGCAACCACAAATAGGTGAGTACAAATAGGTGAGTACTCAGGTACCCAATTTATTGATAGGTGAACATAGACAACCGGTGTAAGGAACCACGCCCAATATTTCTACCCTTGCCGGGAATCAAAGATGAACACTCAGCGTGCGAAGCGAGAGCTTTTTACCACCAGGCCACGAGCCATCGTGGCAATCTTATAATCCAGAATATTGATCATTCAAACTATTTGACTTGATGTTGAACAAACGTATATTCAGGACAGGGTTTTTGTGAGGTTTTTGTCACCTCTGAGCGAGGTGTCTCCTCAGTGTGTAACAGCCAGAGAAAGTGAAAACAGCAACAAGGGGGCACACCTGGAAGTTGAAGACTGAGATGAGTAACAGAGAGTTAGGAAGTATTTCTTCAGTCGTAGAGTAGTCATGAAAATGGAATAAAACGGTGAATGAGGATGGAGACAGGATCCATACACAGATTTTAAAAAACACGATAAAAGCTCATGAAGCAGGGAGAGAGAGTGGACCTAGTTGCGACCAGTGAAGAGGCGGGGCCAGGGGCTATGAATCGACCCCTGCAACTACAATTAGGTGAGTACACACACACACACACACACACACACACACATAGCAGCGAAAGCCAAATCTGACCCGAAACTGTTGTACAGCCACATCAGGAGGAAAACAACAGTCAAGGACCAGGTAATCAGGCTAAGAAAGGAAGGATGAGAGACGACAAGAAATGACCCTGAAGTATGTGAGGAACTCAACAAGAGATTCAAAGAAGTGTTCACAGAGGAGACAGAAGGGGCTCCAGAAAGACGGAGAGGTGGGGCACACCACCATGTGCTGGACACAGTGCACACAACCGAGGAAGAAGTGAAGAGGCTTCTGAGTGAGCTAGATACCTCAAAGGCAATGGGGCCAGATAACATCTCCCCATGGGTATTGAGAGAGGGAGCAGAGGCGCTATGTGTACCCCTAACAACAATATTCAATACATCTATCGAAACAGGGAGATTGCCTGAGGCATGGAAGACAGCAAATGTAGTCCCAATCTTTAAAAAAGAAGACAGACATGAAGCATTAAACTACAGACCAGTGTCACTGACATGTATAGTATGCAAAATCATGGAGAAGATTATCAGGAGAAGAGTGGTGGAACACCTAGAAAGGAATGATCTCATCAACAGCAGCCAACATGGTTTCAGGGACGGGAAATCCTGTGTCACAAACCTACTGGAGTTCTATGACATGGTGACAGCAGTAAGACAAGAGGGAGAGGGGTGGGTGGATTGCATATTCTTGGACTGCAAGAAGGCATTTGACACAGTTCCACACAAGAGATTGGTGCAAAAACTGGAGGGCCAAGCAGGGATAACAGGGAAGGCACTACAATGGATTAGGGAATACTTGTCAGGAAGACAGCAGCGAGTCATGGTACGTGGCGAGGTGTCAGAGTGGGCACCTGTGACCAGCGGGGTCCCACAGGGGTCAGTCCTAGGACCAGTGCTGTTTCTGGTATTTGTGAACGACATGACGGAAGGAATAGACTCTGAGGTGTCCCTGTTTGCAGATGAAGTGAAGTTGATGAGAAGAATTCACTCGATCGAAGACCAGGCAGGACTACAAAGGGATCTGGACAGGCTGCAGACCTGGTCCAGCAATTGGCTCCTGGAGTTCAATCCCACCAAGTGCAAAGTCATGAAGATTGGGGAAGGGCAAAGAAGACCGCAGACGGAGTACAGTCTAGGGGGCCAGAGACTACAAACCTCACTCAAGGAAAATGATCTTGGGGTGAGTATAACACCAGGCACATCTCCTGAAGTGCACATCAACCAAATAACTGCTGCAGCATATGGGCGCCTAGCAAACCTCAGAACAGCATTCCGACATCTTAATAAGGAATCGTTCAGGACCCTGTACACCATGTACGTTAGGCCCATATTGGAGTATGCGGCACCAGTCTGGAACCCACACCTAGCCAAGCACATAAAGAAACTAGAGAAAGTGCAAACGTTTGCAACAAGACTACTCCCAGAGCTAAGAGGTGTGTCCCACGAGGAGAGGTTAAGGGAAATCAACCTGACGACACTGGAGGACAGGAGAGATAGGGGGACATGATAACGACATACAAAATACTGAGAGGAATTGACAAGGTGGACAAAGACAGGATGTTCCAGAGATTGGACAGAGTAACAAGGGGACATAGTTGGAAGTTGAAGACACAGATGAATCACAGGGATGTTAGGAAGTATTTCTTCAGCCACAGAGTAGTCAGTAAGTGGAATAGTTTGGGAAGCGATGTAGTGGAGGCAGGATCCATACATAGCTTTAAGCAGAGGTATGATAAAGCTCACGGCTCAGGGAGAGTGACCTAGTAGCGATCAGTGAAGAGGCGGGACCAGGAGCTTGGACTCGACCCCCGCAACCTCAACTAGGTGAGAACTAGGTGAGTACACACACACAATGTGTGAGGGCAACAAGGCTCCCAAAATTTTAGTGTGTTTAGGTGGTGTTATAGCTATTTGCAGAGGCCAGTGACAGTGACAGTGGGTCAGTGAACAACCCAACAAGTGACAACGAAGTCTTAAAAGTGAAATAGGCGAGAAAAAGACTGAAATTTCAGGAAAGTTTAAAGTGCCAAACCTGTTAGAGGCCTAGCAGGCACCTGCTGCCACATACCTACACATAGGGTTTACTTTTCCTTGTAAGTTGACTAAGTCAGAAAGTTAAGTGTAAGTCAAGTTGGTTAGTGAGTGAAGTGTGAGGCAGCATGTAACAAGTGAAGTGTGAGGCAGCATGTAACAGGTGAAGTGTGAGGCAGCATGTAACAGGTGAACTGTGAGGCAGCATGTAACAGGTGAACTGTGAGGCAGCATGTAACAAGTGAAGTGTGAGGCAGCATGTAAGAGGTGAAGTGTGAGGCAGAATGTAACAAGTGAAGTGTGAGGCAGCATGTAACAAGTGAAGTGTGAGGCAGCATGTAACAGGTGAAGTGTGAGGCAGCATGTAACAAGTGAAGTGTGAGGCAGCATGTAACAGGTGAAGTGTGAGGCAGCATGTAACAGGTGAAGTGTGAGGCAGCATGTAACAGGTGAACTGTGAGGCAGCATGTAACAGGTGAACTGTGAGGCAGCATGTAACAGGTGAACTGTGAGGCAGCATGTAACAGGTGAACTGTGAGGCAGCATGTAACAGGTGAACTGTGAGGCAGCATGTAACAGGTGAACTGTGAGGCAGCATGTAACAGGTGAACTGTGAACTGTGAGGTAGCATATAGCAAGTGGGTGAACTGTGAGGTAGCATATAGCAAGTGGGTGAACTGTGAGGTAGCATATAGCAAGTGAGTGAACTGTGAGGTAGCATATAGCAAGTGGGTGAACCGTGAGGTAGCATATAGCAAGTGGGTGAACTGAGATGTAGCATATAGCGAGTGAACTGTGAGGTAGCATATAGCAAGTGGGTGAACTGTGAGGTAGCTATAGCAAGTGGGTGAACTGTATGTAG
>NC_069460.1:29461850-29563219 GCF_026875155.1 Cherax quadricarinatus | reverse complement strand
TTAAAGCAGAAGCCCTATCCATTACTAACCTGGTATCCCAACAACAACAATTTCTTACCTTCCTTGTCATTCGCGGACGATCCCAGTAGTAGACTCACATTCGTCGGGTAGCACCGAGAATGCGTTGGAGGTTTCCACGGGAGTTTCCACAGCAGTCTCTTTCTTCTTCATCGTTTCTGGCTTTCCATTCGTCTTCTTGATCGTCAACTTCGTCGTCCCATGCTGTCCAGCCACTGACCACGATCCCTTCTTGACCTGAGGACTCGAAACAGGAGGACTACTACGAATCCTCTTGTTTTCCTCGGTCAATCGCCGTATCTCCATCTTCGCTGCCTTCAATTCTTCCTTAAGTTGCTGGTAAAGTTGCTCGATGGAGGGCATCTTGGTTCAGTCCACGGGAGCAAACAAGACACTTCTTAAGTACAGGTCAGCACTCAAAGTACAGGTCAGCACTCAAAGTACAGGTCACCACTGAAGAGCACACGAACAGGTCTTCACAGAGCTAAGTACACGTCACCACTGTGCTAAGTACACGTCACCACTGAGCTAAGTACACGTCACCACTGAGCTAAGTACACGTCACCACTGAGCTAAGTACACGTCACCACTGAGCTAAGTACACGTCACCACTCAAAGCTAAGTACACGTCACCACTGAGCTAAGTACACGTCACCACTGGCTAAGTACACGTCACCACTGAGCTAAGTACACGTCACCACTGAGCTAAGTACACGTCACCACTTCAGAGGTCCTACTTTTTCCTTCACCTTCGTCCTATACACTTGAAAGAACCCCTTAGGATTAGTCTTTGATTCATTAGCGACTCTAATTTCATAGTCACGTTTAGCCTTTCTAATCGCCTTTTTTACTTCTCTTTTAAGCTGAACATATTGGTCAGTAAGGTTAACCTCTCCTCTTCTGATGCGCCTATAAATTCCCCTTTTCTCCCCTAATAGATGCTTTAACCTCCTGTTAACCCATTTGGGATCGTTATTATTAGCCTAATTTCTCTCTGGGGAATGTATATACTCTGGGCACTGTGTACATTATTAAGAAAACAATACATAAAAGCAGATCCCTTCATATTCATAAGTATGATTAATCGTCAATAAAATCATTAGCTAGATAACCCCAATCAAGATTAGACAGATGTTCCCTAAGTCCATTATAATCGGCAGAACGAAAATCGGGGATTTTTACTGTATTATCATTATTCTTGCATTCCCAATAATGCTAAAGGTGATGGATTTGTGATCACTTGCGCCAAGCTCTTCAGTGATCTCCAATTATTCACTAGTGTTTCCTTATTTGACAAGACTAGGTCTAGCAAATTATTACCCCTGGTAGGTTCAGTTACACTCTGTTTCAGAAAACAGTCCTGAACTGTTTCCATGAAGTCACTGGACTCTAGATTACCTGTCAAAGAATTCCAGTCAATTTGGCTAAAGTTAAAATCCCCTACTATGACTACGTTACTGTGTCCAGAAGCCCTAACAATTTCGTCCCAAAGAAGTCTCCCTCTATCGTGATCCAAGCCTGGAGTCGGTATATTACACCTAGAATTAGTTTTTCTTGACCCTCCACGAACTCTACCCAAACAGACTCTGTTAACTGCTCCATCTATTTTTATACCCTTTTTATGCAACAATTAATATTTTCTCGAACATACAATGCAACTCCTCCCCCCTTCCCATTACATCTATCCACATTGAATAACTTAAATCCCTGAATATTACACTCAACAGTCATATCCCGACTCTTTAAATCATACCACGTTCAGTTAATGCTAATGATATCAAAGTTCCCAGCACATGCTACCAAACGTAGTTCATTAATTTTATTTCTTGCACTTCTACTGTTAGCATAAAAATACCATCATATTTTTTTTCTTCTGCACATTTTTCCTATTCATCTTTGTTTTTTACAAAATTTCTGAAATTATCATTACCCAGAGTTACTCCATGACAGTTACTATTAAGATTCTTAATATCAGAGCATAAGTCAATATATCCATACTCATTATTAATCATTTCTAAACCCATACCTCTAACTAATCCTAGTTTAAAGTCCTAACAACCCCCTCAACTGAGTTAGCAAGAAAACCCACACCTGCCCTGGATAAGTGAACCCCATCCCTGGCATACATGTCATTTCGGCCATAGAAGTTGTCCCAGTTGTCAATGAATGGTACTGCATTATCCTTACAGTGTTTATCTAGCCAACAATTAATACCAATTGCTCTGGACAACCATTCATTACCAACACCTCTTCTTGGCAAAATGCCACATATAACAGGGCGCCCCCCCTTCTTCCTAATCATGTCTATAGCTGTCCTGAACTTTCTAACTAAATCCTCACTTCTACGCTTGCCTACATCATTGCCTCCAGCACTGAGGCAAATAATAGGATTGATCCCATTACCGTTCATGATGTTTGTCAAGCCGGCTAACAATGTCCTCCATCCCAGCCCCAGGAAAGCATACCCTTTGTCTCCTACTCCTGTCCTTCAAGCAGAATGCCCTATCCATGTATCTAACCTGGCTATCCCCAACAACAACAATATTCTTACATTCCTTGTCCATTCGTCGTGACGATCCCAGTAGTAGACTCACATTCGTCGGGTAGCACCGAGAATGCGTTGGAGGTTTCCACGGGAGTTTCCACAGCAGTCTCTTTCTTCTTCATCGTTTCTGGCTTTCCATTCGTCTTCTTGATCGTCAACTTCGTCGTCCCCTGCTGTCCAGCCACTGACCACGATCCCTTCTTGACCTGAGGACTCGAAACAGGAGGACTACTACGAATCCTCTTGTTTTCCTCGGTCAATCGCCGTATCTCCATCTTCGCTGCCTTCAATTCTTCCTTAAGTTGCTGGTAAAGTTGCTCGATGGAGGGCATCTTGGTTCAGTCCACGGGAGCAAACAAGACACTTCTTCACAGAGTTAAGTACAGGTCAGCACTCAAAGTACAGGTCACCACTCAAGAGCACACAAACAGGTCTTCACTGAGCTAAGTACACGTCACCACTGAGCTAAGTACACGTCACCACTGGAGCTAAGTACACGTCACCACTGGAACCTGTGCCATACCCTACCCTTCATGCCAGTAAACCAGCAATCCAGGATAGCAACCTCACATCTGCCGAGCTACCTCAGTGGACAAAAGAGATGGCAGCTGGATATCTGCCGCAAAGCATACCTCCTTTTGTCACCACCCCGGAATCCAAAAGGTGGTCTCCAGAGATACACCCGTCGCCCGAAAGACACCCAAAGCCACCCACCGGAAGACTGGAGAGGGAACGGGAGATCCCCAGGCGATCCAGATTCCACGGCAAACTACACCACTGCCAAGAACCTCAATGGAATGGGATTGACCCTGGTACCCTTTCCCTGACCTAGGAACCAGTAGGCCTGTAGGAAGAATCCTAAAGGCCAAAAAGAGGAAGGGAATAAGGGGGGGACGGGGGAGGAGGAGGAAAGAAAAATGGGAGGATGGGGAGGATGGGATAGGGAAGGGGAGATTGAGGGGTAATTAGGTTCGGTCTGAGGAAGGAGACCAACAGATCTAGTTCCTCAGACCAAGAGCCTCTTCACCACAACAAGGAGCCCTGCTTGAAGAGATGTGTAGGAGCTTATATCCTAAATTATATCAAACTCATTTACTTTGATTTTGTCCACCTAGACAACTTTGTTAATAAATATCTAAATTTTTATTTTGTTGCATTATTATCACAGCTGTAATCCCATAACTCAATAATATTTACTCAATACAAGGGAAAACTAGACCTGATCTTAATCCTACAACTTGTTACAGAAGCCAGAAACAGGCTGAATGCTAGAGAGGGAGAGCTTCTAGTATTCTCTGGAGACGTCTATATCGCCTTTTTGTAACATACATAGCATAATTTAGAAAGAATTCCCACCGTTCTGAAAACAAACACACATGAACATCAAAATGGTATACAATACCGACAGGTTGTTAGGTAAGACACATATGCAACAGTTAGACAACTTTATTCCGAAACGTTTCGCCTACACAGTAGGCTTCTTCAGTCGAATACAGAAAGTAGGCAGGAACAGTAGAGATGTGAAGACGATGTAATCAGTCCATCACCCTTGAAGTCGTAGACTGACAACCTCAAATTCTACGACTTCAAGGGTGATGGACTGATTACATCGTCTTCACATCTCTACTGTTCCTGCCTACTTTCTGTATTCGACTGAAGAAGCCTACAGTGTAGGCGAAACGCTTCGGAATAAAGTTGTCTAACTGTTGCATATGTGTCTTACCTCACAAACACACATGTTGGATGTGATTTTAAATTTAAGTTTGGTGTCATTGTGGATTCCCACGAAGAATGTAGTAGTAGTCTCGGTATTTTTGTATTGGTGTTAAATATAATCGTTGAATGCTGCAGTGAAGAGAAAGTTGGAGGCAGTAGAAACGTGTCTGAGACCAATTTATGGTGGTAATATTAAGCAGAAAATAAATATTTAAGATATTAGATCATTGTGGTGATGTGAAATAAATATTTATGGGAGAAGAATTTTTGAGATGGTCTCCATGGTCTCCCAGGAATATTTATTTTACATCACCACAATGATCTAATATCTTAAATATTTATTTTCTGCTTAATATAAACACCATAAATTGGTCTCGGACACGTTTCTACTGCCTCCAACTTTCTCTTCACTGCAGCATTCAACGATTATATTTAACACCAATACAAAAATACCGAGACTACTACTACATTTTTCGTGGGAATTCGCCATGACACCAAACTTAAATTTAAAAGTCACATCCAACATGTGTCTTTGTTTTCAGAAAGGATGGGTGGGTGGAAATGATGTCTGGCATATCCCAGAGATGATGTGGAGTAGGTTTTGAGAGGTGATTTAAGGAGGACAAGTGATTTACGAGACGATATTCTGTTTGAGCTTGAGTATGATCAAATTTATGAAAGGATTCAAGGAAACCACTTAACTTGAATTAAGTGGGTGAGGATGTTAGTGATCAGTAAGTCATCTGGTTCAAAATATGCACACTTCGTGAAGGATAACCCGGAATTAAGTAGTGATGGATGTTTCATCTGTGTCTCGCTCTTGACTTGGTGGGAAACATCAACATAAGAAAGGAGGAACACTGCAGCAGGCCTGTTGCCCCATACTTGGCAGGTCCTTCACAATCCATTCCACTAATAGAATATTTGCCCAACCCAATTTTCAACGCTATCCAAGAAATAAGCTTTGACAATTCTATTTACTCGTGTGCAAGTCCCACTCAAATCCAACCCCTCTCACTTATGCATCTATCCAACTTAAATTTAAAACTACCCAAGGTCCCAGCTTCAATAACCCTACTAGGCAGACTGTTCCACTCATCAACTACCCTATTTTCAAACTAGTAAAATAATGGTCATATACTTTATGATAATTTAATTCTCTTATTTATATTCATCCATGGAATATCCAAATATTTCAAAGTCAAATTTGTAGACATTATATAATCTTTGGAGATCTTCTGAAGAGAGTTGACTCAGATAATCTGCATAGCTCTTCTGGAGAAGTAATTTGTTGTTTTCGTCTGTTTCAGAGATCGCAACTTCCTTCTTGGGAGACTTATCTTCACTCTTTATCATCTTTCCATCGTCTTGTATTTTCTGGGATATAAATTCTTTCACTGTTTGCTTCTGCATCTGATTTACCATATTTTCTGTTGAGTTTCCATCTGTTTCCAGTGTGGATGGATTGAGTTTCATGCTATAATTAATTATCTGACCGAGTCCACATTGATCAGCTATGAATCTTGTGTCTGACTCCATGGTCTCCAGTTTGCTGAAATGGAAAATATAAGAACATAAGAACATAAGAGAGGAGGAACACTGCAGGAGGCCTGTTGGCCCATACTAGGCAGGTCCTTTATAATCCATCCCACTAACAAAACATTTGCCCAACCCAATTTTCAATATGATGAATGGTTTTGAAAAACCGACAATGCCACCTAAGAAATAAATTCTGTTAACTCTATCCACTCATATGCAAGTCCCACTCAAATTCAACCCCTCTCACTCATGCATTTATTCAACCTAAATTTGAAACTACCCAAGGTTTTAGCCTCAATAACCCAACTAGGTAGACTGTTCCACTCATCAACTACCCTATTTCCAAACCAATACTTTCCTATATCCTTTCTAAATCTAAACTTGTCTAATCTGAATCCATTACTGCGGGTTCTCTCTTCGAGAGATATCCTCAAGACCTTATCTTTAGCACGTTTATTAATACCCGTCTTCTACTTATACACTTCGATCAGGTCTCACTCTCATTCTTCGTCTAACAAGTGAATGTAATTTAATGGTCTTTAATCTTTCTTCATAAGGAAGATTTCTAATGCTATGTATTAATTTAGTCATTCTACGCTGAATGTTTTCTAACGAATTTATGTCCATTCTGTAATATGGAGACCAGAACTGAGCTGCATAATCTAGGTGAGGCCTTACTAATGATGTATAAAGCTGTAACATAACTGCTGAACTTCTGTTCTATACACTTCTTGATATAAATCCCAGTAATCTGGTTGCCTTATTATGTACTCTTAGGCATTGCTGTCTTGTAGATGAATGGTTCACAGAACCGACACGTTGTTAAATTAGACACATGTGTAACTCTTGGGTATGGTTTAGAAAGACACTGAGGAAACTTTTCGCCACACAGTGGCTTCATCAGTCCATACAAAGGATAAACTTGAAGAACAGGAGGAGAATGAGGTAATCAGTCCCTCAACCTTGAGTCGATGTGGTCAGTCCATCAATCTTGAATAGAATACGGCATATGAGCGGAGAAGCAGCTTATAAACCGTATGACAGGAGAGGTGCAGCAGTCGTAGGTGGTGTCACATTTGTCCAATGTGGGAATTCTTTGCTTGCCTAACCCTTGGGCACGACCTACTTCCACACTGGACAAATGTGACACCACCTACGACTGCTGCACCTCTCCTGTCATACGGTTTATAAGCTGCTTCTCCGCTCATGTGCCGTATTCTATTCAAGATTGATGGACTGACCACAACGACTCAAGGTTGAGGGACTGATTACCTCATTCTCCTCCTGTTCTTCAAGTTTATCCTTTGTATGGACTGATGAAACCACTGTGTGGGCGAAACGTTGTCAATAAAGGATCACATTATACTGCATATGTGTTTATATTTCCATTGCGTCGGTATTTTATATCATTTATTTCCATAAGTTCTACATTATTTAACTTATAAGTGCTAGGGTTATGGACACTCCCGAGGTTCAGAACCTTACATTTATCTACATTGAACTGCATCTGCCACTTTTCTGACCAAGAATAGAATGTGTCTAAATCCTCCTGAAGTTCCCTGATATCTACGTTTGAATCAGTTATCCTACCTATCTTTGTGTCATCGGCGAATTTGCTCATTTCATTAGTAATTTCCTCATCACTGATATATATTATAAACAACAACGGGCCCAAGACTGATCCCTGTGGAACGCCACTTGCTACAGATTTAACCCCATTTATGGACACTCTCTGCTTCCTGTCTGTGAGCCATGTCTCGATCCACGAGAGCACTTTTCCCCCCAATGCCATGAGCTGCCACTTTCTTTAACAGTCTTTGGTGCGGAACTCTATCAAAAGCCTTACTAAAATCTAAGTAAATAATATCAAATTCTTTATCGTGGTCAACAGCCTCAAAAGCTTTACTGAAGAAAGTTAATAAATTAGTTAGACAGTAATGGTGAAGCTGGAGATTTTGTCCAGGTAGTCGGGAATTATACGCAGGAAAGAATACATATAAATGACCTCATAGAGGACAGGAGCCATAGTAGGGAAACAAGTGTAGTCAAAGATAAGATAAAACCAATATTGCAAACTAGAAATACCGCAGGAAATAGCAAACAAGAGGACTCCACTAGCAATAGTGAGGATATATTACCAAAAACAACTGATGGGAGCTCCATTGTTGGTGCTAGGGAGGATAGAAGTAAGACAGGGAAACATGCACCAACAGGGAATACAGTCACAGAAACCCAAGGCAAACGGAAACCAAGCCTGTGCACATACTATGCACTCGGTATCTGCTGGCATGGGAAATCTGGAAAAACAGATGGGACGTGCAACTATGACCACCCTAGGAAATGCCATGCCCATATGACAACAGGAAAATGCAAACTCCCTTCCTGTAAGCTTTTTCACCCTGAACTGTGTACCTCTTCAGTACAGGAAAGACTGTGCTATAACTTAAATTGCCAGGCATACCATCTAAAGGGGACAAAAAGATACAAAACATCCAGGCCATGGGAAAACCTGGGTAGCCACAGCCACTCAAGAGGGAGAGGTTTTTTAGTGCCAGGAAGGAAAAAAAACTGGCAGGAAATGGCAGAAATCGTACACCAAATCCAGTCATTCCTGGAGTGGAACCACAGTCGATGGCCTCCACTCCAAACCAACAGATACAGATACTAATGCCGGAAAAAAAATCCCCCCCCCCAGTACCAACAATACCACCAGTCCGATAACATTCTTCTTTGCAAATATACAGGGTCTAAAGCCAGCAACAAACAACAAAATACCTTTCATCCGTGGACTGCTTGCAGAGGCAAAGGCAATGTTCGCGGCTTTCACTGAGACCCACATAAAGGATCACTTGGACAACGAAATATGGATCCCAGGTTACAACCTATACAGATGTGACAGAGTGAACAGGCAAAAGGGGGGGGTTGGCCTGTACATTGCAGAGTCACTTGTTTGCACAGAACTGCTAAATGCCTCCAATGATGTAGTGGAAGTTTTAGCAGTAAAGGTCGAGAACCAAAACCTAGTCATTGTGATAGTCTACAAGCCTCCGGATGCAACATCCCAGCAATTCCAGGAACAGCTGTTAAAAATTGACCACTGTCTGGAAAACCTTCCAGTTCCTGCACCCAACATCTTGCTCCTGGGGGATTTCAACTTAAGGCACCTAAAATGGAGGAATATAGCAAATAATATTGTTGCAGTAATAACACCAGGAGGCAGCTCTGATGAAAACTCACACTCACGCGAGCTTTTAAATCTCTGCACAAAATTCAATTTAAACCAGCAAATAATAGAGCCTACTAGACTGGAGAATACACTAGACCTCATCTTCACTAACAATGATGATCTGATAAGAAATATCACCATATCAAAAACAATATACTCAGATCACAACATAATTGAGGTTCAGTCATGTATGCGTGGAGCCCCAGACCGACATAATGAGATTAGTCACGAGGGAGCATTCACCAAATTCAACTTCAATAACAAAAACATAAAGTGGGACCAAGTAAACCAAGTCCTAACCGATATAAGCTGGGAAGATATACTAAGCAACACAGACCCCAACTTATGCCTAGAACAGATTAACTCGGTGGCACTCGATGTATGCACAAGGCTTATTCCTCTAAGAAAAAGGAGGAGTAGATGTAAAACAGAAAGAGACAGGCGCTCCCTTTACAGGCGACGGAAAAGAATAACAGAGCGGCTAAAAGAGGTCAATATATCTGAAATGCGTAGGGAGACACTGGTCAGAGAAATAGCAAGCATCGAACTTAAGCTAAAAGAATCCTTTAAGAGTCAGGAATCGCGGGAAGAATTAAAAGCCATAAATGAAATCGAAAGAAACCCAAAGTATTTCTTCTCCTATGCCAAATCAAAATCGAGAACAACGTCCAGTATTGGGCCCCTACTTAAACAAGATGGGTCCTACACAGATGACAGCAAGGAAATGAGTGAGCTACTCAAGTCCCAATATGACTCAGTTTTTAGCAAGCCGCTAACCAGACTGAGAGTCGAAGATCAAAATGAATTTTTTTATGAGAGAGCCACAAAATTTGATTAACACAAGCCTATCCGATGTTATCCTGACGCCAAATGACTTCGAACAGGCGATAAATGACATGCCCATGCACTCTGCCCCAGGGCCAGACTCATGGAACTCTGTGTTCATCAAGAACTGCAAGAAGCCCCTATCACGAGCCTTTTCCATCCTATGGAGAGGGAGCATGGACACGGGGGTCGTCCCACAGTTACTAAAAACAACAGACATAGCCCCACTCCACAAAGGGGGCAGTAAAGCAACAGCAAAGAACTACAGACCAATAGCACTAACATCCCATATCATAAAAATCTTTGAAAGGGTCCTAAGAAGCAAGATCACCACGCATCTAGAAACCCAACAGTTACACAACCCAGGGCAACATGGGTTTAGAACAGGTCGCTCCTGTCTGTCTCAACTATTGGACCACTACGACAAGGTCCTAAATGCACTAGAAGACAAAAAGAATGCAGATGTAATATATACAGACTTTGCAAAAGCCTTCGACAAGTGTGACCATGGCGTAATAGCGCACAAAATGCGTGCTAAAGGAATAACAGGAAAAGTCGGTCGATGGATCTATAATTTCCTCACTAACAGAACACAGAGAGTAGTCGTCAACAGAGTAAAGTCCGAGGCAGCTACGGTGAAAAGCTCTGTTCCACAAGGCACAGTACTCGCTCCCATCTTGTTCCTCATCCTTATATCCGACATAGACAAGGATGTCAGCCACAGCACAGTGTCTTCCTTTGCAGATGACACCCGAATCTGCATGACAGTGTCTTCCATTGCAGACACTGCAAAGCTCCAGGCAGACATCAACCAATCTTTCAGTGGGCTGCAGAAAACAATATGAAGTTCAACGATGAGAAATTTCAATTACTCAGATATGGTAAACATGAGGAAATTAAATCTTCATCAGAGTACAAAACAAATTCTGGCCACAAAATAGAGCGAAACACCAACGTCAAAGACCTGGGAGTGATCATGTCGGAGGATCTCACCTTCAAGGACCATAACATTGTATCAATCGCATCTGCTAGAAAAAATGACAGGATGGATAATGAGAACCTTCAAAACTAGGGAGGCCAAGCCCATGATGACACTCTTCAGGTCACTTGTTCTATCTAGGCTGGAATATTGCTGCACACTAACAGCACCTTTCAAGGCAGGTGAAATTGCCGACCTAGAAAATGTACAGAGAACTTTCACGGCGCGCATAACGGAGATAAAACACCTCAATTATTGGGAGCGCTTGAGGTTCCTAAACCTGTATTCCCTGGAACGCAGGAGGGAGAGATACATGATTATATACACCTGGAAAATCCTAGAGGGACTAGTACCGAACTTGCACACGAAAATCACTCACTACGAAAGCAAAAGACTTGGCAGACGATGCACCATCCCCCCAATGAAAAGCAGGGGTGTCACTAGCACGTTAAGAGACCATACAATAAGTGTCAGGGGCCCGAGACTGTTCAACTGCCTCCCAGCACACATAAGGGGGATTACCAACAGACCCCTGGCAGTCTTCAAGCTGGCACTGGACAAGCACCTAAAGTCAGTTCCGGATCAGCCGGGCTATGGCTCGTATGTTGGTTTGCGTGCAGCCAGCAGCAACAGCCTGGTTGATCAGGCGCTGATCCACCAGGAGGCCTGGTCACAGACCGGGCCGCGGGGGCGTTGACCCCCGAAACTCTCTCCAGGTAAACTCCAGGTAAACTCCAGACCGGCCTCTTGTGAATCCATGCTGAGTATCATTAATCAAGCTATGCTTATCGAGATGGCTTCTTATAATCTCAGCTATAATTGACTCTAGTAATTTGCCTACACTGATGAAATGGTATGGTGATACCGACAAGATGTGGAAAAAGACACTTATGTACAGTTCAGGACATTTATTAAAGGAAACGTTTCGCCACGAGTGGCTTCTTCAGTCCTAATACAGAGAAAACTAAGAAAACACACATATATATAGTGGCGGGAGTCAGGTGAGGTGATGCGTGGGTAGAGGTGGTGGTAGTAGTAGTAGTAGTAGTAGTAGTAGTAGTAGTAGTAATGGAACTAAGGAGGTGAGGCAAGAGAGGGACCTGCTGGCATCAAGTAACACCAGTTCCCAGGATGGGTAATATCCTCTTGCTTAGTAATTTTGAAATACTGTAACTACCGGATTTTTGCTTTATAGTGTTACTGACAGAAATTAGTGCAGCTTCAATGCATTTTCTCCGTCTTAAGTCGTCTTCTTTAATAACTAGTTTAGCTTCATTGAATTTCATGAGGTGTCCAACATCGTCTCTATGTTGAACACATGCGTTTTTGCGGTCATCATTTCTGCAAGCATTTTTGTGTTCTGCTATCCTAATGTCCAGAGTTCTGGCTGTTTCCCCTACATATACTTTGTCACACCCCCGAAGTGCAGGAATCTACACTATACCATGTGGGGGGTGTGACAAAGTATATGTAGGGGAAATAGCCAGAACTCTGGACATTAGGATAGCAGAACACAAAAATGCTTGCAGAAATGATGACCGCAAAAACGCATGTGTTCAACATAGAGACGATGTTGGACACCTCATGAAATTCAATGAAGCTAAACTAGTTATTAAAGAAGACGACTTAAGACGGAGAAAATGCATTGAAGCTGCACTAATTTCTGTCAGTAACACTATAAAGCAAAAATCCGGTAGTTACAGTATTTCAAAATTACTAAGCAAGAGGATATTACCCATCCTGGGAACTGGTGTTACTTGATGCCAGCAGGTCCCTCTCTTGCCTTACCTCCTTAGTTCCATTACTACTACTACTAACTACTACTACTACTACTACTACTACTACTACTACTACCACCTCTACCCACGCATCACCTCACCTGACTCCCGCCACTATATATATGTGTGTTTTCTTAGTTTTCTCTGTATTAGGACTGAAGAAGCCACTCGTGGCGAAACGTTTCCTTTAATAAATGTCCTGAACTGTACATAAGTGTCTTTTTCCACAGTTTGCCTACAACTGAGGTCAGGCTTATTGGGCGGTAATTTGACGGTAAATATAATTCAATTATGTGTTGATTATTGTAACATTATTGTGCATTTGCGTGCTTAAAAGAATTATATTTTATCATTATTTTATAGGGAAGCACAATCCTGTAGAAGTCATATATCAGCCGTGGAACATGAGACGGTCAGGTGTACAACGAGGAAGTGGAAATTTGTATCAAGAGTTTTTCACCTGCATCAAAGCACATCCCTCGAGATGTGTTAAATGATATGTAACAGTTAATTACTTTAATTTGCATTTCTCACAGTTTCTAAAATTTCATATACTGTGTGAAAATTATCTGCAAACATATACCATGTACATGTACTTGTAGCAAATAAAGATATTATTATTATTATTATTATTATTATTATTATTATTATTATTATAAACTCATGTAATGGAAAAAGTATTTGTCAAAGACTCGTCTATAGAAATGTCGCATGAATAATAATAATAATAATAATAATAATAATAATAATAATAATAATAATAATAATAATGTCTTTTCTTTCTGTCATAAACAAGCAAGAAAATAGGTACGTATTGTTTCTTCTACTTTCACTTAGTTATGCTACATATACACATACATGTATACATGTAGGCATCGATCTTAAATTTCTTGTTTTCTAAATAGTTCTTGTTCTTATCTATTTCGTCTCCATGGGACAGTGGTAAAGAATCTTTCCTCCGTAAGCCATGCATGTTGTAAGAGGTGACTAAAATGCCGGGAGCGATGGGCTCGTAACCCCCTCTCCTGTATAAATTACTAAAAATAAGATGTGAAAAGTGGGTTATAAGTGTGTATGCTCCTGGAGAAGAGTGTAGAGGAGAGAGTGATTTTGGGAAATGTTAAGAAAGTATTTAGGAACTTTTGAACCAAGTGAGATAGTAATTCTTGTGCGAGACCTAAATACCATTAGGCCAGGGCACCCCGTGGCCTGGTGGCAAAAGCTCTCGCTTCACATTGTGAGGGTCCGGGTTCGACTCCCGGAGAAGGGGTGGAAACATTGGACGTGTTAAATTACACCGGTTGTCTATGTTCACCCATCGGTAAAATGGGTACCTGGGTGTTAGTCGACTGGTGTGGGTCGCATCCTGGGACAAAACTAACCTAATGTGCCCAAAATGTTCTGCATAACAAGCGGCTTTCTATATACATGTAGTAGTATTTCAAGGAAGTCAGCTAGACCTGTATACCTTGTACAAGTACTTGTAGCAAATAACGATATTATTATTATATTATTGTGGTAAGTTTTGAGTACCAGGTGTAAATGATAATGGGGGCTTTTGATTGAACTTTGTATAGAAGGAGGGTTTGGTAATACATAATATATATATATATATATATATATATATATATATATATATATATATATATATATATATATATATATATATATATATATATTATATTATATTTATATACATTAGAAAAAAACTTTAAATAAGTATACAAGATTTGATACAAGGTGATATGACAGTGTTCCACAGATATTTCAGATAATTTCTTTAGTTGTAGCTACAGTGAGAGTAAAAGGTAGATGGGATACAAAGAGAATGGAATCAGCAAGTAAGAGGAGATGAAGGTTTATAAACTAAAGGAGGAGGCAGTTAGGGTAAGATATAAACAACTATTGGAAGAAAGATGGGCTAGTGAGAGTAGAAGCAATAAGGTTGAAGATGTATGGGATAGGTTTAAGAATCTAGTGTTAGAGTGTTCAGAAGAAGTTTGTGGTTACAAGAAAGTGGGTGCGGGAGGGAAGAAGAGCGACTGGTGGAATGATGAGGTAAAGAGAGTAGTAAGAAAGAAAAAGATAGTATATGAGACGCTTTTACAAAGTAAAGGTGATACAAAGAGGGAAGAGTAATTGGAGAGTAAAGAAAGGTTAAGAGAGTGATGAAGCAATGTAAAAAAAAAAATGAGTGGGTGAGATGCTATCAACAAATTTTGATAAGAATAAATAAAAGTTCTTGTGTGAGATTAATAAGTTACCTACCTGGAGTCTACCTGGAGGATATTCTGGGGATCAACGCCCCCCACAGCAGGGTCCACGACCAGGCCTCCGGTGGATCAGGGCTTGATCAACCAGGCTGTTACTGTTGGCCACATAGAGTCCAAGGTACAAACCACAGCCAGGCTGATCCGGCACCGATTTTAAGTATCTGTTCAGCTCTTGAAGGCAACCAGAGGTCTATTAGTAATTCCCTTTATGCATGGTGGAAGGTTGTTGAACAGTCTTGGGCCCCGGATACTTAGTGTATTTAGTGTACCAATGGTGCCTCTACTTTTCATTGGAGGTATTTTGCACCGCCTTCCCAATCTTTTACTTTCATAGACAGTGATTTCTGTGTGCAAATTCGGGACCATTCCTTCTAGGATTTTCCAAATGTAGATTATATATCTCTCTCGCCTGCATTCCAGAGAGTACAAGTCAAGTGTTTATAAGCATTCCCAGTAGTTGAGGTGTTTCATAGAATTTATATGTGCAGTAAAGGTTCTGTCTAGATCTGCAGTTTCACCTGCTTTGAACAGAGATGTTAATGTACAGCAATATTCCAGCCTAGAGAGAACAAGTGATTTGAAAAGAATCATAATTGGTTTCGCATCTCTTGTTTTGAACGTTCTCATTATCCATCCTATCATTTTCTTTGTAGTTGTGATCGTGGTACTGTTATGATCTTTGAAAGTGAGATCCTCAGACATTATCACTCCCAGGTCCCTCACATTATTTTTTCACTCTATTGTATGATCAGAGAGTGTAGCATACTCAGTTCTAATTATTATCTTCGGTTTTCCATAACGGAGTAGTTGGAATTTGTCTTCATTGAACATCATGTTTTCTGTTGCCCATTGGAAAACTTGGTTTATATCTTCTTGGAGATTAACAGTGTCATGAATGGAAGACGGTCTCGTGCAGATCCTAGTATCGTCTGCAAGGATGATATGGTGCTGTGGATTACATCTTTATGTCTGATATGAGGATGAGGAACAGGATGGGGTGCGAGCACTGTGCCTTGTGGAACAGAGCTTTCCTCTATGGGAGCTTCTGATTTAACTCTGTTTACGACTACTCTTTGTGTTCGATCCATCTCCCTACTTTGCCGGATATTCTTTTAGCATGTATTTTGTGCGCTATTACACCATGATCACACTTTTGCAAAGTCTGTGTATATTACATCTGCATTCTGTTTTTCTTCCAGTGCATCCAAGATCATATCATATAGTGGTCCAGTAGTTTGAGAGGCTGGAGCGACCTGCTCTGAATCCGTGTTGCCCTGGATTGTGCAGTTTTGAGGAATCCAAGTGGTTTGCAATCATGTTTCTTAGCACTCATTCAAAGATTTTTATAATGTGGGACGTTAGAGCTATTGGTCTACAGTTCTCAGCTAATGCTTAGCTGCCACCTTTTTGGAGTGGGGCTATGTCCGTTATTTTTAGCGACTGTGGAATTCACTCATGTCTAAGCTCCTCCATAATATACTTAGGGCATGCAAAAGGGGTTTCTCGCTGTTAATGAACACACAGTTCCACGAGTTTGGGCCCGGGGGTGAGTGCATGGGCATGTTGTCAATGGCTTTCTCAAAGTCTATTGAAGCTAAGGTAATGTCGGAAATTTGGCATACACTGATGGAGTTTTGAGGCTCATTTATGAAAAAATAATTTGGATTGTTGATCTTTAGATTGATCAGTGGCTCGCTAAACACGGAGTCATATTGGATTTCAGTATCCCACTCATTTTTTTGTAGTCATCTGTGCAAGTCCCATCTTGTCTGAGCAAGGGTCTGATACTAGATGTGGCATTTGCTTTATTTTTGGCAAATGAAAAGAATGAATGGGACAGTTAAAAATAGGAGAGGACAGTTATTAGATGGACAGTTAGAGGGGGAATCTGAGATTTCGTGCATTAGGCAGGGAGGTATAACATTTTGTAGGAGTGAGGGAAAAGCCAATAGTGTGACTGAGGTGCATGAAGCAGTGGGTAGAACAAAAGGGGGTAAAGCTTCTGGGATTGATAGGATGAAGACAGAAATGTTAGAAGCATGTGAGAATATTGTCTTGGAATGGTTGGTGCTTTTATGTAATATATGTATGGAAAAGAAGAAGGTACCTAAGGACTGCCAGAGAGCATGTATAGCTCCTTTGTATAAAGACAATGGAGACACAAAATGTAAAGATTATAGGGGGAATAAGCCTGTTGACTATAAATGGTAAAGTGTAAAATAAGAGTCATTATTGAAAAAATTAAGAGTAAGACAGAGAGTTGGCCTTAGGAAGTGTATGGAATGTGTAGACCATTTGTTTATATTGAAACATGTAGGTGAACAGTATTTAGATAAGTGTGAAGAGGTTTATGTTGCATTTATGGATTTGGAAAAGGCATATGATAGGATGGATGGGGGGGGGGGGTGGCAGCAGTGTGGCAGATGTTGCAAATGTACGGAATAGGAGGCAAGTTATTGAAAGCAGTGAAGAGTTTTTTTACGAGCATAGTGAGATTCAGGTTAGAGTATGTAGGAGAGAGGGAGATTATTTCCCAGTAAAAATAGGCCTTAGACAGAGATGTATGATATCACCATGGTTATTCAATATAGTTATAGATGGGGATGTAAGAGAAGTGAATGCTCGGGTGTTGGCAAGAGATGAGAGGTTAAAAGATAAAGAATCTAACACAAGACAGGAGTTGTCAGAGCTACTTTTTGCTGATGACACTGTGCTTTTTGGAGATTCTGAAAAAAGGTTGCAGATGTTGGTGGGGGAGTTTGGTAGGGTATGTAAAAGAAAGTAAAAGTGAATATAGGAAAAGGTAATAAAAATTTTTGGTAATGAAAGACTTTATCAGACTGGAGGGAGAGAATATGGAGGAGGTGAACGTATTCAGATATTAGAGTCTATGAAAGATGGGTCTATGACGTCACTGACAGTGTGTTACACTAGGTACACATCTAAACCTGATCTTTTAAGGAGCTACCATAGAAAGGGTGAAATTTCTGCTTTTGTAATATAGCAAGAAATGATTTGCAGGGTGCTAACGCATATCTTGATGACCTTATCACTGTTAGTTGTTCCTAGGACCAACACATGGAACGGTCAGAGGCTTCATTTAGGCTCCGCAAATTTCACTTGAAGGTCAAGCTGGTACAGAGTGAATTTGGTCAAGCCAAGTTAATTTTCCTGAGCTATGTCAATGGTCAAGGTGAAGTCTCACTTAACATTGCCAAAGTGGGGCATATTAGTGACACTGAAGTCTATATAAAATTGAAATCCTTAATGCTTATCCTTGGCATGGCCTGATTTTACAGTCGCTTTCGTCCAAATTACTAACACGTGACTCCTGCCTTAACTTCACTTACCAGTTCAAAACAGAAGTTTATAAGGGATAAAGTTTTCCAGGGAGCTTTTGAGTACTTGAAACTTTTACACTCCACAGTTCTGATAATGAAGAACCTTGATTTAACTGCATAATTTATTGTTCAAGTGGTTGCAAGGATGTAACTGGTATACTTGAAGCATACCTGGAGAGGGTTTCGGGGGTCAACGCCCCCGTTGCCTCATGGAGGATGAGGGCCTGATCAACCAAGCTGTTACTTTTGGTTGCACGCAACCTGACGTATGAACCACAGCCCGGCTGGTCAGGTACTAACTTTAGGTGCCTGTCCAGCGCCTTCTTGAAGACAACCAGGGGTCTGTTGGTAATCCCCCTTATGTATGCTGGGAGCCAGTTGAACAGTCTTGGACCCCTGACACCTATTGTGTTATCTCTTATCGTACTAGTGGTACCCCTGCTTTTCATTGCGGGGATGTTGCATCGTCTGCGGTGTTGGTGGTGGGGGTGGAACCCGTGGTTGTGGTGGTGGAGGTGATCGTGGTGGGGGTGGAGGCGGTGGTGTGGTGAAGGTGGTGCTCGTGGCGGTGGTGGTGCTGGTGGTGGGGATGGTGGCGGTGGTGTTGCTGGTCGTGGTGGTGGTGTTCCTGGTGGTAGTGGTGGTGGTCGTGGCAGTAATGGTGGCTGTGGCAGTGGTAGTAGTGGAGGTGGTCGTGGTGGTGTCTGTGGTGGTGGTGGTCGTCGTGGTCGTCCTGGTGGTGGTGGTGGCAGTGGTGGTGGCAGATGTGGATGGACGATCGGCTAACTTGACATATCAGGCTTCGTCAAATGTGATTTTTTTTTCACAGACGCCATGTGAAACTAAGACAAATGTGCATCATCTGGGCATCTTTATTGTAGACGTTTCGCCATCCAGTGGCTTTATCTACAAATTCCAGGACATAACTTGAAGACAGTAGAACTATATACAGAAAATGAGGTAATCAGTCCCTCAACCTTGGAGTTGGTGCGAAGAGCACCGTAGTCGTGTAGATTCTGAAGCAGAAGCAAGGAGCCTGGCGCTTTTATACTAACGTTAGGTGGAAAGGGGACGTGTAGCAGACGAGGGCATAGTCACTGGTAGGCGGGATTCCCCAGTGGAAGTAGGTCCTACCCAAAGAGATGGGTTAGTTGTAGTAGTAGTAGTCGTAGTCGTGAAGGTTATGTGCATGTTCTCAGAATTAAGACTCCATGATGTTGCAGTGTCTGACAAGTTGTACAAGAATGGTATACAATACCATTCTTGTACAGATGCCATGTAGCAGACTTTTTCCACCATCACTGATATTAGAGAGGGGCTCTTGATTCTGGGGAACTAAACTTATCCTCTCTTTCCTTAGATCACACACGATTGTCTTCTATTTCCCCATAGGCTGTATTACCCATACGGGTTTAGCGCTCCTATCATGAATGCAATGTAATCAACAGCACTGACGAGTTATCCCACGAACCTTCCCACACAATCTTGCATCAAATATTACATTCAGCTGTTCAATATGAAAGATTTTAGACCTTAAACTTCCAATTTTTAGTTTTGTAAAAGTTGCGCAGCTGAATGTATTTTGTTTTTTGTCCCTTGATGTCAGCAAAGAGCTCTTGATCCAAGGAACTGGAAATAATCTCTCCTAAACAAAATATGATTGCATCACCCATTCCAGGGTTTGTATGACCCTTAAGCATTTAGAGGTTCCTCATGAATGCAGTTAGTGTCACCCACCAAAGACAACCGAAAAAAAGTATTTCTATGAATTTCTGTTAACTAGCCTTACCTGTAAACAGTGTAGTCAATGATACAAGGAGAGCAGATATATGTGATAGGCATCCAGTGTTGGTCTGGCCGAGAGTAGCCATCAGGGTCGAGGAGCCAGGCCTCGAGGGAGTCAGCAACATAATGACAGAAGTCTGTGAAGGTGGGCATCGTCACGTTTGTATCACCTTGGTAAACCTTCAAGATACTGCGGCGGAGATCAACGTAATGAGTCCGTCGCTTGTCAGCCTCCACAATCTTGTTCTGAGAAAAGTAAATGATCAAAGTTACACTTATATGTAGTTAATAAACTTTAAATGTACGTATATAAACAATGACTGAATCTGTTAAGAAAAATCATTGATCAGTTAATAAAACTCATGATATGGAGTGAGACTTAAAAGTCAGAGACTTCTTTCTACAAGCAGGGCTGCCTAGCTATTATGGATGGAATATTACACACACACACACACACACACACACACACACACGCGCGCGCGCGCGCGCACACACACGCACACACAGTGAAAAGGCAGGCAAGGAGCAACCACAATTAGGTGAGTACAAACACACACACACAAAAAATGAAACCCCAGAGGGGAGTTCAAAGAGCCAGGGGAACAGAGGAAGAGTGGTCTGGAAAGAGCAAATGATCAGAAGAGCTCAGAAGGAGGATGTAGCAAGAGTGGGAAAGGAAGATAGGTGAGCTTATCGCTGAAATGAAGAGGATGGATGCAGAGAGCAAGAAGTGGGAGCCATGAGCCAAAGCTGCAGAAGCCAGGATACAGAGCCTTGAAGATGAACTGAAAATGCTGAAGCAGGATATAAAGACCAGAAGGGGCATGACATCAGAAGAGGGTTCTCCGATATATCCAATGAGGGAACCAAAGGAAAGGAAGGAGTTAAGTCCTATGTTGATGCCCCATCAGGCCTACGAAAAGGAACAGTGGCATACTATTTGGGCATAGGGACAGCAATGAGGGGGGGTTGTAGGAAGAGAAGGGGATAGGCCCCCTTCAGAGATATTATCAGGCCACTTGTAGATCCAGGAAATTATGAGGGATGCAACAATGGTTATGTTTAAATAGGACCCAGAAATGCAGATGGAACACCAATAGGAGCAGAAGAGGGAGAGGTCAGTTTTTATTCAAGGGCTCCAGGAGACAATAGGGAGGACATGTGAAGATGACTGTGAGGGAAAAAGAGATTGAAAATATCAAACAAATGGGAGAGGAGGACATGACTGAGCTGATAAATTTTCAGAGAATATGGGGATACTTGAGGGAAAGAAATTGGCCAGTCAAATTGATTTTCAAGACAGAAACAGTGCAATACAGGATCCTGCAGCAGAAATCATGGCTAAAGGAAAAAAAATACCAGCAGGTGTATCTAGACCATGAGAGAACAAGAACAGAATGACAGAAAATGAGAGAATACAAAGATGAAAGGAGCAAGAAAGAGAGAGAGCCATAGAGTCAGGAGGAACAGCAAGTACAATCACCTGCAGAACCACCCACAGAACCCAAAACAATCAAACAAACCCAAAACAAACCACACTAAAAAAAAGGCACAATACCGTGACTAGAATGACACACAAATAACCCGTACATAGAAGAGAGGAGCTTACGACGACGTTTCGGTCCGACTTGGACCATAACTCTACACTTACAGCCCCCACCCTACAGCACAAACCCCACCTACACAGCAGTCTTCCATAGTACCCTTTCAGGTTTCCCACTCCCCCAGCCCATACAAACTCCTCAGAATACAGTTTTGGAAAAGAAGTTGATGGTATGGTATACAAATGCAGACGGAATAACAAATAAGTGTGAAGAGTGGCATGAAAGAATCATGGAGGCATCCTTGAACATCATTGCACTGACAGACACCAAGCTCACTGGAAAGATATCAGATGCAATCTTTCCAACTGGATATTAGATCCTAAGGAAAGATAAAGAGAAGGGAGGGGAAGGAGATGTACTGCTCATCGAAAACCATTGGAGGGTTGAGTTGGAAAGAGGGGATAGAGGGAAGCAAGGGACTACACAGTAGGAACACTTCAGACTGGGGGGTCTGAAAGTAGTGATTGCAATGATGTACAACTCACCACAGAATAGCAGGAAGCCCATACAAGAATATGAGAGTAACAGACCAATGGTTGATACACTAGCTTAAGTGGACAGAAGGGCCCACATGAGCAGGGCAAAGTTAATAGCTGTGGGTGATTTCAATCACAAGGGGATTGACTGGGAAAACCTGGAGCCACATGGGGGACCAGAAACGTGCAGGGGCAAGATGATAGAGGTGGTACTGGAAAACCTCATGCATCACCATGTCAGGGACACTACCAGAGAGAAAGAGAATGAACCAGCATGGTTGGACCTCATTCAGCTCGAGTATTTCAGACATGGAGAATATCACATATGAAAAGCCCCTCAGAGCAAGTGATCATGTGGTCCTGAGCTTCGAATGCATAGCAGAATAACAAGTGCAGAGGGAAGCAGGACGAGTAGGATGGGAGAAGCCAAACTACAAAAGAGGAGACTACACAGGTTAAGAAATTTCCTACATATGGTTCAGTGGGGAAAGAGAACTGGTGGGGAAATCAGTACATGAAATACTGGAACACGTGACAACAAAATGCAAAGAGGCAGAGGAGCGGTTCATACCCAAGGGCAACAGAATCAATGGGAAGATCAAAATGAGCTCTTGGTTCACCCATAGATGTAGAGAGGCCAAAATCAGAGAATGACAAAAGTATAGAAGACAAAGGACGCAGGAAAATAAGGAGATTAGTCAAAGTGCCAGAAACAAATATGCACAGATAAGGAGGGAGACCCAGTAACAATACGAAAATGGCATAGCATCTAATCTGAAACTGTTGTAAAGCCTCATCAGGAGGAAAACAACAGTCAAGGACCAGGTAACAAGGCCGAGGAAGGAAGGAAAGAAGGAAGGGGGGGAGATCACAAGTAATGACAGAAAGGTCTCCAGAAAGCCAGAATGGTGGAGTATACCAAAAAGTGCTGGATAGATTCAGAGGTATCCCCGTTTGCAGACGATGTGAAGCTAATGCTGGAAAATGCCTTCTCCTTCAGAATGTTACAGTCGACCCTCAACTAACGGCAGCATTAAGTAATGGCAATTTCATCTAACGGCACTTTTTGCCATAGAAAAAATGCCTTAACCAAAGGCGAAAAACTTAATCAATGGCCTTTGTCCACCACTCCAAGAGTCAGTGTGCCATTGTTTACAAGCTGTTGCAGTCGGTTTCCATGTGTGCCTCCCATATATTTTGGATTATTCCACTATTTCTAGTGCTTGTAACTGCTAAATAAGCCACCATGGGTCGCAAGAAAGCTTCTAGTGTCAAACCTGTGTCAAAAAGGGTGAGAATTACGATGGAAATGTACATGTACAATGACACTCTTGTGTCCCATTTTAGGGAAATCCTAAGGGCACGTGAGAAACAGAGCTCTCTGGATAGCTGTTTTGTGCAACAGGGGTCAAGTGACTCCCAAGCTGGTCCTGGTGGAATTAAAAAACCAAGGAGGGAGGTAACCCCACCAAAGGACTTGGTACCTGAAGTCCTTTTGAAAGAGGATTCTCCTTCCAAGCAATAGACAATTCAGAATTTCCCCTGCTGCTGGCACATAACTCATCAACAACTCCACAATAAAGGTAAGTGGCATTTAATTATTGTTTATTTTGCATGTCCCATTCCTTTCCATATAAGGAAATGTATATTTAATGTAAAAAAAAAAATCAGACTTCAACCAATTTCAACCAACGGCAAGCCCTTTGGAACGGATTAATGCCGTTGGTTGAGGGTCCACTTAGATATAATCAACCTCCTTTGATAATTTGAAGGCGATTCATTGAGTTCTTGAGTAAAAACCATAAAGGAAGAAAATAAAAGAAAATTGTTTGAGAATATGCCAAGAACAAGAAAGTCCTTTCTCATTTAACTTTAAAAAGGTACGAATGATCAAAACACCGACGATGACCAGGAAAGTCATTCTCCAGTAACTGATCGGCTTCCAGTGATTACAAGTTTCGTAACAAGTTCAATAAAATGTGACACTTGCAGCTACTCAGGCTGTACTTCTGGGGTATCATTCTTCTTATAAAATGCATCTTCATGAACGTTTTAAAGTCAATCAGAAGCAACATTCTTCAGTTACTGTATATGATTATTGCTATTTATTAAATATAACTGCAAAGTAATACTTATGCCTGCAAAGTTAGACTTGTGACTACAAAGTTAGACTTGTGGCTACAAAGTTAGACTTGTGCCTGCAAAGTTAGACTTGTGCCTGCAAAGTTAGACTTGTGCCTGCAAAGTTAGACTTGTGCCTGCAAAGTTAGATTTGTGCCCGCAAAGTCAGACTTGCGCCTGCAAAGTTAGACTTATGCCTACATTGTTAGACGTGTGCCTACAAAGTTAGACTTGTGCCTACAAAGTTAGACTTGTGCCTACAGAGTTATGTCGTGGGGGTTCGAAAGGAGATATGATGGTGAAGATAAACACACTTGTGGATGGTAGCACTATATATTTTCAGACTGTGGTAAGGGAGCCCAACCTGCCTGTAGCTGCCTGGTAGATCTAAGCATGGACTGAGAGCAAGGTAGCGCATCCCACTCACTCATGCCGCATTTCGTGACGTCATACAGTCACTAGGCCTAGTAGGGATCGTCTATATAAAACACATGGATGGTACTATGATACTCAGCTAAGCTATACAACACATGTAAGGGGCATCAGCAACTATGCTGACAGCTTGGTCATGTTACATATGTCGTCTCGACATACAGTACTATGCTATAGGCTGAACAGGCAGGTGGTTCTGGGCTGATTCTGTACAATAACAAAGACATATGTAACTTAGAACTAATGGATGGTATCATAATGGATGTTAACATAATGAGTTTTAATGTAATGCATTACAATTATAAGTATGTCATATTATAATAAAGGATGGAACTGATCGATCATTCTGTATTCATGCACTCTACGGATTCGGAGGAAGAATAAATATATATACAAGGTGAAATTAACAGCAAAGACAAATCTGGTGCACACAGATCAGTATTGCTAAATTCTTAGAATTCGGAGGGAACGTGAACACACAAAATTTCTGAAAAACTGATCAGCTAATAACAAAACACACAGTTGACAGTTTCATTCATCTCGGACATCTAATTATACAGGCTGTTTACATTTAAACCCAACTCTGTGAGGGTAAGATTTACATATGCAGAATGGTTATCATCTTTGGGTGGATCGAATTCTTCTGCAATGGCAAACACATGCCTTGACTGAGGGCGATCTGAACGAGTATCTACAAAAGATACAGCTACATTCACTAGTGACTGTGGAATTACTAACTCTTCTGTTAGGAGTACTCAACTCGGTTGTTCGATACAGTAATTCTTGGCTCATTACAAAGTCACTAATGGGTGCTGGTGGCTTCACAGTCAGAATAAGATCTTTCTGGAGCAGGAATCGAATCACACCAGACCACAAAGGATCGGTTCTTTCTTACTGGAGGAATGAACAAACTCGGTGGAGTGGATGACTCTCTCTGGTTGAAAAAAATAACTCTATAACACGCAATATGAGCAAGGGAGAACAAATCGACTATCTCTCACTGCAAGCACAGGGGAAAAGAAATGAACACGGTCAACAATGCAGATATTTAGTCTGAGTCGCACACAGTGACATGAGGTATCAACTATAAAGAAACTTCACTTACAAACATTAACAACATGTGAAAGTTACTCGAGAAATAACTTCTTACATTGCATGAATTACTGTCAACTAGGATGGGATCACCATCTGGAACACAAGGGACAACAACAACACTCAAGTGAGTACACTAGCCACAGAAACGTCTTTCTGCAACGGCTTGTGGCATCAGCAAGAGATGGCATAACTCGTTGCAAGTAAAGTTCTTCTCAAAGCGTCCCCTGGGAAGGAACGAATACTTGAACAAGTCGCCATCGCAAGGATAGTCTCAGCACCCAGGGTTGTCTGAGGTTCCTCTGAAACCCAAGGTAACTGTACACTATCCTGCGTGCACGATATTGTGGCTGGATTCCAGACAGGAGTGACAGTATTATTAGTGCCTGGCCGCTCGGCTACGTTAATAAGTAATTCACGGATCTATAGGAACTTAATCTGAATTTCACATTTCGCAGCACTTTAACAAATCTCAGATACAAGCTGTGAGAACAAACACATTGCTCAGGGGCTAGGTATTGTCTTCCAGTCAGTAAGGGAATACTGGTACTGTGGACTGATTCATAATGACTTTGACTGGCATGATACACAAAGTGAACATTCAAAAGTGACTGGGACATCTTCTCAGGGAACTTACTCAAGGACATAAAGGCAAGAAAATAAAGAGAATATATGACACAGTAAGCTTAAACAGGAAGAAATTACTTATTTAAAAAAAATAAGTCACACTGTAAGCAAGGAAAACTCGCACACACAAAAGAAAATACTCAACTGAATAAGCAACACTTTGAAAATCAAGAGAAATTCTACTTTACTCAAATCAAATTTGCTCAAATTTACTTTAAATTGAAGTAATGGCACAGTGAGTTGTCTTTACTCTCAATGCAATAAAGAAATTCAACAATAAAATGATAAATCAATCAAAAATGTTAAAATGGACTCAAAGCTTGTGCAAAATTAAAACAAACTGGGAAAGCAATTCTAAATAAAAAATATTAAGTGACACACAAGGAACAAAATATTATGCACAGAAAATGTAAAACTGAATTCACAGAATATTGCACTGAAATAAACTGTAGTAATATTGCAAATAACAATTACTAATCAAAAGTACTGCACAATATTACATAAAATTTTCTGAAAGAAAAAAAAATTAATGGCAGCACAATGTTATACAAGAATTATTGCAAAATGAATCAATTTTGCAATGATAAAAAAAATTACACACAAGAAAATACAGTTTACAGTAGTGGAAGGAAGGCGGGGTAGGGGTCGGCCTAGGAAGGGTTGGAGGGAGGGGGTAAAGGAGGTTTTGTGTGCGAGGGGCTTGGACTTCCAGCAGGCATGCGTGAGCGTGTTTGATAGGAGTGAATGGAGACAAATGGTTTTTAATACTTGACGTGCTGTTGGAGTGTGAGCAAAGTAACATTTATGAAGGGATTCAGGGAAACCGGCAGGCCGGACTTGAGTCCTGGAGATGGGAAGTACAGTGCCTGCACTCTGAAGGAGGGGTGTTAATGTTGCAGTTTAAAAACTGTAGTGTAAAGCACCCTTCTGGCAAGACAGTGATGGAGTGAATGATGGTGAAAGTTTTTCTTTTTCGGGCCACCCTGCCTTGGTGGGAATCGGCCGGTGTGATAATAAAAATAAAAAATAATAATAAATAAAAACAACAACAAAAAAATATTATCAAGGAAAGAAGTGATTGAACACTTTAACTCTTAACTACAGCTTAAGCAACACTTACTGAACAAACAAAAGAATGATTTACTTTAAAAGAAGAACTTAAAATTGCACTAAGAGTGAATTTGTTCAATGAAATATAAAAATAATAGATGAAAAAACACAGAACAAAAAGGTTAGAACACTTACAGTGATGCAGAACACAACACATCAATATAAACACAATACTAGAATTTTCTTGCAATGAAACTTGGTGTGAAAAAATTTTGAAACTTGTCTTGCTTCAACAAAATAATGGCATTATTGTCTGTGGAAACAAGACAAATTAGACACTGGTTAAATGAAAAAGAAAGTAACACAAGAATGTTCAACACACAGAGAAAAATTAAAATGGCAAATGAATGAAAACAAAAACAACAAGAATACACAAATGCTGGGAGAAAAAATATAACAGACAACACTGAGTTGTGATGTAGAATATAAGGTAATAAATTACTGAATTACTTCACTGCAATACTGTGAACACAAGATAACTGTGAAGTGTAAACACAAGGTTATACTGCTTTTATATTGCACACAACAAGGAAAAACATTAAAGTACTTCAAGTATAAAAAAAAAAGCATAACACAACAGACATAAAACAAAGCACGAAAATTAACACTGAAGAAAAAAGAGAAAAAAAAAATATTGCAAAAAGTATATAATGAACACTGAGTCTAATCAAGAGTTACTGAATGTCACTAAGAAATCACTGGAAACAAAAAAAAAATATATATGTATCTCAACACTCGCAAATGTCTCTATGAAAAATATTATTATCACTGTGGCAACGTGGTGTAAAATGAGGTGGAGGATGGTAGTGGAGTCTCGTGGCTGGCTGCGTTCGCTGACTACTCTCCACACGTGATCGAAGAATTTGCACTTAAATTGACGATGAACTCACACAGGAGGCTTTTACGATGGCGCAAACTGACGAAAGAACACACCTGGCTCTTGACCCCTTATGTGGTCCTTAAAAATATGGTGCTAGAGCCCATAATGGTACAAAAACAGTGGTAGTGGGTGAGGTGGGTGGTTGAGGCAGTACGGTGGTGAGACACCGCGTGGTGACTGGGCCTATGGGATGAATGGCATAAGCCACACTGGGGACACCCTCACTAGGCACGAAGATATTCTAAGCCAGGCTGGCTTAAAAACAAACCCACAAAATACCACAACACCACAGGGATGATAAAACACTCAAAATGGCTTGGAACTTGAAGCACAGAGCGATGAAGAAGACTATACCCACGTGGCTTGCTTGAGTACTGAGTTAGTCACCTGGGTTAGTTGCTGGCTGGCTTGGCTTAACCTTTCACACAGACTGGCTTGATAACTTGTAATGATGAGCACAGCAGGGGTGGAAAGCTGGCTTGGCAGGCAAGGCTGGATGGTGTAAGGCTGGCTGGACTGGGCTTGGGCTGACTCCCCACCACAGACTGGCTTAAGTGGCTTGGCTCACTTTACAAACCCGGGCCAACCCCTTGGAGGCAATGCAAATAGCAAAACAAACACTAATACACAGAGACTGACCAGTGAATAATGCAGAGGGCTGGTAAAAGCTTGCTTGAGGTAGCTGGCTGGCTAGGTCGACCTACTGGTCACACAAAATGTCCGTCGTTGGCTGCGAGAATTTATCTCCGTGCATCGGCGTAATTATCAATTTTACGCCCACACCGCTGGCACCAATTTGTCATGGGGGTTCAAGAGGAGATATGATGGTTGAAGATAAACACACTTGTGGATGGTAACACTATATATTGTCAGACTGTGGTAAGGGAGAACAACCTGCCTGTAGCTGCCTGGTAGGTCTAAGCATGGACTGAGAGCAAGGTAGCGCATCCCACTCACTCATGCCGCATTCTGTGACGTCATACAGTCACTAGGCCTAGTAGGGATCTTCTATATAAAACACATGGATGGTACTATGAAACTCAGCTAAGCTATACAACACATGTAAGGGGGATCAGCAACTATGCTGACAGTTAGACTTATGCCTACAAAATTAGACTTATGCCTACAAAGTTAGACTTATGTCTACAAAATTAGACTTATGCCTACAAAGTTAGACTTATGCCTACAAAATTAGATTTATGCCTACAAAGTTAGACTTATGCCTACAAAGTTAGACTTATGCCTACAAAGTTAGACTTATGCCTACAAAATTAGACTTATGCCTACAAAGTTAGACTTATGCCTACAAAATTAGACTTATGCCTACAAAATTAGACTTATGCCTACAAAGTTAGACTTGTGCCTACAAAGTTATACTTATGCCTACAAAGTTAGACTTATGCCTACAAAATTAGACTTATGCCTACAAAGTTAGACTTATGCCTACAAAGTTAGACTTGTGCCTACAAAGTTATACTTATGCCTACAAAGTTAGACTTATGCCTACAAAATTAGACTTATGCCTACAAAGTTAGACTTATGCCTACAAAGTTAGACTTGTGCCTACAAAGTTAGACTTATGCCTACAAAGTTAGACTTATGCCTACAAAGTTAGACTTGTGCCTACAAAGTTAGACTTATGCCTACAAAGTTAGACTTGTGCCTACAAAGTTAGACTTATGCCTACAAAGTTAGACTTATGCCTACAAAGTTAGACTTGTGCCTACAAAGTTAGACTTATGCCTACAAAATTAGACTTATGCCTACAAAGTTAGACTTATGCCTACAAAGTTAGACTTATGCCTACAAAGTTAGACTTATGCCTACAAAGTTAGACTTGTGCCACCAGATAACAGCATGAACATTGTGTTCACTTGACTCTTGTGGTGGAATATTGAAGCTGATCATCCCAAGTTATTTTTACTTTTTTAGCTACATTCACTTTATTTTTTATTTATTTTACCTTAATATATTTTTACATATTTTACATAAATTTACTTTTTTACTTTGTTATTTTTCTTTATTTCTTATTCATTTTTATTTTACTTTATTTTTACTGTATTTAACCTTATTTTTACTTTCTTTAATTTTTACTTTTTTTTTAACTATATTATTTGGTTTGTTAACAAAGAAATGTTAGAGGGTTCGATCTCCGCTCAAGATGCATCAGCCATTAAAAATTTAAGTTCAAATGAGCTAAACTGAAAATTATTTAATGTGATTAATAAGAAAAATATTATTTCACACTTAAAATGTTGAAGTTTACGTCATCACACTTGACTTTTACACTTGACTTTTACACTTGACTTTTACACTTGACTTTTACACTTGACTTTTGCACTTGACTTTTACACTTGACTTTTACACTTGACTTTTGCACTTGACTTTTACACTTGACTTTTGCACTTGACTTTTACACTTGACTTTTACACTTGACTTTTACACTTGACTTTTACACTTGACTTTTACACTTGACTTTTACACTTGACTTTTGCACTTGACTTTTACACTTGACTTTTGCACTTGACTTTTACACTTGACTTTTACACTTGACTTTTACACTTGACTTTTGCACTTGACTTTTGCACTTGACTTTTACACTTGACTTTTACACTTGACTTTTACACTTGACTTTTACACTTGACTTTTACACTTGACTTTTACACTTGACTTTTACACTTGACTTTTGCACTTGACTTTTACACTTGACTTTTACACTTGACTTTTACACTTGACTTTTACACTTGACTTTTACACTTGACTTTTACCTGGAGAGTTTACCTGGAGAGAGTTTCGGGGGTCAACGCCCCCGCGGCCCGGTCTGTGACTTTTGCACTTGACTTTTACACTTGACTTTTACACTTGACTTTTACACTTGACTTTCACTCTCCTCCGACGTCGAGTCAGGAGGCAACAACTGTGAAAGTTTGTATATCCGTCACTGAGAGTTTTAAAAGTTATTCAAACTATTCCAGGATGATGGAAATGGTTCCAGCAACTTTGGTGATGGGACATCAATACATGCCACTTATTACCACCTCATAAAATCTGTATACAGTTCACAGCACTGTATTGACATACCTCTGTAATGTTTTCAGGTCTGCTCAGAGGTGTGCATGGAGTATATAATTAGGTTATTTAACTCGTGGGTGAGGCAATCTAATATTAATACTCTTACTGGATGTTTAGGCTTGTGAAAAACCTGAATCACATTTTAAAAATCTTTTAACGGGAATAGAGATTTGGTTACGATTTGTTGCGATGCTCGGTGGAGCAGCAGTGATTATCTCACACTTGATTCTTCACTGACCTTCACCCTACAGCCTACATGTATAGACAAACACATACTTAACATAATATGTAGTGACAAGCACGACTCTGCCTCACATGGTATGCAGAGGAGAAAAAGAAACTGTTACAAGAAGCTTTTAATCACTGCTGCAATGTTTCTCCCTTGGCTGAACTTTACCAAGTATTCATGATAAAGTCCAGCCATGAAAGAAACAGTTATAAAAGCTTCCCTTCTGTATACTGTCTTTTCTCCACTTTTCCGTTTACATTATCATTTACCACAGTATGAGAGACATGCACATCTGTTCCTCACAATGTATACAGAAACAAGCATCTTCTGTCTTACCTTGTAGGCGGACACCAGCCTGTGGAAGGGGTGGCGTGAGACCAGGAAAATGAGAGCGTCATTAAGGAACCCTATCTCATGATCCAGGGGTGTGGGAGGCGGGACACGGTCCTTCAGCAGGAAGTGAGGGTTGTGGTAACTGCTGATGACTGAGTCCTTCACACCCACAGCTCGCAACAGGTGCCACGTCCACGTCGTCGACGCCACCTGCAGGAGGGGAGCACATATCTTTACATCGTTCAATTTACCGGCTATGAACGGTTGTCTTATCTCTGCTTATTTTAAAACTTTGTCCTGTTAATTGGTTATTATCACTCCCCAGAAGCCACCTGCAACGGTTCGTTAACACATATGTAGATACCTATGTACTTTGTGAACCCATGCAATAGATATGCAGAGTGTTATGAGTCTCCCCTTTGGAGTCATGTCCTGAAATCGCACACCTCACATCTGCCTTTCTATTGTGTTTACAAAACACTAAATCCTTTAAATATTCAGCACTTTAAACATGTTTCTAAGATTTCATAACAAATATACACTAACAAATTTTTAAACGTTTACTCTTATATAATCACAAACAAAACGCAAGAAAAACTATCTGTTTCATACATTCCACAATCCAGGTACATAAGTCGTTCAGCTAATTCAAAGGAAGATACACCACCACTGGGTTGTTAGGCAAGTACCTTGTAGGGTGAGTGACACCCTGTATGGTGAGTGACACCCTGTATGGTAAGTGACAACCTGTATGGTGAGTGACACCCTGTATGGTGAGTGGCAACATTTATGGTGAGTGAAAACTTGTGTTGTGAGTGACAACCTGTATGGTGATTGACACCCTGTAGGCTGAATGACAACTTCTGTGGTGAGTGACAACCTGTAGGGTGAGTGACAACTTGGGTGGAGAGTGACAACCTGTGTGGTGAGTGACAACCTGTAGGGTGAGTGACAACTTGTGTGGTGAGTGACAACTTGTGTGGTGAGTGACAACCTGTAGGGTGAGTGACAACTTGCATGGTGAGTGACAACTTGTGTGGGGAGTGACAACTTGTGTGGTGAGTGACCACCCGTACAGTGAGTGACACCCTGTAAAGTGAGTGATACCCTGTAGGGTGAGTGACATCCTGTAAAGTGACATCCTTTAGGGTGAGTGACACCCTGTAGGGTGAGTGACAACCTGTAATGTGCTAGTGTAGGGGGAGACGCGTCACTGTGATGTGCGAGTGTAGGGAGAGACACGTCACTGTGATGTGCTAATGTAGGTGGAGACACGTCATTGTAATGTGGTAACGTAGGGGGAGACACGTCATTGTGATGTGCTAGTGTAGGTGGAGACACGTTATTGTGATGTGCTGGTGTAGGGGAGGACACGTCACTGTGATGTGCTAGTGAATGGAGAGAAACGTCAATGTGACATGCTAGTGTAGGGCAGACACATCAATGTGATGTGCTAGTGTAAGGGAGGACACATGACTGTGATGTGCTAGTGTAGGGGAGGGCACGTTACTGTGATGTGCTAGTGTAGGGGAGGACACGTTACTGTGATGTGCTAGTGTAGGGGAGACACGTCACTGTGATGTGCTAGTGTAGGGAGAGACACGTCACTGTGATGGGCTGTTTGTGCGAATACCTTGCTGTGAGGGGCTGGGATGGTGTTGGGAGGATCATCTGATTGTGAGGGGCTGAGCTGGTGTAGGGAGGATCTCATTACTGTAAGAGGCTGGGCTGGTGGAGGGGGATCACCTTACTGTGAGAGGCTGGGGTGGTGTCTGAGGATCATCTTACTGTGAGAGACTGGGCCGGTGTTGGGAGGATCACTTTACTGTGAGAAGCTAGGTTGGTGTTGGGGGATTACCTTACTGTGAGAGGCTGGGCTGGTGTTGGGGGATCACCTTACTGTGAGAGTCTGGGCTGGTGTTGGGGGATCACCTTACTGTGAGAGTCTGGGATGGTGCTGAGAGGATCACCTTACTGTGAGGGGCTGGACTGGTGTTAGGAGGATCACCTTACTGTGAAGGGCTGGGATGGTGTTGGGGGAATCACCTTTCTATGAGAGGCTGGGCTGGTGTTGGGGGGGATCACCTTACTGTGAGAGTCTGGGCTGGTGTTGGGGGAATAACCTCTCTGTGAGAGGCTGGGCTGGTGTTGGGGATCACCTTACTGTGAGAGCCCAGGCTTGTGTTGAGAAAATCATCTTACTGTGAGCGTCTGGGCTGGTGTTGGGGGATCACCTTACTGTGAGAGTCTGGGCTGGTGTTGGGGGAATCACCTCTTTGTGAGAGGCTGGGCTGGTGTTGGAGAGATCACCTTACTGTGAGTGGCTGGGCCGATGTTTGGACGATCACCTTTCTGTGAGAGGCTGTGCTGGTGTTGGGGGAATCACCTCTCTGTGAGAGGCTGGGCTAGTGTTGGAGAGATCACCTTACTGTGAGTGGCTGGGCCGATGTTGGGACGATCACCTTACTGTGAGAGACTGGGCTGGGAGATCACCTCTCTGTGAGAGGCTGGGCTGGTGTTGGGGGATCACCTTACTGTGAAAGTCTGGGCTTGTGTTGAGAAAATCATCTTACTGTGAGAGGCTGGGCTGGTGTTTGGGGGATCACCTTACTGTGAAAAGCTGGGCTGGGGGATCACCTCTCTGTGAGGGGCTGGGCTAGTGTTGGGAGGATCATTTTACTGCGAGAGCCCGTTCTGGTGCTTGGGGGATCACCTCTCTGTGTGAGGTTGGACTTGTGTTGGGGGGATCACCTCTCTGTGAAAGGCTGGGGTGGTGTTGAGAAAATCATCTTACTGTGAGAGGCTGGGCTGGTGTTTGGGGATCACCTTACTGTTAGAGGCTGGGCTAGTGTTGGGAGGATCACCTTACTGTGAGAGGCTGGGCTGAGTGGACCACCTCTCTGTGAGAGGCTGGGCTGGTGTTGAGGGGATCACTTCTCTGTTAGAGGATGGGTTGGTGTTGGGGGCGATCACCTTTCTGTGAGAGGCTGGGCTGGTGTTGGGGGGATCACCTCTCTGTGAAAGGCTGAGCTGGGTGAATCACCTCTCTTTGAGAGGCTGGACTGGTGTTGAGGGGATTACCTTTCTGTGAGAGGCTGGGCTAGTGTTGGGGGGATCACCTTACTGCAAGAGGCTGGGCTGGTGTTGGGGGATCACCTTACTGTGAGAGGCTGGGCTGGTGTTGGTAGGATCACCTTACTGTGAGAGGCTGGGCTGGGTGGATCACCTCTCTGTGAGAGGCTGGACTGGTGTTGGGAGGCATTATCTTCCTGTGAGAGGCTGCGCTTGTGTTAGGGGGTATTGCAACCCCTGAATGGGTCACAATGTATATAATGTATATTACCTGTTCATATAATTTTATATTGCTTATATTTGTGATATTAGCTAAATCATAAATACATTGCTTTATATTATTATTTGACTTAGTTATATTATTAGGTAGGATGTAACATTTGTATATTATTCAGTGCTCATAGTTCGAGAGTGTTAAGTAGCTGACAGCATTGTCTAACTACTGTAATTATCGCTCCACTCGTTTTGCTGCTGGCTTCTCTGTAGTTGCTGGGCAGCAGCAGTCTACGGAGAGTCACGTGATCAGGGTGGGGTGATCACACCTCACCTGAGAGAGTGCCTGGCCTGCACTCGCTCTTGTCTGTTTGACGTTGCTTCCAACAATACGTGCCTCTCCAGCTCTCCATTGTTGGCCCTTGTTGGAAGATCGTCTCTGTCGCTTTCTTGTTGTTGGTTCTGTGTAACTCTGTTCACAGAACATAGCCTAGACTTAGTGATTTTCGACATTGTACTGAGGTTGTGTTGCATTGACACTGAGAAACTCGGGTCCTGAGCTGTAGCTTCTGACCTAATTTGTATTGGTATCTGTGTACTGTCACAGTCGAAGATTTTCTAATGCTGAACTTAGATTCAGTAGTATGGGAGTTTTGTGACTTTTGTGGAGAATCTGCAGATGGTCCCTACTTAGTGTCGTTATATAATCTCCTTGTTCCTGATTCTGTGTTGTTGTTGCTTATTATATTGCTGTTCGGCTTATCAGTCGTTTTATTGTTCAAGCAAGCTGTTCTGATTGGCAGGTTGGTCAAGAAGTTAGTTTATGTGAGGATTTTTAGTCAGTCACTGGTTAAGTCTAGCCGAGTCTTGAGACATAGTGAACTACATAGAGCACTTACACACATACACACATACTTGTATATATTAGTATTATGTTATTAAATGCTAACAATGTACCAGACAGTACTTAAAAGCCATAAAGATGTGATATGTGCCTTCAGCACAGTACTACTGTACACGAGAGAAGTGTAGGAACTTGTATCCTATAATATATTCAATTGATTACTTGAATTTACTTTTATATACGCCTAGACAATTTTATTGTTATTAATAAACTTATTAAATTTTAATTCCTTTAGTTAGTAGCCTACCAGTTGTAATCCTGAAGCACTATTGAATCTTACTAAATTCTAATGGATAATTGGACCAGGATACTGACTACTTGTTATAAAAACCCAATAACAGGCTGGATTCTAAAGGGCCAGTCCTTTCTAGTATTCACTGGAGATCTCTATGCTTATTAGACATCGCGTTTTTTTGTAACAGGGGAGGATCACCTGTCTGTGAGAGGCTGGGCTGGTGAACATAAAAATGCATAACTTTAGTTCAGTAACATAATAGTAACATAATAATCAGTAACGTAATAATCAGTAACATTCACCCAGATGCTATCAGGCCACTCTGGGATTGGTGCTTCCCTCATGAATAACTTCCCGGAGAATCGTGCTCTGGTGCACAGTTTACTTCTTAAGTGGTGGATGACCAACCAGAGCGGTGCCTTGATCCCAGTGATTGACTCACAGTTCAGGAAAATGGAAGTAATGACCCATGCTTTAGATGGAATTCCTGTTCTCCAGGTGCTGTGTCAAGAAGACACATGAGGGAGACAAATATTTGTGCATCATTGTGTACAAACCTAAGAAACGAACGAACAATAATCTACATGCATTTTACGTATTATCTTATTATTGTATTAAGTACTGTTAGGGGTATATTTCTGTGCACAAAGAATATGTCCATTGAGGTCATTAATATTATCATTACTTCAGAACGTATGATAATTTTGTAATATTAGTGTGATGTCATGTGATTTCATGCCACATAATGTATCCATGTGACATATGGAAAATGTTATATGGGTTACCGGTATGCACCTCAACATTACATTCATACAAGTAATCTCATTGGGAGACAACAACCATATTGTTTACCGTAGTCACCCCGTGTAGACATGTGAGAAAACTTAGCCACCCCTGGTCACTGCAGGTGGTTCCTTCGACCTCACAATCTTACCCATATCTATCCGAGACCAGTATGAATTGGATAGCCCCCGCAAATACGGCACTACTAATTAATTGTAGACTGTATAGATTATATTAGTTTAACTGAATGAAGGGGGGGGGTAGGTTACACATGGATATATCCATCAAGGAAAAAACACTGTCAGCGTGCCTCGTTGAGCTCCCGGTTTTTTGGTGTTTTCACGGTCGCTCTTACGTGCTAGAACTTTAATTTGTGTCATCAATCCTATACGATACATCCCTCTAGCGCCTGGAACCAATCTTGGGCGGAAAACATTATATACTGAGAAAAAAAAGGAGAATTGTGTGCACTACCTAACAGAGTTTACTGCCAGAGGGGAATCATAGGCCAGTCCCGTGTGGAAAAATCATAATATTGAACTTTGTGTCAGAGGAAAGAAAGTCTCCCTGAAAGCATTGAGTATACATAGTGTATAGTGTATACTACAGTGGCTCCCTAGTATATTGATGATAAAGGCTAAAGTGTCATTTGAAAACAGGTGAATTTGTAAATGAAGTGATAAGCCTATAGAGGCAGGTGCCAGAAGTCGCCAGAAACTTACCACAGGTCAGCTGTTTTTAATAATCTTACTGGCCTGCTAGTGTACTCGCATATAATCTAGTGATACCAGTGAATAGCAGAATACAGTGTTGTAGTAGCAACTAACCAGTATTATAATGGTACTTAGTGGAGTGGAGTGACTTTCATTAGTTTCTTTTTCTTGAAATACCAGACGTTACTGTGAATTTCATATAACCTGTAGTTACCAGCGGTCGCAATATACACAACGAGAAGCAATTATTACTACAGAAAAAGCGCCCTTCCTCCAAAATTTGCACCAGTCAACTATAGTGATAATATAGCATTTATTGTGGTGGAGACGGAAAAAAAAAATAGAGAAGCTAGATACAGCGATTGATAAACAAAGGTGGAGGCTTGACCGTTCGTCATTGTAGGAGTGCCAGCAGTCACCGGCTCTTCAACACGCAAGTTATACTTTTGTATCAATCAAATCACATATTACTCGGGTAGATAATTTCCAGTAGATCCTTCATGTGTTAGCTCAAATCACCGACCAGTATGGTTTAAATAAGTGACCCACTGATCAGATCAGATAGACTGGTCCAAACCCTTGACTGGTCCGAACCCTTGACTGGTCCGAACCCTGGACTGGTTTCAAACGGTTTCGTTGTGCACCACCTAGCAGGTTATTAATAGAATATTCAAGAGGTTGCTAGTAGAATTGCAGTAAATCAACCATTCAAATCATTATGAAGCTGTGTGTAGTCTGTGGTCAGTCAAACAAACGGGCTTCCACATGCATAAATTGTCATTTCTGTGGAAATTGGTGTCACGCCCCTTGTGCAGATATCCAAGAACTAGCTACAAGCAGTATTAAAACAGGGAAGTGTTTTTGGGTATGCCCAAATGAGATAAATCTGTGGACTAAAATCACAAGGGTATTAAAAGAGGTCAACATCAAAGCTGCTTTCATAGAAAACCTGGAAGCTTTCTACAACAGATGGGAACATAAAAAGTCTGGGCTGAATGGTACTGCCCTTGATACTGGCCATGTAGTCAGAAACTGTAAGGCTGGAGATGATGTCCTGGTAGTCAGTAAATGGGGGGCTGATAGTGCTGTCCTGGGAGACAGTAATGGGAAGCTGGAGGTGCTGTCCTGGGAGACAGTAATGGTGAAGCTGGAGGTGCTGTCCTGGGAGACAGTAATGGTGAAGCTGGAGGTGCTGTCCTGGGATACAGTAATGGTGAAGCTGGAGATGCTGTCCTGGGAGACAGTACTGGGGAAGCTGGAGATGCTGTCCTGGGAGACAGTAATGGTGAAGCTTGAGATGCTGTCCTGGGAGACAGTAATGGTGAAGCTGGAGATTTTGTCCAGGTAGTCGGGAATTATACGCAGGAAGGAATACATATGAATGACCTCATAGGGGACAGGAGCCATAGTAGGGAAACAAGTGTAGTCAAAGATAAGATAAAACCAATATTGCAAACTAGAAATACCGCAGGAAATAGCAAACAAGAGGACTCCACTAGCAATAGTGAGGATATATTACCAAAAACAAATGGTGGGAGCTCCATTGTTGGTGCTAGGGAGGATAGAAGTAAGACAGGGAAACATGCACCAACAGGGAATACAGTCACAGAAACCCAAGGCAAACGGAAACCAAGCCTGTGCACATACTATGCACTCGGTATCTGCTGGCATGGGAAATCTGGAAAAACAGATGGGACGTGCAACTATGACCACCCTAGAAAATGCCATGCCCATATGACAAAAGGAAAATGCAAACTCCCTTCCTGTAAGCTTTTTCACCCTGAACTGTGTACCTCTTCAGTACAGGAAAGACTGTGCTATAACTTAAATTGCCAGGCATACCATCTAAAGGGGACAAAAAGATACAAAACATCCAGGCCATGGGAAAACCTGGGTAGCCACAGCCACTCAAGAGGGAGAGGTTTTTTAGTGCCAGGAAGGAAAAAAAACTGGCAGGAAATGGCAGAAATCGTACACCAAATCCAGTCATTCCTGGAGTGGAACCACAGTCGATGGCCTCCACTCCAAACCAACAGATACAGATACTAATGCCGGAAAAAAATCCCCCCACAGTACCAACAATACCACCAGTCCGATAACATTCTTCTTTGCAAATATACAGGGTCTAAAGCCAGCAACAAACAACAAAATACCTTTCATCCGTGGACTGCTTGCAGAGGCAAAGGCAATGTTCGCGGCTTTCACTGAGACCCACATAAAGGATCACTTGGACAACGAAATATGGATCCCAGGTTACAACCTATACAGATGTGACAGAGTGAACAGGCAAAAGGGGGGGGTTGGCCTGTACATTGCAGAGACACTTGTTTGCACAGAACTGCTAAATGCCTCAAATGATGTAGTGGAAGTTTTAGCAGTAAAGGTCGAGAACCAAAACCTAGTCATTGTGATAGTCTACAAGCCTCCGGATGCAACATCCCAGCAATTCCAGGAACAGCTGTTAAAAATTGACCACTGTCTAGAAAACCTTCCAGCTCCTGCACCCAACATCTTGCTCCTGGGGGATTTCAACTTAAGGCACCTAAAATGGAGGAATATAGCAAATAATATTGTTGCAGTAATAACACCAGAAGGCAGCTCTGATGAAAACTCACACTCACGCGAGCTTTTAAATCTCTGCACAAAATTCAATTTAAACCAGCAAATAATAGAGCCTACTAGACTGGAGAATACACTAGACCTCATCTTCACTAACAATGATGATCTGATAAGAAATATCACCATATCAAAAACAATATACTCAGATCACAACATAATTGAGGTTCAGTCATGTATGCGCGGAGCCCCAGACCGACATAATGAGATTAGTCACGAGGGAGCATTCACCAAATTCAACTTCAATAACAAAAACATAAAGTGGGACCAAGTAAACCAAGTCCTAACCGATATAAGCTGGGAAGATATACTAAGCAACGCAGACCCCAACTTATGCCTAGAACAGATTAACTCGGTAGCACTCGATGTATGCACAAGGCTTATTCCTCTAAGAAAAAGGAGGAGTAGATGTAAAACAGAAAGAGACAGGCGCTCCCTTTACAGGCGACGGAAAAAGAATAACAGAGCGGCTAAAAGAGGTCAATATATCTGAAATGCGTAGGGAGACACTGGTCAGAGAAATAGCAAGCATCGAACTTAAGCTAAAAGAATCCTTTAGGAGTCAGGAATCGCGGGAAGAACTAAAAGCCATAAATGAAATCGAAAGAAACCCAAAGTATTTCTTCTCCTATGCCAAATCAAAATCGAGAACAACGTCCAGTATTGGGCCCCTACTTAAACAAGATGGGTCCTACACAGATGACAACAAGGAAATGAGTGAGCTACTCAAGTCCCAATATGACTCAGTTTTTAGCAAGCCGCTAACCAGACTGAGAGTCGAAGATCAAAATGAATTTTTTATGAGAGAGCCACAAAATTTGATTAACACAAGCCTATCCGATGTTATCCTGACGCCAAATGACTTCGAACAGGCGATAAATGACATGCCCATGCACTCTGCCCCAGGGCCAGACTCATGGAACTCTGTGTTCATCAAGAACTGCAAGAAGCCCCTATCACGAGCCTTTTCCATCCTATGGAGAGGGAGCATGGACACGGGGGTCGTCCCACAGTTACTAAAAACAACAGACATAGCCCCACTCCACAAAGGGGGCAGTAAAGCAACAGCAAAGAACTACAGACCAATAGCACTAACATCCCATATCATAAAAATCTTTGAAAGGGTCCTGAGAAGCAAGATCACCACGCATCTAGAAACCCATCAGTTACACAACCCAGGGCAACATGGGTTTAGAACAGGTCGCTCCTGTCTGTCTCAACTATTGGACCACTACGACAAGGTCCTAAATGCACTAGAAGACAAAAATAATGCAGATGTAATATATACAGACTTTGCAAAAGCCTTCGACAAGTGTGACCATGGCGTAATAGCGCACAAAATGCGTGCTAAAGGAATAACAGGAAAAGTCGGTCGATGGATCTATAATTTCCTCACTAACAGAACACAGAGAGTAGTCGTCAACAGAGTAAAGTCCGAGGCAGCTACGGTGAAAAGCTCTGTTCCACAAGGCACAGTACTCGCTCCCATCTTGTTCCTCATCCATATATCCGACATAGACAAGGATGTCAGCCACAGCACCGTGTCTTCCTTTGCAGATGACACCCGAATCTGCATGACAGTGTCTTCCATTGCAGACACTGCAAAGCTCCAGGCAGACATCAACCAAATCTTTCAGTGGGCTGCAGAAAACAATATGAAGTTCAACGATGAGAAATTTCAATTACTCAGATATGGTAAACATGAGGAAATTAAATCTTCATCAGAGTACAAAACAAATTCTGGCCACAAAATAGAGCGAAACACCAACGTCAAAGACCTGGGAGTGATCATGTCGGAGGATCTCACCTTCAAGGACCATAACATTGTATCAATCGCATCTGCTAGAAAAATGACAGGATGGATAATGAGAACCTTCAAAACTAGGGAGGCCAAGCCCATGATGACACTCTTCAGGTCACTTGTTCTATCTAGGCTGGAATATTGCTGCACACTAACAGCACCTTTCAAGGCAGGTGAAATTGCCGACCTAGAAAATGTACAGAGAACTTTCACGGCGCGCATAACGGAGATAAAACACCTCAATTATTGGGAGCGCTTGAGGTTCCTAAACCTGTATTCCCTGGAACGCAGGAGGGAGAGATACATGATTATATACACCTGGAAAATCCTAGAGGGACTAGTACCGAACTTGCACACGAAAATCACCCACTACGAAAGTAAAAGACTTGGCAGACGATGCACCATCCCCCCAATGAAAAGCAGGGGTGTCACTAGCACGTTAAGAGACCATACAATAAGTGTCAGGGGCCCGAGACTGTTCAACTGCCTCCCAGCACACATAAGGGGGATTACCAACAGACCCCTGGCAGTCTTCAAGCTGGCACTGGACAAGCACCTAAAGTCAGTTCCGGATCAGCCGGGCTGTGGCTCGTATGTTGGTTTGCGTGCAGCCAGCGGCAACAGCCTGGTTGATCAGGCTCTGATCCACCAGGAGGCCTGGTCTCAGACCGGGCCGCGGGGGCGTTGACCCCCGGAACTCTCTCCAGGTAAACTCCAGGTATAATCCCACCACTTATCAGATATTCTCTGGTGGTCACTTGATGTAGCTGGATCACCCACAACCTATCCAATTACAGCATACCTAACTGGCCAGTATCAGTTGCTATAACTAGAAGGGTTACTTAACTGTGGGTGATTGGTGCTCAGTATTTCCTCCATTCACCATCTCATTTCGATGTCCTGCTACACCTACACAGTTCTTACTCCAACAGGACGAGGTATCCATTGGTTTGTCCCGCTTTAAAAGTCGTGACTCCATAAAAACTTCACTATCCTCGGGACAGGAACCACGAGGTCTACACATGTTCACTTAGAGAAGAGCGACTTATTTCCCATTATTCACTCATTTTACCACTTATTACAGCGGTCCCGTAAATCACGTTCCCTCACTCTTCACCAGGAACAGTTACGACACTTCCTATTATGAAATGAGGCCTATATTAATCCTTAGGCCGCCGTGAACGCCAATTTCCTGGTCCCATGTTTTCCCAGCCTCTTAACTCCATTCAAAACACTCCCGCTCCCTGATGCCCCGTCTCGACCTCCCCCTCCTGCCCATCAGCACAGGCGCATAGCTTCCCTGTTGGTTCTGTTCCATTTTCAAATACATTTTTTGACCCACATCAACACATTAAACACCTATTAGGCACTATAGCTTCGGAAAATTAAAATATTCTCCACATGACATGTGTGACTGATGCTGGTGCCTCCAGGTCAGTTTGCCAGCTGCTAGTCTTGCTTTGCTCTCACACAGTGTCAGGTCACTGGGTCTTTCTCCTTGTTAATTTTGGTCATCTCTTTCAAAATGTTTCGGACATATGACAAGAGGAATTGTTCTTGATGACTGAATGACATTTCCCTATAGTTAATTCAGTTATGGAAAATGTTCTAGATATATCTGGCTGCCCAGAGATGCCTGGAGATTATAGGAAGTAAAGGATAGGTCTTGATTTCTTCAGGTTATGAGTGCTGGTCTCTCGTCATAATTTTTCCCCCAGGGAAATTTTGTGTCCATTTGGTTTCGGGCCCGCTATGCGCAGTCCTTGTTTTTCAGCTGCTTAGCGTACAATTTTGATGTTTTTACACTTGTGTGGGTGAGTCTCAGAAGTGCTTTTATATTTTGGTGGGAGATTTGCGCTCGTCTGGTCATTGTCAAGCCAATTTTAACCCCCATCCCCCACTTAACTTTACTTCAGTTAATTTAACTCATTCCCAGCATAAAAAATTTAAATTTTTTATGTATATTGCAAGAAGTGCTACTAGCTGTTAAGTGTATTTTTTCAGCCCGATCAACCGGGGCTATTGCATTGTCAGGGAAATATGCGTATGCCCCTTAAAAGCTAGCCTCCCCAAAGTGAAATACAGATTGGAAGTTGAGAACTTATCAAAAAGGAATTTTTTTTTAAGGAAACGTTTCGCCACACAGGGGGCTTCATCATCCAATACAAAGTAGAAAGGAAAAGGGAAGGAAAATTTGAGGTAATCATCCCTCACCGGGACGTGTCAGCCCCCATCACTCTTCTAGAAATTTTTTCTGCATGATTCGTGGATGGTTTTTAAAACGGGGACGATTTTATAAGAAAGTCCTAATAGTAAATAAATTTGTATCGATTTTCAAGTATCCCCAAAAAAGAAGGATATTTTTAAATTTGTAAGAAATCTTTTTTTTTCAAGATTGAAAGGTAACATGAGAATGCCTTTTTGAAGGCTTAAAAACTTTTAAAAATGGGTTCCTAGAAAAATCAAATACATTTTAGAGCAGTAACCCCTTAAATTCAAATTTTTTAATTAATTAATATATTTTAATTTTTAAATTGAGCTTCAGATCAAAAGTTCATTTTAAGCACTGAACATGAAAATGGTAATTACATCGCATTACTAAATAGCATTAACTAAAGAGGAAGAAAAGGACTGAAAAATAACCATATACTCGTATTAAACATTACTCTTTACAGTTTTAGTAATTACTCCCTTTTCCATACCCCTGCAACATCTGAAATTTGCCCCCCCTTTCCACTCAAAAGGGAAAATGGATACGGGGTTTTTCGTTCTTACTTTAGGAACTTGACAAAATGAGAGGGTTTAGTCGGTCCCATCTCACTTTGAGAGGAGCCTGAGGAGGGCCCCCCTCTTCGCCACTTTCGCCATCGTTCTGGTATTTCCCTCTTACCCGGGACACCCCCTCGCTCTCCGGTCTTAACTCCATTCCCTGGTAAAACTTTAGGTACCTGAAAACATCCCTCCTTTAAATATAGTAAATTTTTTTAAAATATAAAAATTATTATATTATATATATATATATTATTATTATAATATATAATTTTTTTATATATTATATAACTGTTTTCATGTTTTTTGGTAGGATTGCTGGTTTTCCCTTTTTCTGTTCATAAAAACACGCTGAAAAAAAACAGGGATATCTGCTACTCCTTACTTACTTTTGGTCACACTTCCCAAAACAGGGGGGCACTTGCTATATAATAAAATACTCTAGGGTTTTTATCCTTTTTCTTTTTTAAAAAGCTCTTGTTTCTCTTTATTTTTTTCTTTTTGTCCATGGGGAAGTGGAAAAGAACTTTCCTCCGTAAGCCCCCAAAACTCCCCAAACACAAAAAAACCACCAATCCCCCTAGAAACCCCCCCCCCTAAAAGACATTTAATAAAAAAAAAAAAGAAAAAAACAAAAAGGGGACAAAAAACGGGTTTAGCGATACAAAAACGGGAAATTGTGGAAAAAAAAAATTTAAACCCCCAACAAACAAAAATAAGGGGGTAGGGGGATTTGGGGGGGGGAAAAAAGGGGAAAACAACGAGGAGAACAAAGGAATACGAATTTATTAAAATTTAAAGAAAGAGAAAAGAGAAAAATTGTAAATTCAAAAAAGTAAAAAAAAGGGGACAAAATGGGCAAATAACTTATCCTAAAAAAACAAAAAAAAGATTTTATTTTAAAAAAACCAAAACCAAGGGAAAGAAAAAACTGAAGAAAGGGAAAAACAGGAAAAAAATTTTCCAAAAAAAGGGGAAACCCAAGAATTTTGAAAAAAAGGGTAAACAAGAAAAAAGGGGGAAAATAAAACAAAAAAACAAAACGGGGGGAAAACAAATAAAAACAAACCGGGAAAAAAACCCCCAAAAAAAAACCTTTCTGTTGTAGCACTTTGGAGTAAAAGGAGAGGGATAAAAGGGAGAATAGAAGCTCAGGGAAGAGAGAAGTGAAGGTTTAAAAATAAAAGGGAGGCATTTTAGGGTAAGATAAAACACTATTGAGGATAGAGGGGCTAATGAAGGATAGGCAATGGGGTCAAAAGGGGTTTGGGGGGTAGTTTAAAAATGTAGTGTTAGATGTTCAGCAAATTTTTGGGGTTTAAAAGGAAAAGGGGGGTGCGGGAGGAAGAGGACGGTTGGGGGAATGAGATGTGAGAGAGTAGTAAGGGGAAAAAATTAGCTTGAGAAGTTTTCAAAGAGAAGTGATGCAAGGGGGGAAGATATAGGAAAAATAAGGGGTTAAAAGGGAGTGTGAAGCAATGTAAAAAGAGAGCAAATAGAGAGTGGGTGAGATGTTATAAAACAAATTTGTTAAAAATAAGAAAAAGTTTTGGAGTGAGATTAACAAGTTAAGAAAGTCTAGAGCCCAAAGGGATTTGCAGTTAAAATAGGAGGGAGATATTAAATGGAGATTAGAGGTATTGGGAAGATGGAGGGAATATTTTGAGGAATGTTAAATGTTGATGAAGATGGGAAGCTGTGTTTGTGTTGGGCAAGGGGAACAACATTTTGTAGGAGTGGGAAGAGCCAGTTGTGAGTTGGGGGAAATTCGTGAGGCGTAGGTAAAATAAGGGGGGGTTAAGGCAGCCGGGTTTGATGGGAAAAAGATAAAATGTTAAAAGCGGGTGGGGATTATTTTGGAGGGGTTGGTGAAATTTATTTAATAAATGTATGGAAGGGGGAAGGTCCCAGGGAGGGCAAGACATGCATTTTTCCTTTGATAAAGGCAAAGGGGATAAAAAGAGTGCAAAAATTTATAGGGGGATAAGTCTTTTCAGTATACCTGGCAAATGTATGGTAATTTATTATTGAAAAATTAAGTAAGACGTAGAATAGGATAGCAATAAAACAAGGAGGCTTTGGGAAAAGGTAGGGGCGTGGGGACCAGGTTTTTTTTTTCTGAAACTATAATGAACAGTATTTAGATAAGGAAAAGGGGCTTTGTGGCATTTATGGATTTGGAAAAAAGCGTATGACAGGGTGGATGGGGGGCAAAGTGGCAGACTTTGCAAGTGTATGGTGTAGGGTAGGTTTTGAAAGCATGAAGAGTTTTTACGGGATAGTGAGGCTTTTAAGTTTGAGTAGTAGGGAAAAAGGGAAAAATTATTTCCCAGTAAAATGGCCTTAACAAGGGTGTGTGATGTCACCGTGGTTTTTAATATATTTAGATGGGGTTGTAAGAGAATAAATGCGGGGCTTGGCAAGGGCGTGGGAAATTAAAAGATAAAGAACACACAAAAGTGGGAAAAATTTTCACGTTTTCCTTTGCTGTGACACGTGCTTTGGGAGATTCTAAGAGAAGTTGCAGAGATTGTGGATAATTTGGTAGGTGTGCAAAAGAAGAAAAATTTAAAAATGAATACAGAAAAAATAAGGTTTTAGGATAACAAAAAAATTAGGGGATGAAAGATTGGATATCAATGGGGGGGAGAGAGTAGGAGGAGGGGAATGTATTTAGATTTTGGGAGTGGACGTGTCAGCGGATGGGCTAAGAAAGTGAGGTGAATCATAGAATTTAGAGGGGGAAAAAAGGGTAGTGGGCAATTAGGGGTCTGTGGGACAAAAAAATTTTTTCCCTTGGAACAAAAGGGGAAAAGTTGAAGATAGTTTTACCAACGCTCTTAAAAAAAGGGTGGGAAGCAGGGTGATGAAAAGTTGCGGAGGAGAAAGGGTGGAGGCAGTGGAGATGTCATGTCGGACAATGTGGGTGTGAATAAAGCGAGAATTTTGTGTTTGGAATTTTAGGGGGAGGTGCGGGTTCCAAAACTGTTCCGAGGGGTTTGGGGGGAAAGGGGTTTTTAGGTGGTTCGGACACTGGGGAGAAAGGAGCGAAACAGAAAAAACTTAAGGTGTATCAGTCGTAGTTGAAGGAAGGGGGGTAGGGGGCGGCCTAGGAAAGGTGGAGGGGGGGGGTAAAGGGGTTTTGTGTGCAGGGGTTGGGTTCCAGCAGGGATGCTGAGGTGTTTGTAGGATGAATGGGGACAAATGGTTTTTAAAACTTGACGTGCTTTGGAGTGGTGACAAAGTAACATTTATAAGGGGTTTAGAAACCCCCAGGCCGGGCTTGATCCTGGAGATGGGAATTTCAGTGCCGCACTCTGAAGGAGGGGTGTTAATGTTGCAGTTTTAAAAAATGTAGTGTAAAGCACCCTTCTGGCAAGACAGAAAGGAGTGAAAGATGGGGAAAGTTTTTCTTTTTCGGGCCCCCCGCTTGGGGGGAATCGGGGCCCTGTGATAAAATAATAATAATAATAATAATAAAAATTAAAAATATATATTAAAATAATTTTATTAAAATTTATAAATAATTTTTAAATATTATTATAAATAATATATAAAAATATAAACACAGAAACAGGGATTTAAAAATATGCAAAACAACCATGTGAAAGAGTAGTGAAATTCCAAGCGCTTTCGTGATACTCACATTTTCAAAGAACTATAATATAATATATACAGTCTTTCCGAAAAGGGAAATTTTCGATCTTTGGGTTAAAATAGCAACGCTTCTTGCCATATTGGACAAGCGAAAATTTGTGTATGCAAAAATTTCGCCAAAATCATTTGAACCCAACGAAAAAAAAATATTTCACTGTGTTTGTTTTAGTATTTTAATTTTGTAAACAAAAACAAAAATATATTTAGTTGGGTTTGGCTAAAAAAAAATTTTTCTTTTAATAATAAGGTTAGGTAAGTTTTCTAAGTTCTTTTTTGGGCAAAATAAAAAAATTTTTTCATTTGCATTAATTAAAAAAATATTCTTTTAAAAATTTAAAAGGGAAAATTTTTTGAAAGGACTTTTTTTTAAATGGGTTCTTGCTAAATTTACCAGCTTTAACATATCGGAACGAATTTTATATATATAATATTATATATATAATATATATATAAAATTATATATATATATATATATATCGAAAAAATATAGGGAGGTACCCCCTCTATATATATATTTTAATATGTATTTAACATTCGGCAGTTTTCCCACCGAGGGAGGGGGACCCCAAAAAAAAGAAAAATCTTTCTCACCATTCAACCTTTCACTAACTCATCATATTCATGCTTTTTCAATGGACTCAGATACAACATTTTTTGATGTTCCTCCAAAATACAAAAAAACCAAACCCCTCCTTTTAAAGGAGGTTTTTTTGGGGGAAGGGGGTTGGACTTCCCCGCAAGGTGATGAGCGTGTTAATGGAATGAAGGAGAATGGTTTTTAAACCGGACGAGCTGTCGGGGGTGGCAGTGTAATATTTTTATTCAGGGGAAAACTGGTTAGCCGGACTGAGTCCGGAGGTGGGAATACATGCCTGCACTTTAACCCCCCCCCTCCATCCTTTTCGGGACAACCCCAACCCGTCCTTACTTTCCCTGAGATTTTGCATCTCCAAGCCGTTTTTGTTCCATTCTTTTTAAATGACCAAACCACCTCAAAAACCCCTCTTCAGCTTTCTAAACTTTTTTGTAATCCCACCTCCTAATTACCACTTATGAATTCTATAAATAAATTACACCACACATTTCCCCAGACACAAAATCTTCACTGCCTCCCGCCTCCTCCCGCTGCATTACTGAAACCCAAGCTTTGCACCCATTAAAAGTGGGTTGGAACCACAATTTAATTTTCATTTTTCCCTTTTTTACCTCCCGGATAACGTTCTTGTCTCCAAGTACCTCAGGCACCACTCACCCTTTTTTTTTTCTCAGTTCTATGGTCATCCTCATCCTTCATAAAAACCCTCCACTGACAAGTCAACTCCCCAAATATCTGAAAACATTTTCCCTTTTTCCCTACCCCTCTCTCCAAAGTGATATCCAATTTTTCTTTCTCTAAATTGTTTGATACCCTTTTTCACCTTACCTTTTCTATTTCTATTCAACTTTTAACCTCTACACCCCCTTCCAAACTCGTCCATTAACCTTTCCATTAAATAAGCAATTTTCTCACAAAAAGTAACTGTGTCAGTTTCCCCTTTTGTATTTGATTCCCCTAATTAATCCCCCCCTCTCCCGAACCCCCTAGCATTTACTTCTTTTACAACCCCCCTCTATAAATATATTTTAAAAAACCATGGTGACATTTTCCATCCGTCTAAGACCTACTTTTACCGGGAAGTATTCTCCCCCCTTTTACCAAAACCCTAACCCAGCCTCACAATTTTCAAAAAACCCTTTTCAGCATTTATAACTTATTACCTATTTATCACCTGCAACATTTGTCACATTGCTTCCTTACCACTCAATATATAAATTTAAAATTTTATTATATTTAAATATTATATATAAATATATATATAATAATATTATATAATATAATTCATACAACATATATGCAAAAAAAAAACCCTTAAAAGAAAGACAAATTCCAAGCCTTTGTGATACTCATTTATCAAGTTCCTTGATAAAGGTGTCACGAAAGCGCTTGGAATACTTATTCTTTCAGGGTGGTTTTTTTCATATAGTTGTAAGAATATAAATATATTATATATATATTATATATAAATTTTTAATTATAAAAATATATATAATATATATATTAAATGTCGTGCCGAAAGGGAACTTGCCATCTTGGCTTAAATAGCAACGCTCATCTTGCCATATAGGACAAGCGAAAATTTATGTATGCAATAATTTCGCCAAAATCATTAGCCTATTCACTTGAGAGGGTAATTGATGACTTGTCTAGGAATTTAAACTGATAGATTATAGAGATATGGGCGTGTGAGGGAAAAGTTCAATAGAGAGGGTATAGAAGGAATATATATAGTATCAGTAGTTTCACTGCCGGCTTCTAGTTAAGGTAGGGTAAGTCAATCTCCCGTTTTTCCCGCCTTTTCTCCCCCTCCCTGAAATTGATAGTTTGTCTGCCGGCTACTTGTTAAGGTAGGGTCAGTCTAGCTCCCGCTATCCCTTCCCCTCCCTCTTCTCCCCCCCCCCCGAAAGGTGACGTGTGGGGCTCTGGCTAAACAGTAAATCACTAGACTCACAGCTCCCAACTCTACTCTTGGATGTCAGAGAGGGTCACCTGGCAATCAACGAGTAGAACAGGAGAAGGACTAACGTCCAGAGACTTCTCCAGGTTGTATTGAAGTACGTGTGCACCTGTATGAAATTGCAGGACGTAACTCCACAGCATTGCAGCGGTAAAGAACCTGCTTTCCTGTCTTCGGGATAGAATACTCACTGGTTTATACTGTGAAGAACTAGCCAGTGGATGGTCCCCAAACACCTGCGACCCCCCCCCCTTATCATCACAACGACTACGGTTTCAACAACATGTCACCAACACCAGACACCATTGTAGATATTAGTGTTGAGTTCAAATGTTATTTTATTCATTTCTTTTTCATTTTTCTTTCAAATAGGATATACCTTTCATGTTTTGTTGTTTTATGTTTGATTTAAAAAATAGTGTTTATCTTTGTGAATTATTATTTCTTTTTCTATTCATTAATTTTCCTGAGGAGGAGCCAGCCTGAGTAATACTGTCTGAAGTTGTTACAGGGCGGGAGTAAGCCTTCACAAGTGGCGACCTTGCCAGGATCAACTCTACTGAATCAAGTTTTCAACTCCATCTTCGAATTACCATTGGAACTTCAAACGCCGCATACCACAGACGGTTACCACCAGCCATGATAATCATTCTCTTTGGTAGGACTACAGTACAGGTATTAAAAGATTTGGTGATTGTTTAAGTCTAAAATTTATTGTAAGTCAAATCAGGCAGGATATATTATTTAATTCTCCCCACCTTTTGGAGCTTGAAACACTTTGGAGGATTAGACTCTAGGGACCCGAGATTTTCCAGTGACAACTTGTTAAATTGAGCTCTTTATTGTATAAAAGGGAACGTCATAGGACACTCTTGATTTGTTGGTGAGAAGATTGGATGGTAAAGGGGACCCCATTCTACTACTTGTTTGCTCAGAGCCGGCATAAAAAACCCTTCGTTTTCGTTAATACAATTGTTTAATTGAAGCAGGGATCGCCCCCTCTGGTTTTATTTACAGCTTGAGCAGGAGCGGGAAATTTTGAACCTCCGTTTTTCTTTAAACCGTTTCATTTTCCCTGATGTTTAAGTTTTTTGAAGCATGGATGAATACCGTTTTGATGAATGCTGGAAGTAAGTTAGGAATAACAGGGAAAAATTTAGAATTCTTTCATTAGTGCTAAGATCCAGGAAAGACTTGAAAGAGAGAGAATTGAGAGAGAAGAAAGACAGAAAGGGAAAGAGAAGGAGAAAAGGAGAGAGAGAGAAAATAGAAAGAGAAGAGAATAAGGAGGAGAGAGAATCGAAAGAGAAGAGAAAAAGGAGAGAGAGAGAATTGAGAGAGAAATCTAAGAAAGACAGAAAGAGAGCGAGAAGACCAAAAAGAGCGTGATAGATGATCGTGAGGAAAGAGCAAAAGGAACGTGAGGAACAAGCTAATATACGTGAGGAACAGCTAAGATACGTGAGGAACAGATTAAAATTAAGAGAACTTGAGGAAAGAGCAAAGGATAGAGAAGTTGAGGAAAGAGCTAGAGAACGTGACGCAAAAGCTAGAGAACATGAGTTAATAGAGAGAGAAAAGGATCGTGAGCTCGAAAAATCTCGCCTTGAATTGGAGAATAAAAATTTAAAACTTTTACACAACAACAATTAGAGGAAGGAGTAATTGGAACAACGTGCAGTCAGTGCACATTTTCCAACCTAATTTACCTCCTTCACAGAGGGGGAAGACATAACTTCAAAATTATCAGGTTTGAAAATACCGCTACCCTCTGTGAATGGCCTGCTGACACCTGGGCTACCAGGTTAGGAATGTTATTTTCTGGTACAGCCTTGAATATCTATGCAACTTTGTCGCAGGATATCATATGTAATTATAACCTACTAAAGAAGGCAACCCTTTAAAAAACATATCAAAAACACTAATTTTCAGGAAAGATTTCAGGTAATGCCACCTTACAGCCTGGCCAAAACTTTCAACAGTTACAGGTAACACTCTTTCGTTTGTTCGACTTTTGGATAGAGAGTTCAGGAATTGATCACAGTTATGAATCTCTTCGAGACTTCAGGGTTTGCTGACCAGTTCCTGACAGCTCTTCCTCACCAAAATACGAACATCATTAGAGAACGTAACCTGATTAAAGCTGAGGAAGTTGCTGAGGCTGCTGACCTGTATTGGAGGCTCACAATTCCTATAAAGACCTAAAGGGATCGAACCCTAAGGGCAAGGGTTCATCAGACCTTAAGAAATCAAAGCCTCTAGTGGAAAGTAAAATGACTTCTTTTATTCCTGTTTGTCATTTGTGTGGGTTAAGGGACATAAACGTCCAGATTGTCCTTCTAAGAAGGTCCAAAAAGTTGGAAGATGTTTTAAAGACTGTAATGACCAAGCACCCTTCTGTTCGGAACAGTTAATGGACTTAATGTACTACCATTTTACGAGACACTGGATGCAAAATGTATAGTCTTTTTCTGATAAGCTGTTCCCTAACCTTAAAGAAACTCATTCCTCTGCTAACTTTCAGACTACTTGGGCCGTACGGACACTTTTCCTACCATCCTTGTTACATTAGGTCTTAAATGGTTCACGGGGTTGGTCTGAAGCCGTACTAGCTCCCATCACTTCTTGCTCCGTACTAATAGGTAATGTAAAAGGTGCCATTCTTCCTTCTGAGCTTAAACCTGTCAGCACCAAAGATGGACACAAGTGTTTCAGATCCTCTTGCTGTAGAGTCAGAGAAGCCGCTCGAAAGTTCAGGTGAGCAATTGTCTCGCGAGATTCATGTGGGATTAAAAAACCAGTGATGCTTCTCTCGAAAGCGAGGTAGTAGGATCACCGGTTCACTTGTTAAAATGAAGTGAAGATATCACGTCTGATACCAAAATGTCTTGACTAGGCTCAGACCAAAGCCCAGGCTTCTTACTGTCCATCCTTTGATTTTCCCTGACTTTAAGCCTTTAGATATATCGAAGGATTCCTTTGTCAATTTACAACGTAATTGCCCTTCTCTTCAGAATTGCCATAATGCCGCTAAACAAAATCAAGTAAATCCAAAGGAAAAACTTTTCATATAAATTTGAATATATAAAAGGTATCTTGTACAAGTCAGTATTCAAATTAAATTCAGATGAGACAGACTATTCCATCTTAGTTTTTCCAAGTCATTGCAGGGGGACTGTTTCTTATAAATGGCTCCATGACCTGCCAAATGGCCGGACATTTCTCGCATCGTAAAACTTGAAATAAATTAGGAAACGTATTTTTGGCCCAAATGTCCTCAGATGTCACTAACAATTGTAGATCGTGGGAAAGTTTGCCAACTGTATCCTCCGAGGTACAGGCGATACCTTTGGTCAAAATGGGCCCATCTTTACGGTACCCTTGAAAGAGTAGCTATTGACATCGTTGGTCCCTTTATCTCCACTTTCATCTGGGGGGCAAGATATATATTAACATTGGTTGATTATGCTTCGAGTTTCCCTGAAGCCATACCCTAAAGACCCTAACTACTACAGAGGTGGCTGAAGCCCTTTTGTCCATCTTCTACCAGAGTGGGCATCCCCCGAGAAATTTTGTCTGACCGTGGGACCCCAATTTCACATCTGACTTAATGCAACCATCTATACCAACTTCTGGGAGTGAGCCTCTCTTCACCACACCCTATCATCCCCGCTTTTTAATGGGAGGATTGAGCGCCAGCATTCGATTCTCAAGTCATTTTAAGGAAACTTTTGCTCACTTAAACCTAAGGAGTGGCATCGTTACCTACCCTGTGCTTTGTTTGCCATGAGGGAAGTTCCCAGTGACTCTTTGGGGTTTTCACCTTTTGAACTTCTCTGTGGTAGACAGGCCAGAGGCCCATTGCCCATCCTTCATGACTTATGGACTAATGAGGAGGTAAATGCTGAGGTTCAGTCTTCTTACCAGTTTCTCCTTGACCTTAGATCCAAACACGAACTTGATAAGACAACTGAAGAATGTAAAGTGTGCGTAATTGACACCTCTAACTTAGACTATGATGAAGAACTACATGACTTGGTGACTCTTGACCACTCGGATGCAACCAACATTAATATTAATGAATCTTTGGATGACCATAAGAGACATGAACTACTTCAATGCGTGAGTAACTTTTCAGACGTCTTTACTGATATTCCAAGTGTTACCTCCACGGTAGTCCATAAGATTGACTTAGTGACGGACAATCCTATCAAACGGAAATTATACCCAGTTCCAGTTCACCTTAGGGATGCATTTGGGCCGAGAGGTAGACAAATTATTAAAACTAAAGATCATTGAACCTTCAGTATCTGCATATTGCTCACCAGTAGTCATGGTTAAGAAGGAGGATAAACATATAGACTTGCTATTGACTCAGAGGCCTTAATGCTATAACTCGGTGGGGATACTGAGCCTATGCCCTTAATATAATAGCGATCTACACAAATTTATGACTCTTCCCTTCTTTTCAGAGATTGGGTATTGCGCAGGCATATCATCAAGTAAGTTAGATTCCTTCTTCTAAGCAGTACAACGCTTTTCCTACTCACCAAGGGCTGATGCAGTATAGAACTATGCCCTTCGGTTTGGTAACTGCCTGTGCTACCTACGTGAGACTGATGAGAAAGGTCTTGGGTAAAATGCCAAAATGTTTCAGTTTATTTTGATAACATTTACGTAATGACATCTTACGTGGGGCGAACATATCCAAACATTAACATCAGTTTTTGCGTAGGTTACGTTCACATGGCCTCACTGCCAAGCCGAAGAAATCTTACTTGGGTATAACAAGATTAGATTATCTTGGACTGTATACTTTCTAATAACACTCTGCAGCCTCTCCCCAGTAAGATCAAAGCTTCATTGAATTTAAATTCCCCAAAACCAAGAAAACTCATGCGTAGCTTTCTTGGTTTTTGTAAATTTTTATGCACGGTTTTTCCCGAATCTTGCTGATCTTACAGGCAAACTTATCGGACTTCCTAAAAAGTCTGTGAAGGAAACCCCTTGAACTTTCCGACGTAGCTCGGGAAAAAATTTAATGAGATTAAAAGTATCTTTTCGAAAGACCCTTTACTTAAGATTCCAGATATTAATAAACTTTTGTTTGAGAACTGATGCCTCCAAAACTGGCTTAGGTGCGGTGTTACTACAATACCGTGATGGTACTCCCTTCCCTGTATGCTTCCTAAGCCGGAAACTCCTTCCCGCAGAAACAAGATACTCCACAAATAGAAAGGAATGTTTAGCCTTGTGTGGGGTATCTCCAAAATTAAATTTTTATTTGTGGGAAAAGAATTCATTTTAGAAACGGAACACAAACCTTTGATATACCTAGAAACTTTTAAGGGAACCAACAGTCGCCTCTTGAGGTGGACATTGCACTCCAGGTTTTAAGTTCCATATTGTGTATATCAATGGTTCATCCATTATTTCTCTGACTGGTAAAGTGTGACAGTCGTAGAAGATTTTTGCCTTACAAAGACTTCCACATGTTAGAACTTTTTCCTCGCCTATTCTTTTTATAATCCTTGACTATAAGTCTTGGCATGGGGGAGTGTGAGGGAAAAGTTCAATAGAGAGGTATAAAGGAATATTATATATCTTAGTTTCACTGCCGGCTTCTAGTTAAGGTAGGGTAAGTCAATCTCCCGTTTTTTCCCGCCTTTTTCTCCCCCTCCCTGAAATTGATAGTTTGTCTGCCGGCTAACTAGTTAAGGTAGGGTAAGTCTAGCTCCCGCTATCCCTTTCCTCCCTCTTCCTCCCCCCCCCCCCAAAGATGACGTGTGGGCTCTGGTTAAACATAAATCACTAGACTCACAGCTCCCAACTCTACTCTTGGATGTCAGAGAGGGTCACCTGGCAATCAACGAGTAGAACAGGAGAAGGACTAACGTCCAGAGACTTCTCCAGGTTGTATTGAAGTACGTGTGCACCTGTATGAAATTGCAGGACGTAACTCCACAGCATTGCAGCGGTAAAGAACCTGCTTTCCTGTCTTCGGATAGAATACTCACTGGTATCTGTGAAGAACCCAGCCAGTGGATGGTCACCAACACCTGCGACCCCCCCCCCTTATCAGCAACGGCTACGGTTTCAACAACAGTGTCACCAACACCAGACACTATTGTAGATATTAGTGTTGAGTTCAAATGTTATTTTATTCATTTCATTTTTCATTTTTCTTTCAAATAGGATATACCTTTCATGTTTTGTTGTTTTATGTTTGATTTAATAAATAGTGTTTATCTTTGTGAATTATTATTTCTTTTTCTATTCATTAATTTTCCTGAGGAGGAGCCAGCCTGAGTAATACTGTCTGAAGTTGTTACAGGGCTGAGTAAGCCTTCACAGGGCGTTTGTGGGAAACAAGCAGGTTGCAGCATTACGGTTAAAAACAGCAATTACCGGGATACCTCAGGGATATGTTTAAAAGACAATATTCAAAATAAAGTTGCTAGTAATGGCAAATCAATTGATCCCAAAAAAAGGGGTATAGAGGCAACGAGTGACTAGCTCCCTTAAAGTTTACTATACAAATAGTAGGAGTCTAAGAAATAAGATAGATGAGCTAAGATTACTTGCAAGTGTAGGTAATATAGACATTATTGGTATAACAGAGTCCTGTTCAACCTGAAAGATAGAGAAATGCCTTCTGAATGCAACATACAGGGTTTTTAAACATCCACACTGACAGGGTCAACAGGAAGGGTGGTGGGGTGGCGATGTATGTCAGAGAAAATTTAAATTGTTGTATTATACATGATATAAGATTAGAGACATCGAACACAGAATCTGTTTGGCTACAGTTTCTCGAGGGACATGACAAATTAATTTTGGGTGTGATTTATAGGTCCCCAAACCTTGATAGGGAGGGCAGTAAGCTGTTTTGGGACGAAATTCATAAGGCATCTAGATATGAAAATGTTGTTATAATGGGAGATTTTAACTTTAGACAAATTGATTGGAACAATATGACAGGAAATCTTGAGTCTAGTGACTTTCTTGATGCGGTTCAGGATTGCTTTTTAAAACAGGTTGTGACAGAACCAACTAGAGGAAACAATCTGCTTGACTTGGTTCTTGCCGACAAAGATTCACTAATTAATAATCTTGAGGTTAATGATGAGCTTGGGGAAAGTGATCACAAATCAGTTTTAATATATCATGGAATTACCTAGACAACTGCAATCAAATCTCTGTCCCAGATTTTCGCTTGGCGAACTTCATGGGAATGAAAAATTACCTGGGTGGGCTAAATTGGGATGTCCTGACTATGGGTCAGGTAGGTGATCTTGGTTGCCAATATGACGTTTTTCAGAGCATAGTTCTAGCTGCCCAGACAACTTTTGTTCCGAGTAGGGAAATTGGATCTAACAAAAATGACACCAAATGGATGAACAATAGATTAAAACATCTCATTGGTCAAAAGAAAGGCATATATAGGCGTATCAAAAGAGGGGATGGGCAGTTAAGAAATCAATATATTCAATTAAAGAGAGAAATAAAGAAAGGAATAAGAAAATCAAAAAGGGATTATGAGGCTAAGGTCGCAAGGGATTCAAAGATTAACCCTAAAGGATTCTATCAGGTATACAGAAGTAAGATTAGGGACAAGATTGGCCCACTTAAGAGTAACTCTGGTCAGATCACTGACAGTGATAAGGATGTGTGTGAAATTCTAAATACCTACTTCCTCTCAGTTTTCACCCAGGAAAATACTAGCGATATTCCTGAAATAATAGATTATGTAGAACAGGATGATAAACTATGTACGATTGCGGTAACTAGTGACATGGTCCTCAGACAAATAGAGAAACTAAAACCTAACAAATCCCCAGGCCCTGATGAACTGTTTGCAAGGGTGTTAAAGGAATTTAAAGAGGAACTTAGCATACCTTTGGCTAATCTTTTTAACACATCACTACAAACTGCCATAGTGCCTGATAAGTGGAAAATGGCAAATGTAATACCCATTTACAAGGCAGGTGACAGGTCCTTGGCTTCGAACTATAGACCAATAAGCCTTACCTCCATAGCGGGAAAATTTATGGAATCAATAATTGCCGAAGCAATTCGTAGCCATCTTGACAGGCACAAATTGATTAATGACTCTCAACACGGTTTTACAAAGGGGGCGTTCCTGTCTTACGAATTTACTAACTTTTTTCACTAAGGTGTTTGAGGAGGTAGATCATGGTAATGAATTTGATATTGTGTATATGGACTTCAGTAAGGCTTTCGATAGAGTTCCACACCAGAGGCAATTGAGGAAACTTAAGGCACACGGAATAGGAGAAATTTTTCCCTGGGTAGAGGCATGGCTGACAAATAGACAACAGAGAGTTTGCATAAATGGGGAGAAATCAGAATGGGGGCACGTCACAAGCGCTGTTCCTCAGGGGTTAGTGTTGGGCCCGTTGTTGTTCACAGTTTACATAAACGACATAGATGAGGGAATAAATAGCGATATAAGCAAATTTTCTGATGACACCAAAATAGGCCGTCCAATTCATTCTAATGAGGACACTAGAGCACTCCAGGATGATTTGAATAAACTGATGCAATGGTCGGAGAAGTGGCAGATGCAGTTTAATATTAACAAATGCAAAGTTCTAAATATTGGACAGGTAAATAACCATGCCACATATAAACTAAATAATGTAGATCTTAATACTACTGATTGCGAAAAGGATTTAGGAGTTTTGGTTAGCAGTAATATAAAACCAAGACAACAGTGCATTAGTGTTCGCAATAAAGCTAACAGAATTCTTGGCTTCATGTCTAGAAGTAATAGAAGTCCTCAGGTTGTTCTTCAACTATATATCCTTGGTTAGGCCTCATTTAGACTATGCTGCTCAGTTCTGGTCACCGTATTACAGAATGGATATAAATGCTCTGGAAAACGTACAGAGGAGGATGACAAAGATGATCCCATGTATCAGAAATCTTCCCTATGAGGATAGACTGAGGACCCTGAATCTGCACTCTCTCGAAAGGTGCAGAATTAGGGGGGATATGATCGAGGTGTATAAATGGAAAACAGGAATAAATAAAGGGGATGTAAATAGCATGCTGAAAATTTCCAGCCAAGACAGGACTCACAGCAATGGTTTCAAGTTGGAAAAATTCAGATTCAGAAAGGATGTAGGAAAGTACTGGTTTGGTAATAGAGTTGTGGATAAGTGGAACAAACTCGCGAGTATAGTTATTCAGGCTAAAACGCTGTGTAGTTTCAAAATAGGTTAGATAAATACATGAGTGGGTGTGAGTTGGATCTGACTAGCTTGTGCTGCTGGGTCTGGTGCAGTGCTCCATCCTTGAGTGGAGATGATCAGACTGGGTGGGTCATTGGACTAATCCGGGGAGGACCTGCTCCGCATGGGTCAGTAGGCCTGCTGCAGTGTTCCTTCTTTCTTATGTTCTTATATATATATATATATATATATATATATATATATATATATATATATATATATATATATATATATATGTGTGTGTGTGTGTACTCATCTAATTGTACTCACTTATTTGTGGTTGCAGGGGGTCAAGACTCAGCTCCTGGCCCCGCCTCTTCACTGAACGCTACTAGGTCCTCTCTCTCCCTGTTCCATGAGCTTTATCATACCTCATCTTAAAGTTAGGAATTGTACCTGCCTCCACTACCTCAGTTGCTAGGCTATTCCACTTCCTGACTAATCTATGACTGAAGAAATACTTCCTAACATCCCTTTGACTCATCTGTGTCTTCAGCTTCCAATTGTGACTCCTTGTTTCTGTGTCCCCTCTCTGGAACATCCTGTCTCACTCCACCTTGTCTATTCCACACAGTATTTTGTATGTCGTTATCATTTCTCCCCTAACCCTCCTGTCCTCCAGTGTCGTCAGGCCGATTTCCATTAACCTTTCTTCGTAGGACATTACCCTTAGCTCCAGAACTAACCTTGTCGCGAACCTTTGCACTTTCTCTAATTTCTTGACGTGCTTGATCTAGTGTGGGTTCCAAACAATTGCTGCATACTCCAGTATGGGCCTGACGTACACGGTGTACAGTGTCTTGAATGAATCCTTACTAAGGTATCGGTACTCTATTCTCAGGTTTGCCAGGGGCCCATATGCTGCAGCAGTTATCTGGTTGATGTGTGCTTTTGGAGACGTGCTCGGTGTTATACTCGCCCCAAAATCTTTCTCCTTGAGTGAGGTTTGCAGTCTTTGGCCACCTAGCCTGTACTCCATCTGCGGTCCTCTTTGCCCTTCCCCAATCTTCATAACTTTGCATTTGGAGGGGCTAAATTCGAGAAGCCAGTTGCTGAACGAAGTGTCCAGCCTGTCCAGGTCTCTTTGAAGTCCTACCAGATCCTCATCTCATTAACTTCACTTCATCTGCAAACAGGGATATTTCTGATTCTAACCCTTCCATAATGTCATTCACATATACCAGAAATAGCACTGGTCCTAGGATCGACCCCTGTGGGACGCTGCTCGTCACAGGTGCCCACTGTGATATCTCATCAAGTACCATGACTCGTTGTTGCCTCCCTGTCAGGTATTCTCTGATCCATTGCAGTGCCCTTCCTGTTATATGTGCCTGATCCTCTTGCTTCTGCACCAATCTCCTGTGAGGAACTATGTAAGGCCTTCTTGCAGTCCAAGAAGATGCAATCAACCCACCTCTCTCGTGTTTTACTTCTGTTATTTTACCATAAAACTCCAGCAGGTTTGTGAAACAGGATTTGCCTTCTATAAATCCGTACTGGTTGGCGTTTATACTCTTGTTCCGTTCAACGAGCTCCACCACTCTCCTCCTGATAAATCTTCTCCAAGACTTTGCACACTATACACGTCAGTGACACTGGTCTATAGTTTAGTGCCTCTTTTCTGTCTCCTTTTTTAGATATGGGTACTACATTTGCCGTCTTCCATACCTCAGGTAGTTGTCCGGTTTCAAGGGATGTGTTGAAGATTGTGGTTAGTGGCACACACAGCATTTCTGCTCCCTCTCTAAGAACCCATGGGGAGATGTCTGGTATTTTCCTTTGTGGTATCAAGGTCCCTTAACAGCTTCCTCACCTCCTTCTCAGTTGTGTGTATGTCATCCAACACTTATTGGTTTATTCCTTGTTGGCGTTCCCCTCTGCTTTGTCCACCCAGAGACCTTCCTGTCTCCACTGTAAATATTTCCTTAAATATCTTGAGCTCACATACCTCTTGATCGTTTCTTCTGAGTTCCCCACCTTCTTTCCTCAACCTGATCACCTGGTCTTTGACCATTGTCTTCCTCCTAATGTGGCTATACAGCAGTTTCGGGTCAGACTTGGCTTTCGATGCTATGTTGTTTTTGTACTGTCGCTGGGCCTCCCTCCTTATCTGTTCATACTCGTTTCTGGCTTGCTTTGGTCTTCCTATTATTTCTATTGCCCTTGGGAACAAACCTTTCCTCTGCCTCCCTGCATTTTGTTTGGTGTTACATATTCCATCATTTCATTTACTGACTTTCCTGCCAATTCTCTGTCCCACTGAACCTCCTGCAGGAAGTTCCTTATACCTGTGTAGTCCCCCCTTTTATAGTTTGGCTTTTCCCATCCAACTCCTGTTACCCCTCTCTACTTGTAACTCTATGTATTCAAAACACAGAACAACATGATCACTAGCTCCAAGGAGCCTCCCATATGTGATGTCCTCAATGTCTGAACTGCTCAGGGTGAACACAAGGTCCAGTCTTGCTGGTTCATCCTCCCGTCTCTCTCTGGTAGTGTCCTTAACATGTTGGTGCCTCAGGTTTTCCAGTATCACATCCATCATCTTGGCTCTCCATGTTTCGGGACCCCCCGTCTGGCTCCAGGTTTTCCCAGTCGATCTCCCTGTGGTTGAAATCGCCCATAACCAGCAACTTTGCTCTGCTCGAGTGAGCTCTTCTTGCCACCTCGGCCAGTGTGCCCACCATTGCTCTGTTGCTCTCTTCGTATTCCTCTCTTGGCCTCCTGCAGTTCTGTGGTGGATTATACATCACTGCAATGGCTACCTTATAAAGATCCTCTCTCTCCTTGCTCCAGGAGCTTTATCATACCTCGTCTTAAAACTATGTATGTTTCCTGCCCCCACTACATCACTTGCCAGACTGTTCCATTTCCTGACAACTCTGTGACTAAAAAATACTTCATCTGAATCTTCATCTTCCAATTGTGACTATTTCTGTGTCCCATCTCTGTAGCATCATTTCTCTGTCCATCTTATCTATTCCTCGCAGTATTTTATATGTCGTTATCATGTCTTCCCTAACCTTCCTGTCCTCCAGTGTCGTCAGGCCGATTTCCCTTAACCTTTCCTCGTATGACATTCCCCTTAGCTCCGGAACTAGCCTTGTTGCAAACTGTTGCACTTTCTCTAATTTCTTGACGTGCTTGACCAAGTGCGGGTTCCAAACTGGTGCTGCATACTCCAATATGGGCCTGACGTACACAGTGTTCAGGGTCCTGAACGATTCCTTTCTGAGGTATCGGAACGCTATGCTCAGGTTTGCCAGGGGCCCGTATGCTGCTGCAGTTATCTGGTTGATGTGTGCCTCCAGAGAGAGTGTACTCACCTAATTGTGGTTGCAGGGTTACCAGGTGAGTGTACTCACCTAGTTGTACTCACCTAGTTGTACTCACCTAGTTGAGGTTGCGGGGGTCGAGTCCGAGCTCCTGGCCCCGCCTCTTCACTGATCGCTACTAGGTCACTCTCCCTGAGCCGTGAGCTTTATCATACCTCTGCTTAAAGCTATGTATGGATCCTGCCTCCACTACATCGCTTCCCAAACTATTCCACTTACTGACTACTCTGTGGCTAAAGTGTGTGTACTCACCTAATTGTACTCACCCAATTGTGGTTGCAGGGGTCGAGACTCAGCTCCTGGCCCCGCCTCTTCACTGATCGCTACTGGATCCTCTCTCTCTCTGCTTCCTGAGCTTTGTCATACCTCTTCTTGAAACTATGTATGGTTCCTGCCTCCACTACTTCACTTGCTAGGCTATTCCACTTGCTGACAACTCTATGACTGAAGAAATACTTCCTAACGTCCCTGTGACTCGTCTGAGTCTTCAGCTTCCAGTTGTGACCCCTTGTCCCTGTGTCCCCTCTCTGGAACATCCTATCTCTGTCCACCTTGTCTATTCCCCGCAGTATCTTGTATGTCGTTATCATGTCTCCCCTGACCCTTCTGTCCTCCAGTGTCGTCAGTCCGATTTCCCTTAACCTTTCCTCGTACGACATTCCCTTGAGCTCTGGGACTAGCCTTGTTGCAAACCTTTGTACTTTCTCTAACTTCTTGACGTGCTTGACCAGGTGTGGGTTCCAGACTGGTGCTGCATACTCCAGTATGGGCCTAACATACACAGTGTACAGTGTCTTGAACGATTCCTTATTAAGGTATCGGAACGCTATTCTCAGGTTTTCCAGGCGCCCGTATGCTGCAGCGGTTATTTGGTTGATGTGTGCCTCCGGTGATGTGCTCGGTGTTAGGGTCACCCCAAGGTCTTTCTCCCTGAGTGAGGTCTGTAGTCTTTGTCCACCTAGCCTATACTCTGTCTGCGGTCTTCTTTGCCCCTCCCCAATCTTCATGACTTTGCATTTGGTTGGATTGAATTCGAGAAGCCAGTTGCTGGACCACATGTCCAGCCTGTCCAGGTCTCTTTGCAGTCCTGCCTCATCCTCGTCCGATTTAATTCTTCTCATCAACTTCACGTCATCTGCGAACAGGGACACTTCAGAGTCTATTCCTTCCATCATGTCGTTCACATATATCAAAAATAGCACTGGTCCTAGAACTGACCCCTGTGGGACCCCGCTCGTAACAGGCGCCCACTGTGATAACTCTTCACGTACCATGACTCGTTGCTGCCTCCCTGTCAGGTATTCCCTTATCCATTGCAGTGCCCTCCCTTTTACATGCGCCTGATCCTCCAGCTTCTGCACTAATCTCTTGTGGGGAACTGTGTCAAAGGCCTTCCTGCAGTCTAGGAAAACGCAATCTACCCAACCCTCTCTCTCGTGTCTTACTTCTGTTACCTTGTCATAAAACTCCAGGAGGTTTGTGATACAAGATTTGCCTTCCATGAACCCATGCTGGTTTTCATTTATAATCTTGTTCCTTTCCAGGTGTTCGACCACTCTCCTCCTGATAATCTTCTCCATGACTTTGCACACAATACATGTCAGAGACACAGGTCTGTGTGTGTGTGTGTGTGTGTGTGTGTGTGTGTGTAATGTCGTTCCGAATAGGTAAAATAGGTCAATTATCAAGAACTCATTAAAATTTAAATCCTTTCTAAAATTTTCTCTTTTATAATATGTTTTATTTCAGTTATGCTAATGTAAAAATTAATAATTTTGTACAAAAAGGAACTTAGGAAACTTACCTGACCTCATTATAACAAGCGCAATTTAATTAAGCCTAATCCAATTAGACATATTTTAGATAAATTTAAAATAATTAATAATAAATAAAATGAAAATTTTTTTTCTTCGTTAGGTTCAGATTTTTTTTTTTTTTGTGCGAAATTGTTGCATACACAAATTTTCTCTTGCCTAATTCGGCAAGAAGAGCGTTGCTATTTAAGCCAAAATTTTAAGTTTTACCTATTCGGCACGACATTACCTGGAGTAAACGTGGAGAGGGTTTCGGGGGTCAACGCCCCCACGGCTCGGTCATTATATATATATATATATATATATATATTATATATATATATATATATATATATATATATATATATATATATATATATATATATATATATATATATATATATATATAATGTGTTGTGTGTGTGTCGTGCAGAATATGTAAAACTTGCGATCTTGGCTTAAATAACAACGGTCATCTTGCCATAAATATATATATATATATATATATATATAATATATATATATATATATATATATATATATATATATATATATATATATATATATATAATATATATATATATATATAATATATATATAATACATATATATATATATATATATATATATATATATATATATATATATATATATATATATATATATTATATTGTGTGTGTGTGTGTGTGTGTGTGTGTGTGTGTGTGTGTGTGTGTGTGTGTGTATAGTATATATGCCCATATATAATTTTTCGTATATGATGCAAAATCTGTGTATACATATATGCAAACGCCCTTATTTGGTATATATCTTTTGTAAGTATAATGTACAAATTAAACCTAAAATACTAAAACTATTTATATGGTGGTATCTTGCAAGTGCGTGTTGGCTGACCTAACTGTACTTGTGGCTGGCTGGGCGCGCCCGAGCTGCTTCACTGCTGCCACTAACATACTGTACCTCCAGTGGCTGGCTGTGAGTGCCCGAGCTGCTTCACTGCTGCCACTAACATACTGTACCTCCAGTGGCTGGCTGTGAGCGCCCGAGCTGCTTCACTGCTGCCACTAACATACTGTACCTCCAGTGGCTGGCTGTGAGCGCCCGAGCTGCTTCACTGCTTGCCACTAACATACTGTACTCCAGTGGCTGCTGTGAGTGCCCGAGCTGCTTCACTGCTGCCACTAACATACTGTACCTCCAGTGGCTGGCTGTGAGTGCCCGAGCTGCTTCACTGCTGCCACTAAACATACGTACCTCCAGTGGCTGCTGTGAGTGCCCGAGCTCTTCATACTGCTGCACTAACATACTGTACCTCCAGTGGCTGGCTGTGAGTGCCCGAGTTTGCTTCACTGCTGCCACTAACATACTGTACCTCCAGTGGCTGGCAGTGAGCGCCCGAGCTGCTTCACTGCTGCCACTAACATACTGTACCTCCATGGCTGGCTGTGAGTGCCCGAGCTGCTTCACTGCTGCCACTAACATACTGTACTCCAGTGCTGGCTGTGAGCGCCCGACTGCTTCACTGCTGCCACTAACATACTGTACCTCCAGTGGCTGGCTGTGAGTGCCCGAGCTGCTTCACTGCTGCCACTAACATACTGTACTCTCCAGTGCTGGCTGTGAGTGCCCAGCTGCTTCACTGCTGCCACTAACATACTGTACCTCCAGTGGCTGGCTGTGGAGCGCCCGAGCTGCTTCACTGCTGCCACTACATACTGTACCTCCAGTGGCTGGCTTGTGAGCGCCCTAGCTGCTATCACTGCTGCCACTATAACATACTGTACCTCCAGTGGCTGGCTGTGAGGCCCGACTGCTTCCTGCTGCCACTAACATACTGTGACCTCCAGTGGCTGGCTGTGAGCCCCGAGCTGCTTCAACTGCTGCCACTAACATACTGTACCTCCAGTGGCTATGCTGTGAGTTGCCCGAGCGCTTCACTGCATGCCACTAACATACTGTACCTCCAGTGGCTGGCTGTGGCGCCCGAGCTGCTTCAACTGCTGCCACTAACATACTGTACCTCCAGTGGCTGGCTGTGAGCGCCCGAGCTGCTTCACTGCTGCCACTAACATACTGTACCTTCCAGTGGCTGGCTGTGAGTGCCCGAGTTGCATCACTGCTGCCACTAACATACTGTACCTCCAGGTGCTGGCTGTGAGCGCCCGAGCTGCTTCACTGCTGCCACTAACATAACTGTACCTCAGTGGCTGGCTGTGAGTGCCCGAGCTGCTTCACTGCTGCCACTAACATACTGTACTCCAGTGCTGGCTGTGAGCGCCCAAGTGCTTCACTGCTGCCACTAACATACTGTACCTCCAGTGGCTGGCTGTGAGTGCCCGAGCTGCTTCACTGCTGCCACTAACATACTGTACCTCCAGTGGCTGGCTGGGCGCGCCCGAGCTGCCTCACTGCTGCCACTAACATACTGTACCTCCAGTGGCTGGCTGGAGGCCCGAGCTCCCTTCACTGCTGCCACTAACATACTGTACCTCCAGTGGCTGGCTGTGGCGCCCCGAGCTCCCTTCACTGCTGCCACTAACATACTGTACCTCCAGTGGCTGGCTGTGAGCGCCCGAGCTGCTTCACTGCTGCCACTAACATACTGTACCTCCAGTGGCTGGCTGTGAGTGCCCGAGCTGCTTCACTGCTGCCACTAACATACTGTACCTCCAGTGGCTGGCTGTGAGTGCCCGAGCTGCTTCACTGCTGCCACTAACATACTGTACCTCCAGTGGTTTGGCTGTGAGGCCCGAGCTGCTTCACTGCTGCCACTAACATACTGTACCTCCAGTGGCGGGCTGTGAGTCCCCGAGTGTTTCACTGCTGCCACTAACATACTGAAACCTCCAGTGGCTGCTGTGAGCGCCCGAGCTGCTTCACTGCTGCCACTAACATACTGAACCTCCAGTGGCTGGCTGTGAGCGCCCGAGCTGCTTCACTGCTGCCACTAACATACTGTACCTCCAGTGGCTGGCTGTGAGCGCCCGAGCTGCTTCACTGCTGCCACTAACATACTGAACCTCCAGTGGCTGGCTGTGAGCGCCCGAGTTGCATCACTGCTGCCACTAACATACTGTACCTCCAGTGGCTGGCTGTGAGCGCCCGAGTTGCATCACTGCTGCCACTAACATACTGTACCTCCAGTGGCTGGCTGTGTAGCGCCCGAGTTGCATCACTGCTGCCACTAACATACTGTACCTCCAGTGGCTGGCTGTGAGCGCCCGAGTTGCATCACTGCTGCCACTAACATACTGTACCTCCAGTCTTACAGTTATCGTAGCTTAGATATAAACATTATACTGAACATCTGTATCCTTCAGACTATTGTCAAAATATTACCCGAGTATGAAATCTATATAAAGTTTTTTTGCTGAGAGTTGCAAAACTGGGTTTATGTATTGAAGTGTATATACACTGAGACTCGTATGCACTGTTGTTTATACATATACACGCATATACATGGTTGTATATAAAGTGAGATGCATGTTCGAAGGAGAATATATACTGAGACGTGCCTACACTAAGTTGCATATACACAAGGGGAGGTTATATACACTGAGGTGTATATACACAGGGGGAGGTTATATACACTGTGGTGTATATAGACAGGGGGAGGTTACATACACTGAGGTGTATATACACAGGGGAGGTTATATACACTGAGGTGTATATACACAATGGGACCGGGAGGTTATATACACTGAGGTGTATATACACAGGGGGAGGTTATATACACTGAGGTGTATATACACAAGGGAGGTTATATACACTGAGTGTATATACACAGGGGGAGGTTATATACATTGAGGTGTATATACACAGGGGGAGGTTATATACGCTGAGGTGTATATACACAGGGGGAGGTTATATACACTGTGGTGTATATACACAGGGGGAGGTTAGATACACTGAGGTGTATATGCACACGGGGAGGTTACATACACTGAGGTGTATATACACAGGAGAGGTTATATACACTGAGATGTATATACACAGGGGGGGTTATATACACTGAGGTGTATATACACAGGGGGAGGTTATATACACTGAGGTGTATATACACAGGGGGAGGTTATATACACTGAGGTGTATATAGACAGGGGGAGGTTATATACACTGGGGTGTATATAGACAGGGGGAGGTTACATACACTGAGGTGTATATACACAGGGGAGGTTATATACACTGAGGTGTATATACACAATGGGACCGGGAGGTTATATACACTGAGGTGTATATACACAGGGGGAGGTTATATACACTGAGGTGTATATACACAAGGGAGGTTATATACACTGAGTGTATATCACAGGGGAGGTTAAATACATTGAGGTGTATATACACAGGGGGAGGTTAATACGCTGAGGTGTATATACACAGGGGGAGGTTATATATACACTGTGGTGTATATACACAGGGGGGGGTTAGATACACTGAGGTGTATATGCACAGGGGGAGGTTATATACACTGAGGTGTATATACACAGGAGAGGTTATATACACTGAGATGTATATACACAGGGGGAGGTTATATACACTGAGGTGTATATACACAGGGGGAGGTTATATACACTGAGGTGTATATACACAGGGGGAGGTTATATACACTGAGGTGTATATACACAGGGGGAGGTTATATACACTGAGGTGCATATACACAGGGGAGATTATGTACACTGAGGTGTATATACACAGGGGAGGTTATGTACACTGAGGTGTATATACACAGGGGAGGTTATGTACACTGAGGTGTATATACACAGGGGGAGGTTATATACACTGAGGTGCATATACACAGGGGAGATTATGTACACTGAGGTGTATATACACAGGGGAGGTTATGTACACTGAGGTGTATATACACAGGGGAGGTTATGTACACTGAGGTGTATATACACAGGGGAGGTTATGTACACTGAGGTGTATATACACAGGGGAGGTTATGTACACTGAGGTGTAAAATACACAGGGGAGGTTATGTACACTGAGGTGTATATACACAGGGGAGGTTATGTACACTGAGGTGTATACACACAGGGGAGGTTATGTACACTGAGGTGTATATACACCGGTTTTACAAAGGATTTGGATGAATCTAAAACGAGTATTTAAATCTATTTGACATTGTGTAGTTGACGTTAGAATGTTTAATTGGTTAGTATAATATAATTGTATGAATATCAGATTAAGTATAATGATTATTTTAAGTAACGAGTCTCTGTATATTAAAATAGAAAATATATACACAACTAACGGTTCTAATAATAACCATTATTTTTAAAGAGGTGGACCGTAAGCCAGTGGAAGGTCTCGGTCAGATGACCAAAACCTGCAGCTGTGGGTCATCATATGACTAAGATCAGCGTCAGCAAATACTTGTCCTGTTTCCTGACAAACATTATACCTGCCCATTAAAACAGAAATATTAATATGAATATGTAGTGTTGGAGGTGTGTTGGCGAGGCTGAGGTGGTAGTTGGAACCTCAGACACCGTTATAAGGGAGAGTAACTTGACTTGTGACTCAAGTAGGGACATTGATGGTCCAATTGTTGTTGTTTAAATAGTTGTTAATAAATATTTGTTGTTTTTTGAGGGATGTCGGGTCTATGGACAGAGACGAGATCTTATCAGATGATCGTGAAGGTATGATGTGGACCGGACAAACTCTTGCACTAGTCTAATAATTTAATTTCAGCATGATATAATGTTTGTATAGAGATGATTGATATTTAGGAATGTATACATTGTAACTTATGTGATGAATCGTTTTGAAAACCGACAAGTTGAAGAATTGAGACACTTATGCAACGTATGGGAATCTTTGTTGAAGGCATGTTTCTCCACACAGTGGCTTTATCAGTCCAATACAAAGCAGGAAGATATAAGGAGAGGAGAAGTTTGAGGTAATCAGGCTGAGGGACTGATTACCTCAAACTCCTCCTCTCCTTATAACTTCCCACTCTGTATTGCAAGTTGGACTGGTAAGCTAGCGGAAGGTTTCGGTCGGATGGATCACCAAAAGCTCCAACGGTGCTTTTGGTGTTTCCTGACCCGCGTCAGGAAACACTTGTCCTGCTTCCTGACGAACCTAAGTGATATATACATAAGAACATAAGAAAGATGAAACACTGCAACAGGCCTACTGGCCTATGCGAGGCAGGTCCAAGTCTCCCACCGGGTAAACCCAATGACCCAACCTAGTCAAGTCGGATCACATCTACTTGAGGAAAGAGCACGACATCAGACCTAGCAGCACTAGCTAGTCAGGTCCAACTCACACCCACCCACACCCACTCATGTATTTATCTAACCTATTTTTAAAACTACACAACGTTTTAGCTTCTATGACGGTACTCGGGAGTTTGTTCCACTCATCCACAACTCTATTACCAAACCAGTGCTTTCCTATATCCTTCCTAAATCTGAATTTTTCCAACTTTAAACCATTGCTGCGAGTCCTATCTGGGCTAGATAATTTTAGAATGCTATTTACATTCCCTTTATTTATTCCTGTTTTCCATTTATACACCTCAATCAAATCCCCCCTAATTCTACGCCTTTCTAGAGAGTGCAGTTTCAGGGCCTCATTTTATCCTCATAGGGAAGATTTCTGATACATGGGATCATCTTTGTCATCCTCCTCTGTACGTTTTCCAGTGCATTTGTATCCATTCTGTAATACGGCAACCAAAACTGTGCAGCATAATCTAAATGAAGCGTAACCGAGGATACATAGAGTTGAAGAACAGCCTGAGGACTCCTATTATTTATGCTTCTTGATATGAAGCCAAGGATTCTGTTAGCTTTATTGCGAACACTTGTGCACTGTTGTCTTGGTTTTAGATTACTACTAACCAGAACTCCGAAATCCTTTTCACATTCCGTAATATTAAGATCAACATTATTTAGTTTACATGTGGCATGGTTATTTTCCTGTCCAATGTTTAAAACTTTGCAATTGTCTATATTAAACTGCATGTGCCACTTTTCCAACCACTCATCAGTCTATTCAAATCATCCTGGAGTGTTCTGATGTCCTCGTCAGAATGAATTCGACGACCTATTTTGGCGTCCTCTGCAAACTTGCTTATGTCACTACTTATTCCCTTATGTATGTTGTTTATGTAGGTTGTGAACAACAGTGGGCCCAACACTGACCCCTATGGAACACCGCTAGTGACGCTTCCCCACTTCGATTTCTCCCTATTTATGCAAACTCTCTGCTGCCTATTTGTCAACCATGCCTCTGTCCAGGAAAAAAATTCTCCTATTCCGTGTGCCTTATTTTCCTCAATAGTCTCTGATATGGGACACTATCAAAACCCTTACTGAAGTCCATATACACAATCTCATATCCATTACCATGATCTACCTCCTCAAATACCTTAGTGAAAAAATTAATATATTAGTAAGGCGGGAACGTTCTTTTGTAAAACCGTTCTGAGATTCATTAATCAATTTATGCCTATCAAGATGGCTACGAATTGCCTTGGCAATTTCTGATTCCTTAATTTTTTCCACTATGGAGGTAAGGCTTATTGGTCTATAGTTTGAAGCTAAGTACCTGTCACCTGCTTTGTAAATAGGTAGCACGTTTGCCATTTTCCAGTTATCTGGCACTATGCCAGTTTGTAGTGATAAGTTGAACAAGATTAGCCAAAGGTTTGCTAAGCTCCTCTTTACGTCCCTTAGAACCCTGCGTACAGTTCATCAGGGCCTGGGGATTTGTTAGATTTTATTTATCTATTTGTCTAAAGACCTTGTCACTTGTGACCCTAATTGTGCATAGTTTATGATCGTTCTGTTCTACATAATTTATTATTTCTGGAATATCGCTAGTATCTTCCTGTGTAAAAACTGAGAGAAAGTATGTGTTAAAAAATCTATACTTTTCCTTATCACTGTCAATGGGCTGACCAGAGCAACTTTTGAGTGGTCCTATCCTTCCCTAATCTTACTTGTGTATACCTGAAAGAATCCTTTTGGGTTAGTCTTCCATTCCCTTGCGACTTTAACCTCATAATCTCTGTTTTTCTTATCCCCCTTTTTATTTCTCTCTTTAACTGAGTATATTGATTTCTTAATTTCTCCTCTGTTAAAGCAATAATATCTATGCTTCCTGCACATACAATTAATCTTAACTCGTCTATCTTGTATCTTACACTCCGGCTATAAGTATAATAAACCTTAAGGGAGCTAGTCTCTCTCTGCCATCTACTGTCTCCTTTTATACATGCAAGAATCGTTCGTTCCTTCCATTACTTGTTTGATCGTAATCAAATCCTGTTTGAACAAAGTCAATACCTGTTTGATCCTAATTAATACCTGTTGGCATTAGTCAATATCTGCTGGATCCCAGTCAATACTTGTATGATGATGAGTGACGTGACACAGGTGATGAGTGACGTGACACAGGTGATGAGTGACGTGACACATACACGCTGGTACAATATTTATAATACATTATTTACCTTTCGATAAAGTTTTTTTGTAAAAGTAGCTAGCTGTCATTTAACAACATTGTAAGTCAACACAGCCACTTTGAATGACGCCGAGTTGGCGTGGAGTTAGGGTGAACAGAGTCCGCCTTTATAACTGTAACTTTGTACCTCAGGAGTCTAGAGAAAATGGCCACACCTTTCACCGCTTCCCCACCTACTAACATGGAAGAAATAATAAATCATCTTCACGTTGTCATATCTCTTTCAGTATTCCCACGAGGAATAAAGATATTCTTAGCATATTTCGGGCGCCTGAGCAGACAGAAGTATACAAGTCCATCACAGGTTAGTATGTTACGTAGCGCAGCATTAATAACATTTGTCTCCATTTCTATATAAAACTACAATGTAACATTCCATTCTATCGGTTCATTCTACATTATACAGTCCACTTACAATGTCTCAAATTTTAATGAGCATGTTTTGTAATACCAATAAAAGTGATTAATATTAGAGGTCCCACCTGTGGAAATATATTTTCAAAAGGGAAGTATCGAGAGAAGCTCTGAGGACCCGGAGTTTGTAAATCAGATTAGGATTTACAATATTTAATGATTTTTTTCTCTACTATAGGATCAAGTCTAAGTAGGAAAATACTGAGTTGCAATCCTCAAGCGACTGACTACCTTGCTGGCAATTTCTCCTCGATATTATAATGAAAAAGAGAATGGTAGCTATGCTAATGTATCACCATTATTGTACAAAAATAGAAGCTCGTATGTTGTCACCTGCCATTGCAACATTGTTCAATAAATCATTAGAAACTTAAACTTTCCCAACAATATCTAAGATCCAATAAAGTAGAACTGCCGACAATGTGTTAGGTAAAAGAACACAGTTGCTATTAACGTTTCGCTCTACAGTAGCTTTGTCAAGCCGTGACAGACAATTAAAGGACACAGAGGATATTTGTAGATACCACGTGAGGGGAATGACTAGGCCTACTGGCCCGTGTTGTAAGACAAGTGAATCAAAATGGATTCAGATAATTCCCCCCCACACACACATGTATATATATATAATATATATAATATATATATAAATATATATATATATATATATGTCGTGCCGAATAGGCAGAACTCGCGATCTTGGCTTAAATAGCAACGCTCATCTTGCCATATAGGACAAGCGAAAATTTGTGTATGCAATAATTTCGCCAAAATCATTCTGAACCTAACGAAAAAAATATATTTCACTGGGTTTGTTTATTATTAAATTATTGTAAACAAATCTAAAATATATTTGGTTGGGTTAGGCTAAAATAAATTGTTCTTGTTATAATAAGGTTAGGTAAGTTTTCTAAGATTCTTTTGGTGCAAAATTAAAAAACATTACAATAACATTAATGAAAAAAATATATCTTTAAATGTATAAGAGAAAATTTCAGAAAGGACTTAATTTTAAATGAGTTATTGCTAATTGACCAGTTTTACATATTCGGCACGACATATATATATATATATATATATATATATATATATATATATATATATATATATATATATATATATATATATATATTATATATATTAATATGCAATAAGATCACAGTAAACAGATGATATCAGAATATGCCAAACAACCACTGTGAAAGGAAAGTGAAATTTCAAGCGTTTTCGTGACTTCTCACAATATCAAGGAGCTATGATAATGTGAGAAGTCAACAAATCACTTGGTGCACAATCCTCATCGTAGGCATGTATCTAAACTCTGTGCTCTGGAACACCTACAGTACCTGCAGACTAAAAATATCACACAAATGATCTACGCTGATGGCTCCCTCATAATTCTGACAGTGGCAAGACAGGAAGCGCTGTTACCATAAACCAGCTGATGCTGGTGTTATTCCGAGATGAGATGCAATTTATAACTGGGCTTCCACACTACAAACTGGACTGTTCCACGTCGTGTTTATTTCTCCTAAAATTGTGGAAACAACAACAGACATTTTAAATGTATGTGACTTTTCCCACATTACTGGCTGTAAATAGCCAGAGATCTGAATGAGATATGCTTAATGAAGCTAGACACAGGTGAATCCAAGATATTATAAAAGGGGAATTAGGGTTAAGTTTCCCTCTCACATAGGCCCACGCAAGTATGACTTAGCTGAACTAATAATAATAATAATAATAATAATAATAAAAATTTTATTTACTACAAGTACATGGAGGAGGCCTGGTCTCAGACCGGGCCGCGGGGGCGTTGACCCCCGGAACTCTCTCCAGGTAAACTCCAGGTCCAAGGTATACAGACCATAGATGGCATCATTGACATACTACTATATAGAAAGCCCCTCGTTATGCTCAGCATTTCGGGTAAATTAGGTCCTTGTCCCAGGATGCGACCCACACCAGTCAACTAACACCCAGGTACCCATTTTACTGATGGATGAACACGGACAACTGGTGTAAGGAAACACGCCCAATGTGTCTACCCGCGCCGGGAATCGGACGCAGACCCTCGCCGTGTGCAGCGACAGCTTTAGCGATCAGGCCACGGGCACCATATTACACACTTTAATTTCTCAATCAGGTTTAACAAAAAAGCTGTCAAAGGTACAAGCAAACAAATAGGAACTAGCAAATCACAAATCAATTGCATATGAAATATACCAAGTACCATACATAAGTAAATATTGGGTATTATAAGTAACTCACCAAACACATAAGTTACACTTCAATGTTTTTGTTAGTGGATTTATGTTCACATAAACAACTAATATATTTTCTGGTCATTACACTTTAAACACTGTAGTTCATTACCACTGTAATTTACTAACCTATCATAACTCAGGCTTCCAGTTCTTGAACCTGTTAGGAGCCTTTAATTGGATGTGGTACATAAGGTATTGAACTACTAATGAAAAATATAACCTAATAGTCATTGCTTGACGATTAGGTTATAAAAATATGAAGTGTGTGATTGTGTGGACAGAGGGCCATGTGATTGTGTAGAGACAGGACCATGTGATCGTGTGGACAGAGGGCCATGTGATTGTGTAGAGACAGGACCATGTGATCGTGTGGACAGAGGGCCATGTGATTGTGTAGAGACAGGACCATGTGATCGTGTGGACAGAGACAGGGCCATATGATTTTAATAGGGCCATATACTGGCACGTTATATCATAAGAGAGTCCAAACATTAATCTTCGTTGTGGCACCTCCATACAAACTCATATGGAAAATGCCAAACCATTTCACTATTAATTTTAAGAAATCAGAAATCTTGATACAGCATATATATCTTTCATCGGCTGGATGAACTAATGCTATTAGTTCATCCAGTGCTATTTAATAACTCAGGAAATCCTAATAACACGACTGCAAACAACTCATGGAAGTTTCATGACTCACTAGCCTTGGGTTCAATCCCCACCCGTTCCCTGATTTGCTATTTAGTAGCAATAAGGTACATGAATTTTCTGAAGATTGTTTCTTCATATTGTATGATGTAAATGTAATATATGAAATAACTCGAGTATCTGAAGTGATGTACCTAAGTTAAGTGAAGAGTGATCAAGACCCAGGATGAGCATGTGGTGCACAGGATGAGCATGTGGTGCACAGGATGAGCATGTCGTGCACAGGATGAGCATGTGGTGCACAGGATGAGCATGTGGTGCACAGGATGAGCATGTGGTGCACAGGATGAGCATGTGGTGCACAGGATGAGCATGTGGTGCAGTTATGTCTGCCAGTCCTCCAGGCGCTGAATAACCTTTACGGATTTAGCGCTTCTCCAATAAATGTCACTATGTATGACCCAAAGGATTTGGCGTTTTTAATTAACAAATAATAATAATTATTATTATTATTATTATCGATCTAACTGCGTGTTTTCAAATTTATCAAAATCTAATTTATCTGTAATTCACGTATTTACAAATTCATGCATTGATGCTGGCGTGGGTCTCTAGATCCAAGGAAGCGGTTCTTCCCTCCACTTCCTCAGATCCAACCTGGCCGCACGCTGTTTAGTGCTTCCCCAGGAAACACAGGGAAGCAGTGGGAGCACAGAAAGTAAACACACTTACCGTACAATAAGGAACTTGTGGTAACACAGAATCATTGGTAAGTCTGTATCGAGGCTGGTGAAGAGGTTTGTATGTGACTAACTTAACCTTCCGCAACATTCTTTCATTACCAGTCATATTTTTCGTGGTGTTAACATTGTGGCCTCTAACTGTTCGTCTTGAGGGGGTTTCACTCGAATAATTGTGATGTTGAGGTCGTGGTGGTGTAGAGAGTAGTTCATGAGTGAGCAGGAAGTGTGCATATATGATGAGTGTTGTAGTTATAACCACAAGAACAGCACGGTGGATCAACACAGTGTTCAACCTCAGCTTCCTCCACAACTTGACTTCCTTACGCTTCATGTTGCTGTACTAAGGCTGCTTCACACTCAAGTACAGGGAATCACTATACTTGCAGCGCCTACGGATTGTAAGGACTCAGGTTAAATCTAAGGAAGGGAAGTGGCAGCCTTGATTCCTTAGGCTAACAACAGCCCTCCAGCATCAAGACAACCCTCTGAAGGTGGTACATATTTCACAGTAAATCAACACCGTAGTTATCAAGCTTCAACGAGCAGCTTTCTGATGCCAGTTATTGTTCCGCTGGTTATAACTCTCAGGATACATTATATATTAGTAATGCTCTCACCCATGACCTTCCCAAATACAATTACAAATTTTTTGTCGGCAGAATAACAAATATTAATATAATCATAACTAAGACATACAAGGGTCATACAGCACTGACAAACAATGTCAACAGTACTTATTTAAAAATTTGTTTGTAACAAGCACTTTGTTTGCAGTGAATAATGTGAATATTAAATAATAATATACATAAACCTTGGGCATAATATTACGAGTTTTGTGTGAAACATTACTCACATAAACTGAAACATTACTCACATGAGCTGAAACATTACTCACATGAACTGAAACATTACTCACATGAGCTGAAACATTACTCACATGAACTGAAACATTACTCACATGAGCTGAAACATTACCCACATAGTGAAACATTACTCACATAGTGAAACATTACTCACATAGTGAAACATTACTCACATAGTGAAACATTACTCACATAGTGAAACATTACTCACATAGTGAAACATTACTCACATAGTGAAACATTACTCACATAGTGAAACATTACTCACATAGTGAAACATTACTCACAGTGAAACATTACTCACATAGTGAAACATTACTCACATAGTGAAACATTACTCACATAGTGAAACATTACTCACATAGTGAAACATTACTCACAAACTGCAACATTACCGACTCATAAATATACTTACGTCTACTGTGTAACATTTTCGATCAGAAACTTTATCGCTAAGTTATAATAATAATAATAATAATAATAATAATAATAATAATAATGATAATAATAATAAATTTAACAAAATCTATATTCATCACTGGTCGGTCTTCACAACCATTCATTAATCCACTCACTTAACGAGTATCATTAATCCACTCGCTTAACGAGTATCATTAATCCACTCACTTAACGAGTATCATTAATCCACTCACTTAACGAGTATCATTAATCCGCTCACTTAACGAGTATCATTAATCCACTCACTTAACGAGTATCATTAATCCACTCACTTAACGAGTATCATTAATCCGCTCGCTTAACGAGTATCATTAATCCGCTCACTTAACGAGTATCATTAATCCGCTCACTTAACGAGTATCATTAATCCGCTCACTTAACGAGTATCATTAATCCGCTCACTTAACGAGTATCATTAATCCGCTCACTTAACGAGTATCATTAATCCGCTCACTTAACGAGTATCATTAATCCGCTCGCTTAACGAGTATCATTAATCCGCTCACTTAACGAGTATCATTAATCCACTCACTTAACGAGTATCATTAATCCGCTCACTTAACGAGTATCATTAATCCGCTCGCTTAACGAGTATCATTAATCCGCTCACTTAACGAGTGTCATTAATCCGCTCGCTTAACGAGTATCATTAATCCGCTCACTTAACGAGTATCATTAATCCGCTCACTTAACGAGTATCATTAATCCGCTCACTTAACGAATATCTTCCACTGTGATTAATATTGATCACTGAGCATTGCGTAGTAACGTATTTACCTCTATTGTTCGCAATAAGAAAGTAATGTTCTATTGTGTATATTAAATCGCATGAAGGGAACAAAAGTCGTATAGTGAAGGTCATTTCCCCCCTTAATTTCAGGCTGCGGCTGCCGCATGCGGTCTAACCTGACCCACTCACTGCACACTGCTCACTGACACAGCTGCGGCTGCCGCCTCATCTGACCGTTAGTTGTAACAAGTTGCTAGTTATTGCTTTTATTTTTTATTTATGGGGAAGCAGACATAAGATTTGATCCAGGAAGTGTAGGGTTAACTTCAGTTCCCTGAATCAAAAGCCCTTCCACCCCCAGTGAAGTTTAGTTTAATACGTTTATTATGCACCAAATACCCATCCAATGGGCGGTAGTCACCCTGTACCCATCCTGTGGGGGGTAGTCACCTCGTACCCATCCTGTGGGGGGTAGTCACTTCGTACCAATCCTGTAGGTGCTAGTCACCCCGTACCCATCCTGTGGGTGGCAGTCAAAAAATTACAGAGGTACATAATGGGTCCAGGGACTGGACCCTAAAGTTTTGATAGCTGAGCAAGTTACGAAGGTAATGAATCATGTGCGTAAAGTTACTTACGTTTATACATGGCTACAGTCATGAACAAATTGTAGAGTAATGAGCAATTCACACGTCCGAACCCGGTCACTACTATGAGTTACTGGTGCAAATATTAATTGTTGGGTCACACACACACACACACACACACTGGAACCATACATAGCTTTAAGATGAGGTATGACAAAGCTCAGGAAGCAGAGAGAGAGAGAGAGAGAGAGAGAGAGAGAGAGAGAGAGAGAGAGAGAGAGAGAGAGAAAGAGAGAGGACTTAGTAGCGATCAGTGAAGAGGCGGGGCCAGGAGCTAAGTCTCGACCTTTGCTGTGGAGAAATTTTCTCCAGGAGGGGAGTATCAGCCCCCTTCAGCCCCTTTCAGCCCTGAGGGGCCCAGCCCTCTCAGAAGGGGCAAATATCTTGTTTACTGCTACAGTGAGTAATTGATCACAGATGCAGTACCAGTATGCGACGTGGTCAAGCGACCGCCGCTCCTTGCAGTCCAGTGTTGCAGAGTGTATTTTAATAAGAGACAGTACATCTCTTACCTTAGCAGGACAATTAAGGAAAATCCTGCTCCCACTTTATTACCATAGTAAAGATAGTGGACATTGTTGTCTATGCTTAAGACAGCAAGATTTAAACATTCTGCTTTGCCTCATGGAGGAAGTGGCAAGGAAGCAAAGGTACTATGTCAGCTTTTCCTTTGTGCTAGGGGCAGTAACGGCGTGGGGTGCTGATTACTTTTGACTCTACTGAGAGTGACACTGATGCCAGGATAACCAACAAAGAACGATCTGTGCGTTAGTGTGAACAAAGTGTCTCATGAAACACAATAAACACTTAAGAGAAGTGTGATCAGCTTCTTTAGTGATAAGATTGTGAACAATAAAGACAAATCTTGTGGAACATAGTGTACCAGTGTGTGTATTCCTAGACTATGGAAGACATGGACATCCAAGGACACTTCAGCTTCTATCAAGTCACCGATACCTGTCGAAGGTGTGAAGAACACCATAGCTCACGCTACAAGAGCAAGGTAGGTTATGAATTTCTTGTAGTACGGGGGACTGCACAGTTCTTGAGTCGCAAGGAGTTTGCAATCAACCTATAGTCGGCAGTTAGGTGCGAACTTTTGAGTCCACACAAGTAAGTTTGTCAGCCATCAGTGAATGAAATATGCTGACATAACACCCCCTAGGGGTAAATTATTGTTTACATAATATGATCTATTCCAGCCCGTTGAGAGATGATCATGACAACAATTCAAGACCTCGTTTGCAGGGGCGGCTGTGTAGATGATTTGCTGTCTTTTATCAGCTAATTGTTCCCTATATTTAAATTTATAAATAATAAGCTTAGCTGGTAATACCATTTCTCAACATTTTGGTCCTTCACACCGGAGCAACTCAGACGTAAATTCAAACACCTTAATAAAGTTATTGAATGTTGGGAGAAAATTTGGCGAGAAGACTATCTCACCTCATTGAGAGGACACTTCAATGGAGCTGGTGTTCCTGAAAATCATAAATCCTTAAACCTGGTGACATAGTGATTATTGACAATGATGGTCCGAGGTCCCACTGGCCACTTGAAAAAATTGTGACCATATATCCTGATGCAAATGGAATCATCAGGACAGTTGATGTTTTGAGCAAAGGTGTAGTGAATAAGCAGACAATAAATAAACTGGTGCCGTTAGAATTACACAGTGTTGAAAACAAAATTAGTGATTCTCCAGAAACCACACAGACTAAAGCTGTTCAGAAAAGACAAGCAGCAGTGGTGGCGAGTGAGAAAATCAAATTAATGATAAATGATGAATAGTTCACCTGCAGCGAACCTCCGCTGCCCCCCAGTGTGGAGAAATTTTCTCCAGGAGGGGAGTATCAGCCCCCTTCAGCCCCTTTCAGCCCCTTTTAGCCCTGAGGGGCCCAGCCCTCTCAGAAGGGGCAAATATCTTGTTTACTGCTACAGGGAGTAATTGATCACAGATGCAGTACGAGTATGCGACGTGGTCAAGCGACCGCCGCTCCTTGCAGTCCAGTGTTGCAGAGTGTATTTTAATAAGAGACAGTACATCTCTTATCTTAGGACAATTAAGGAAAATCCTGCTCCCACTTTATTACCATAGTAAAGATAGTGGACATTGTTGTCTATGGTTAAGACAGCAAGATTTAAACATTCTGCTTTGCCTCATGGAGGAAGTGGCAAGGAAGCAAAGGTACTATGTCAGCTTTTCCTTTGTGCTAGGGGCAGCAACGGCGCGGGGTGCTGTGGCATCTTCAGATTACTTTTGACTCTACTGAGAATGACACTGACGCCAGGATAACCAACAAAGAACGATCTGTGCGTTAGTGTGAACAAAGTGTCTCATGAAACACAATAAACACTTAAGAGAAGTGTGATCAGCTTCTTTAGTGATAAGATTGTGAACAATAAAGACAAATCTTGTGGAACATAGTCTAGGGAGCAGAGAGAGAGAGAGAGAGAAAGAGAGGAAGAGGACTTAGTAGCGATCAGTGAAGAGGCGGGGCCAGGAGCTAAGTCTCGACCCTTGCAATCACAATTAGGTGAGTACAGTGAAGGTCGCGTCTTAACTGACCTGTCGGTGACAGCAAGATTAACAAGACTGAAGCAAGATATCCTGACAAGGATATCACAGCACATCCTGACATGGATTTCACAGCACATCCTGACAAGGATATCACAGCACATCCTGACAAGGATATCACAGCACATCCTGACAAGGATATCAGAGCACATCTTGACAAGGATATCACAGCACATCCTGACAAGGATATCACAGCACATCCAGACAATGATATCACAGCACATCCAGACAAGGATATCACAGCACATCGTGACAAGGATATCACAGCACATCCTGACAAGGATGTCACAGAACATTCTGACAATGATATCACAGCGCAACCTGGCAAGGATACCCCAGCATATACTGACGAGTACACCCCAGCAAATCCTGACAAGGATACCACAGCACATCCTGACAAGGATACCCCAGCACACATCATGGCAGGCATACCCCAGCACACATCTTGACAGGCATATCCTGACAAACATATTCCAGCACATCCTGACAGGCGCACCCTGACAAGCATACCCCAGCACACATTCTGACAGGCATACCATGACAAGCATACCCCAGCACATATCCTGACAGGGAAACCCCAGTAAACATTCTGACAAAGGCAAAACAGCACACATACTGACAGGCATATCCTGACAAGCATACTCCAGCAAATCCTGATAGGCATACCCCAGCACACATCCTGACAGGCATACCCCAGCACACGTCCTGAGAGGCATACCGAAGCACACATCCTGACAAGGATATCACAGCACATCCTGACAAGGATATCACAGCACATCCTGACAAGGATATTACAGAACATCCTGACACGGATATCAGAGCACACCCTGACAAGGATATCACAGCACATCCTGACAAGGATATCAGAGCACATCCTGACAAGGATATCAAAGCACATCCTGACAAGGATATCAAAGCACATCCTGACAAGGATATCAAAGCACATCCTGACAAGAATATCAGAGCATATCCTGACAAGGACATCAGAGCACATCTTGACAAGGATATCAGAGCACATCCTGACAAGGATATCACAGCACATCCTTACAAGGATATCACAGCACATCCTGTTAAGGATATCACAGCACATCTTGACAAGGATATCACAGCACATCCTAACAAGGATATCACAGCACATCCTGACAAGGACATCACAGCACATCCTGACAAGGATATCAAAGCACATCCTGACAAGGATATCACAGCACATCCTGACAAGGATATCACAGCCCATCCTGGCAAGGATATCACAGCACATCCTGACAAGCATATCACAGCACATCCTGACAAGGATATCAGAGCACATTCTGACAAGGATATCACAGCACAACATGACAAGGATACCCCAGCACATCCTGACGAGTACACCCCAGCAAATCCTGACAGTGATACCAGAGCACATCCTGACAAGGATATCCCAGCACACATCATGGCAGGCATACCCCAGCACACATCTTGACAGGCATACCCTGACAAGCATATCCCAGCACATATCCTGACAGGCGTACCCTGACAAGCACACCCCAGCACACATCCACCGGTGGTCTGGTGGCTAAAACTCCCGCTTCACACACGGAGGGCCCGGGTTCGATTCCCGGTGGGTGGAAATTCCGACATGTTTCCTTACACCTATTGTCCTGTTCACCTAGCAGCAAACAGGTACCTGGGTGTTAGTAGACTGGTGTGGGTCGCATCCTGGGGGACAAGATTAAGGACCCCAATGGAAATAAGTTAGACAGTCCTCGATGACGCACTGACTTTCTTGGGTTATCCTGGGTGGCTAACCCTCCGGGGTTAAAAATCCGAACGAAATCTTATCTTATCTTATCTTAGCACACGTCCTGACAGGCATACCCTAGCACACATCCTGACAGGCATACCCCAATACACACTCCACAAAGGGGGCAGTAAAGCAACAGCAAAGAACTACAGACCAATAGCACTAACATCCCATATCATAAAAATCTTTGAAAGGGTCCTAAGAAGCAAGATCACCACCCATCTAGAAACCCATCAGTTACACAACCCAGGGCAACATGGGTTTAGAACAGGTCGCTCCTGTCTGTCTCAACTATTGGATCACTACGACAAGGTCCTAAATGCACTAGAAGACAAAAAGAATGCAGATGTAATATATACAGACTTTGCAAAAGCCTTCGACAAGTGTGACCATGGCGTAATACCGCACAAAATGCGTGCTAAAGGAATAACAGGAAAAGTCGGTCGATGGATCTATAATTTCCTCACTAACAGAACACAGAGAGTAGTCGTCAAAAGAGTAAAGTCCGAGGCAGCTACGGTGAAAAGCTCTGTTCCACAAGGCACAGTACTCGCTCCCATCTTGTTCCTCATCCTCATATCCGACATAGACAAGGATGTCAGCCACAGCACCGTGTCTTCCTTTGCAGATGACACCCGAATCTGCATGACAGTGTCTTCCATTGCAGACACTGCAAAGCTCCAGGCGGACATCAACCAAATCTTTCAGTGGGCTGCAGAAAACAATATGAAGTTCAACGATGAGAAATTTCAATTACTCAGATATGGTAAACATGAGGAAATTAAATCTTCATCAGAGTACAAAACAAATTCTGGCCACAAAATAGAGCGAAACACCAACGTCAAAGACCTGGGAGTGATCATGTCGGAGGATCTCACCTTCAAGGACCATAACATTGTATCAATCGCATCTGCTAGAAAAATGACAGGATGGATAATGAGAACCTTCAAAACTAGGGAGGCCAAGCCCATGATGACACTCTTCAGGTCACTTGTTCTATCTAGGCTGGAATATTGCTGCACACTAACAGCACCTTTCAAGGCAGGTGAAATTGCCGACCTAGAAAATGTAAAGAGAACTTTCACGGCGCGCATAACGGAGATAAAACACCTCAATTATTGGGAGCGCTTGAGGTTCCTAAACCTGTATTCCCTGGAACGGAGGAGGGAGAGATACATGATTATATACACCTGGAAAATCCTAGAGGGACTAGTACCGAACTTGCACACGAAAATCACTCACTACGAAAGCAAAAGACTTGGCAGACGATGCACCATCCCCCCAATGAAAAGCAGGGGTGTCACTAGCACGTTAAGAGACCATACAATAAGTGTCAGGGGTCCGAGACTGTTCAACTGCCTCCCAGCACACATAAGGGGGATTACCAACAGACCCCTGGCAGTCTTCAAGCTGGCACTGGACAAGCACCTAAAGTCAGTTCCGGATCAGCCGGGCTGTGGCTCGTACGTTGGTTTGCGTGCAGCCAGCAGCAACAGCCTGGTTGATCAGGCTCTGATCCACCAGGAGGCCTGGTCACAGACCGGGCCGCGGGGGCGTTGACCCCCGGAACTCTCTCCAGGTAAACTCCAGGTACACATCCTGACAGGCATACCCCAGTACACATCCTGACAGGCATACCCCAGAAAACATCCAGACAGGCCTTCACATCTCCAGAGTGCGGTTACGAGTGTAGCGGCCACAGCAGAGGTCAGTGAATTTCGTGTTTGTAGGTCGTATATAGAAGCCAGCAGAGGTCAAGATTACTGAACAAACACACAAGAGGTAGACAAGGTTTCTGATGTGAGATTATTATTATTACAATCAAGGGGGAAGCGCTAAACCCGGAGGATTATACAGCGCCTGGGGGGGTATGTGGAAGGCATTCAGGCTTAATTTGGGGAACTGGAGCATAGATCCAATTCCCTAAATCAAGAGCCCCTCACCAACATCAAGGAACCTTCCTTGAGGGATCTGATGTGAGAAAGGTTTGGGAAGGACCAAAATTGTATACAAAATTTCAAGGTGCCCATACTGAGAGGGCCAGGAGGTCTCCCATACTGAGAGAGGGCCAGGTCTCCCATACTGAGAGAGGGCCAGGAGGTCTCCCATACTGAGAGAGGGCCAAGAGGTCTCCCATACTGAGAGAGGGCCAGGTCTCCCATACTGAGAGAGGGCCAGGAGGTCTCCCATACTGAGAGAGGGCCAGGTCTCCCATACTGAGAGAGGGCCAGGAGGTCTCCCATACTGAGAGAGGGGCCAAGAGGTCTCCCATACTGAGAGAGGGCCAGGAGGTCTCCCATACTGAGAGAGGGCCAGGAGGTCTCCCATACTGAGAGAGGGCCAGGAGGTCTCCCATACTGAGAGAGGGCCAGGAGGTCTCCCATACTGATAGAGGGCCAGGTCTCCCATACTGAGAGAGGGCCAGGAGGTCTCCCATACTGAGAGAGGGCCAGGAGGTCTCCCATACTGAGAGAGGGCCAGGAGGTCTCCCATACTGAGAGAGGGCCAGGAGGTCTCCCATACTGAGAGAGGGCCAGGAGGTCTCCCATACTGAGAGAGGGCCAGGAGGTCTCCCATACTGAGAGAGGGCCAGGAGGTCTCCCATACTGATAGAGGGCCAGGTCTCCCATACTGATAGAGGGCCAGGTCTCCCATACTGAGAGAGGGCCAGGAGGTCTCCCATACTGAGAGAGGGCCAGGAGGTCTCCATACTGAGAGAGGGCCAGGAGGTCTCCCATACTGAGAGAGGGCCAGGAGGTCTCCCATACTGATAGAGGGCCAGGTCTCCCATACTGAGAGAGGGCCAGGAGGTCTCCCATACTGAGAGAGGGCCAGGAGGTCTCCCATACTGAGAGAGGGCCAGGTCTCCCATACTGAGAGAGGGCCAGGAGGTCTCCCATACTGAGAGAGGGCCAGGAGGTCTCCCATACTGAGAGAGGGCCAGGAGGTCTCCCATACTGAGAGAGGGCCAGGAGGTCTCCCATACTGAGAGAGGGCCAGGAGGTCTCCCATACTGAGAGAGGGCCAGGAGGTCTCCCATACTGATAGAGGGCCAGGTCTCCCATACTGATAGAGGGCCAGGTCTCCTATACTGAGAGAGGGCCAGAAGGTCTTCCATACTGAGAGAGGGCCAGAAGGTCTCCCATACTGAGAGAGGGCCTGAAGGTCTCCCATACTTAGAGAGGGCCAGGAGGTCTCCCATACTGAGAGAGGGCCAGGAGGTCTCCCATACTGAGAGAGGGCCAGGAGGTCTCCCATACTGATAGAGGGCCAGGTCTCCCATACTGAGAGAGGGCCAGGAGGTCTCCCATACTGATAGGGCCAGGTCTCCCATACTGAGAGAGGGCCAGGTCGTCTCCCATACTGATAGGGCCAGGTCTCCCATACTGAGAGAGGGCCAGGAGGTCTCCCATACTGCGAGAGTCAGGAGGTCTCCCATACTGAGAGAGGGCCAGAAGGTCTTCCATACTGAGAGAGGGCCAGAAGGTCTCCCATACTGAGAGAGGGCCTGAAGGTCTCCCATACTTAGAGAGGGCCAGGAGGTCTCCCATACTGAGAGAGGGCCAGAAGGTCTCCCATACTGAGAGAGGGCCAGGAGGTCTCCCATACTGAGAGAGGGCCAGGAGGTCTCCCATACTGAGAGAGGGCCAGAAGGTCTCCCATACTGAGAGAGGGCCAGGAGGTCTCCCATACTGAGAGAGGGCCAGGAGGTTCCCATACTGAGAGAGGGCCAGGAGGTCTCCCATACTGAGAGAGGGCCAGGAGGTCTCCCATACTGAGAGAGGGCCAGAAGGTCTCCCATACTGAGAGAGGGCCAGGTCTCCCATACTGAGAGAGGGCCAGGAAGTCTCCCATACTTAGAGAGGTCCACGAGGCAGAGGCGTCGCTAGGGTTGGTGTCACCAGGGGCGGCCCCCGCCCCTTACGACGCCCCTGCCAGGAGGGCTCCCAGGCACGTACCGTGCTGTCACTTGCTATAATAATGATACTTAGTTGTACAAGGAATTATAGTAGTTGTGGAAAATACTGTATATTTTCCAAAAATACAGTATTTTGTATGTAAAATGATGGAATATATTGTAGGTAATAAAAATTAATTTGTAAATAAATTTAGAACCAGAGAAAGGGGTGAGGGTCGCTGGGGTAGAGACGCCATTGCTTTGAATGTGGTACAGACACGTTAGTGAAATGTGCATAAATTTTCGTCGCTCTAGGAGTTATATTAGGCTTAAAACCTCTAAAATAGGAGCCGAAATTATTAGATTTGCAGTTCTGCATAACGTGAGCATTAAGCAGATAGAACAGCTTCGGAACACCAGCTAAGTCATGTCTATTTTGTGTTGAAATTCTGGCCAGTATTTTCTTCATAATTTAGGCAGGGGTTTTGTGTATGACACACCGTAATCTCCAGACTAATTGGTGAGTGGTATTAAGATAAATTCTCCTTCAATGTATATGTATTCACATTTTAAATTTAATATACAGTCCACATATTTATATTAATGTTTTTACCAGAATTCCTGGTGATGTATATTTCATTTGAAATTAATATAGGTCCAGAGTGACTTGTGGAGAGATAGATTATCGTAGGTATCAAAGGAGGACATTTTTTTGCGACCTAGATATCCTAAAATTCCTACTTGCCTCTGTAACCTTGATAAAGAATAATTATCTTTGTTACCATTTACTGGTATGTATCTTATGAGTTACATCCAGGCAAATTTAATTTTCCACAATAGTAGCCTGTTGGCCCTTGATCATACTGAATGTAATTAGTGAAGTCATTAATTAGTGAATTAATCGCTTAATAATTATATGAGAAATGACAGGAGGAGGTGGATATTAGGTCCACAAATTTACTTAATGTGTAGTGGATTATAATTATTACAATACTAAATTTGCTAAGCCAAAGTCTGGCTAGGATTTATATTAGTGTATTTGAATAATATTAATTTTGCTAAGCCAAGTATGGCAAGGATAATTTCCTTACATGAGTAATTGCTAAGCTCAAGTGTAGCTAAGATTATTAATATATATTTAAAGTTTATATTATAATTTCCTTACATGTAATTGCTAAGCTCAAGTAGCTAGGATTTATTCAAGGTAAGTTGTAATATTTACCTTTATAAAGTGCATAATTAAGTACATAATCAGTGTTATTAATTAAGTTGAATTTAATACATTGCACCATTGGTGAAAATGAGGAAATTAAAGTAGATGACAAACAAATGGAATTTAAAGCAAAAAAAATCATCATTACAGGCTAGAAAGGGTCATGTAACAGAGGCATACAATAAATGTTTGGAAATAATGAATCAAGAAAATGTGAATACAGATGATTTAAAATTGTATTTAGATGCTTTAGGGAAAAGATATGATTCATACCAATTATATTATAAAAAAATATGAAGGAGATTTGTTAGTAAATTGTGGAGATGAGACAGAAATAAATCTTATGATTAACCAGTATTATGAATTAGAAGAAAAGATTCTTTCTTGTAAAAGTCAGGCTTTGAATAAATTAAAAGGTGTAAACCAGGAAGTTAATCTGTTCCAACAAATAAGATGTCTTTGCCAAAACTCCCAGAATTGTGTTTACCAGTATTTAATCCTGGAGAAAATTGGGAGGAGTTTTGGTCAATTTTTAAAGCAACTGTGTATGATAGGAGTGACCTAGCATGTGTAACTAAATTATTTTACCTCAAAGGACAGATAAGAGGAGATGCTCACATACTCATACAAGCCTTTCCCAATGTAGATGACTCTTACAAGGAAGCAGTTGACTTGTTGAAGATCACTTAGGGTAATATAGAACAAAGTAGGTTGGATCTAGTGAATATCATTGTTAATTTAAAAACTCCAGATCACACTTACAAAGGTTTAAAGCAGTTTAGAGTTAAACTGGAGTGCACTCTCAAAACTTTAAGTAATAAATATAATCTGAAGGTATCAGACTGGTTATTGAGTGCCATTGTACAGAATAAATTAAGCTGTAAAACACTTGAATGATTCTCGAACAAGTATCACAAAGGTTATTTTGGTCTGGAGGAAATAAGACTAGGTCTACAAGAATTAATTGTTCAGCTGCAGACCAGCCAACCATCTCATTTTAAAGATACAATGCATAATAACTCTGAGATATCTGTCAAGTTTCACAAAGGGAAAAATTATCCCAATGTTAATAATCAGAATTCATTTACTAATAAGAGTTGCATAGGTACATATCAAGTAGCTGGAATGAGGAATAATGATTCTCCACAAGGTAAGAATAATAATAATAATATCTTTATTTACTACAATTGCATGTACAAGGTATACAGTCCTAGCTGACAACAATGACATACTACTATATAGAAAGTCCTTTGTAATGCTCCGCATTTCGGGCAAATTAGGTCAGTGTCCCAGGATGCGACCCACACCAGTCGACTAACACCCAGGTACCCATTTTACTGATGGGGAATATAGACAACAGGTGGAAAGAAACACGTCCAATGTCTCTACTCTGGCTGGGAATCGAACCCAGGCCCTCGCCGTGTGAAGCGAGAGCATTAACCACCAGGCCACCAGAGCCCCCTAAGAGTAGCTCAGTTAATGACAAACCAGTCAAAGAAAAGATTGTCTTTTCTGCAAGGGTACTAATTATTCTAAGAATTGCAATGCATACAATTCATGGAATGATAAAGTTGAAAAATTGGAGGAATTTGACAGATGTATCAGATGTCTAGGTAATCACAATGTAAAGGATTGTCATGCCATATTAAACAATTGTTATCAATGTCACAAAGGAAGACACCATATAGTCATGTGTAAGGGTTTATATGATAATGTTGATAATAATGATAATGTTGACAATCCTGACACAACAGTAGCTAATGTAAAAATTGCTGCTAATGTTAATAATGATGGTTTTGCTGAAGTAGCCTTACCTGTGTTACAAGTAAAAATTGTGATAAAAGGCATAAATAAAAAAATGTAACTGCATTATTAGACCAGGGATCCCAACGTACTTTTATAAAATGTAAATGTCTTGATGGTATGAAAGTACAGATGGGAGATCCTACAACTCTAAAATTATCTGGTTTTCTCTCGGATAAAAGGTCTCAATTGTATGACACTGTTTATGTAACTGTCAGTTTGGGCAATGAGAAAAAACGTGTTAATGCAGTAATTGTAGATAGACTTCCAGAGAAAATAACTACAGTAGGGCTTAGTAAAGCTACAGAAAGACTTTCACATAATGTAAATTTAGCACCTTCTGGTGTAAATGATGATTCTGTAGGCCCAATAAATATTTTGATAGGTAGTGACTATCATGCCTCCTTTGTAAAGGGTATGGTAAAGAAATGTGGTGTCACCCTTTCAAGTCTGTAGGGTCACCACCTTTATGTATTGGTGTAACCCTTGCCTTCTTGAGTAGTTTCGGGAAGGTGCTAGTCTCTAGTGACTTGTTAAAAAGTAATGAAATAGCATGCGAAAGGACATGGGCCGCTCGCTTGTACAGTAATGGTGGGACATGAGACAGATTCCCCGAGTTATTTTTAAGTGACTTTATAATCTCTGTGACTTCTGTGGGCTCAGTTGGTGCAAGAAAGAAGGAATTAAGGAAATTCCCATCTAGGTAGTCCCTGGCATGGGTATTGGTATGTGGGATTTTACTGGCGAGATTAGATCCTATGGTTGAGAAGAAGTCGTTTATCTTGTTAGCTGTGTCAGTGGATGTAGTGGTGTTTCATTAGGTTTAGTTAGGGCAATATTCTTGGTTTTTCTCAGTTTGTGGGTCCCTAGAATCTGAGAGAGTGTTTTCCAGGTCTTTTTTATATCTCCTCTAGTGTTTGTGAATCTACTGGAGTAGTATAGTTGTTTGGCTTTCTTTATTACTTTGGTGAGAGCTGATGAATAGTGTTTAAGAATATCTTTTTGTATTAAGCCCTGTCTATATTGCTTTTCATATTGTGTTTCTGTGTCAATGGATTTCAGAATGGTGCTGGTTAGCATGGGCAACCAAGCCGTTTGTTTGTGATCTGTTTTGTTTTTATAGGACAATGTTTGTTGTATAGTCTAAGTATTTGTTAAGAAAAATGTCTGTCCAGTCATCAATACCATTGGCCTTGGAGAATTCTGTAGGCAGTCAACAGTCTCTAGGTCAGCTGTGAACTTCCTTACTGAGGCCTCGTCATGGAGTCTAAATGAGACTTTGTTGTATTCAAGTGGTGGTTTACTAATGTTTGTCAGGAGGAAGGTAGGGTAGTGGTCGGTAGTGCTATCTGTGATTATTCCTGATTTAAGGGGGGCTAGTATATTGGTCCATATGTGGTCTATTATGGTTGCACTTGTCTCAGTGAGCCTGGTTGGTTTAGTTATTGTTGGTATGAGAACTGTGTTGTTCATATTGTTGATGAAATCAGTTACAGGCTGATCATCTAGTAAGCCAAGGTTGATGTTGAAGTCTCCAGCTAAGAGAAGGTGGTGCTTATTCATTTGTCTGTTTGTTATTAGTTAATTTCTCACTGAAATTTGGGATGTTTGTGTGAGGTATCCGGTAAATGGCACCGATTGTTATAGGCGTCTTAAGGTTTTTTACAGTAAAATTAGCAAAAATGTATTCCCCATATTCATCACTAAAGCAAGTGGTGCTAATACAAGATAACTGGTTAGAGTAATAGATTGCAATACTACCCCCAACTTGGTTTGGTCTGCAGTTGTGAATTGCTGTGTATCCTGGTAGTGGGCAGATATCTAATGTGTCCTGCTTAAGCCAGGTCTCAGTAAGAATAATGCAGGAGAAGGGTGTCTTTAGTGATTCAAGGGTGCTAGGAGGTCATCATGTGTTTGCTTAGGACCTGATGTTGTAGTTAAGTACTGATAGACTTTTAGCTTTGTTTAGGATAGTGCTGGCTTGTGATGCTGTGTAATAAGGCAGTTACTTTCCAATAGGTTTTGATTGGTGTCAGATTATGGAGGTTTAGATCAGGGTCAAAGTGATCAATCATCTTCTAGGTTTAAATTATGGTTATTTATATCCTGAGTTGTGTGTTGAGTTCTAGTACTGATATCTGTAGTGGTAGGAAGTTTGGACAAGTATATAGCTAGAGTATTTGGTCATGTAGAGTATAGTCACTACTACACATAATGAAGTTGATGTTGTCTATGTGTTGTGCTGGAATGAACTAAAGTACAACTAGGTATAAACTAGTAATATAAAAATACAAATTAAAAATAGAACAAGACTCTCACTTGTAATTGCACTAAGGTCTAATAATGACTTTTGTGGAGTCTATGTTTTGAGCTAGAACGAGCTATAGTACAATAGGTTTAATCTAATAATATAAAAATACAAATTAAAAATAGCACTAGTCTCTCACTAGTAATTGCACTATGGTCTAATATAGTGAATTTGGTATTGACTATGTATTGAGTAAGAATGAGCTATGGTACAACTGAATTTAATCTAATAATATAAAAATACAAATTAAAAATAGCACCCATCTCTCACTAGTAATTGCACTATGGCCTTACTTATGCTGGGAGGCAGTTGAACAGTCTCGGGCCCCTGACACTTATTATATTGTCTCTTAACGTGGCGACGTGGTGAGGTAGTGACTACACCCCCACAGCTCCACAACAGAGACAACCCCAGGACCACCCATGGAGCATGCAGACCAGGCACTCCGACAGGCACATGGGCCAGCACCCAGCCAGACCATCGCACAAAACACTCTCATATCGCCACCTCCAAGAACATGCAGAGACAGACGTCTGCCAGTGTACCTACAGGATTATGTCACAGAGTGATGAGTTTTCCGCTGGAAACTGGGGGGGATGTGAGATAGAGATGGGGTGACAAAGAGTGAGTCAAATTCGGTGGGTTGGCGGTGCTGGTGCGCCGCCTGTAGGTGAGGCGGAGAAACATGAGTGTAAACAAAGAGAGCGTGAGGTGGAGAAACGTGAGTCTAAACAAAGAAAGTGTGAGGCCAACGGAACACATATTACCTCCCTAATATGTAAGATAAGATAAGATTTCGTTCGGATTTTTAACCCCGGAGGGTTAGCCACCCAGGATAACCCAAGAAAGTCAGTGCGTCATCGAGGACTGTCTAACTTATTTCCATTGGGGTCCTTAATCTTGTCCCCCATGATGCGACCCACACCAGTCGACTAACACCCAGGTACCTATTTGCTGCTAGGTGAACAGGACAACAGGTGTAAGGAAACGTGTCGAAATGTTCCCACCCGCCGGGAATCGAACCCGGGCCCTCCGTGTGTGAAGCGGGAGCTTTAGCCACCAGACCACCGGGCCAGTAAGTTAATAATCACGTATTCTGCCGTCCATACTGTGCCAGTCAATGATATATCAGGGCTAGGAGGTACAACATGTACTCACAACATCCAAGAGCGGCGGCAGCGGCAGCAGCGACTTCCAAGCTCCGTACTTTTCTCCAACTACCAGAGCTACCAATGCTCCTATAATGACCTAGTTACAAGCAAAACTGCACTACCCAACGTAGCACCCAGAATGACCAAAGATTACCAACAGTGAAACCTACAAATCGAAAATAATAGAGATCAAAGGAAGACTGCACACAAACCGAAAGCAACACCCCGCTGCCAGCCGAACAACGTAACCCTAAGCTTTGTATACTACAACTTCTTCTTTACAACAATTCCTGTAGTATTATGAGGCGCAATCTAAGAGGAAACAGCACCAAGGCCAGCAAGAAAACACCGAAAAATCAACTATTCAACAAGTGTAGCCAGGAGGACGCCGGCCCAGCAACCACCCCACTCACCACCGCTCAAGGCGACACCACAACAATAACAACAAACATGGCTGCTGCCAGCCCATCCTCCCCTCTCTTCCCGGATTCAACCTACCAAGTAGTCTCTCAGGTATGACAACGATCCAGATACCTAAAGACATGCATCTCCAACTTAGCTATTGAAATATGAATCTCCGAGAGACGCTAACAAAACAAGACACCAGGATGACACAACTCGAGAACAAAATCCTCAGTCTTGAACAAAAGTTATCAACACCAGGAATGACTAACTGTGACAAGGACCATCCAAACAGTCATAGATAGCCATACCCAACAAATAATATCTCTTAATACAAAGGTTGAAGAAGCAGTAAAAGAATGGAAGAACAACTTAGATAACCAGTTCAGTGAGTACTTTGCTCTCCAAGAAGATAAAACTGAACAAGATAAACTATCGGACGCAGTAATAGTTAACAGTCCACTTTTTCCAGTGATATGAACCAAACAAACAGTAAAGAAATTACTCTGCAGATCATGAAGGACCAAACAAGTGTTATTGTACCAGAGTCAGAAATAAAAGAAGCCAGGTTACTAGGATCCCATGGTAGAAAAAGTGTTATGCTTAGATTCCACTCACATGACAGGAAAAAAGACTTAATTATTGCATCTATTAAAGTAAAGAAAGAGGTATACATAAACGAGTGTCTTACCAAAAAACGTCAGAACCTCCTGTATAGAGTCAGAAAACTTAAGCGGGAGAATAACGACACAATACACCAATGCTTCACACGGGATGGGAAAATTCTAGTTAGGAAAACAAATGTAGGTCAACTGTACACAATCACGAACGAGAATGATCTATCACGATTTCTCAGGGATACTAATCTTACAGAGAATAACTAAACAATGTCCAACTTAAAAGCCTACGTAGTGTAGTGTATGTTTTGCTCCATTATTGTTCAAATTTCATTGTGCAATCTCTTAGTAATTAAATAATCAACTACCTCATTTTGTGATTTTACTAGTAAGCATAAGTCACCTTATGTGATTTTGTTATTTACTATTGTCCGCTTAAACATTAGCTGAATTGATACTTTCTCTGTCCATATTACTACCTCATATTTTTTTAAATACTATCAATTGATATTACTTACTAAAATTAATAATTATCATTTTTACTAAAATTTCAATTTACGCTTAACATTTTTGACATTTAATAACCATTACTTGTCTAATTACCTTTACCTGTTTTAATACCACATTTACTATCTTAGATTACTCTTAATTACCTTGTACTGCCATATAACCTCAAGTATAACTACCAGAGTCACTTGTTTGCACAGAACTGCTTAATGCCTCAAATGACGTAGTGGAAGTTTTAGCAGTAAAGGTCGAGAACCAAAACCTAGTCATTGTGGTAGTCTACAAGCCTCCGGATGCAACATCCCAGCAATTCCAGGAACAGCTGTTAAAAATTGACCACTGTCTGGAAAATCTTCCAGCTCCTGCACCCAACATCTTGCTCCTGGGGGATTTCAACTTAAGGCACCTAAAATGGAGGAATATAGCAAATAATATTGTTGCAGTAATAACACCAGGAGGCAGCTCTGATGAAAACTCACACTCACACGAGCTTTTAAATCTCTGCACAAAATTCAATTTAAACCAGCAAATAATAGAGCCTACTAGACTGGAGAATACACTAGACCTCATATTCACTAACAATGATGATCTGATAAGAAATGTCACCATATCAAAAACAATATACTCAGATCACAACATAATTGAGGTTCAGACATGTATGCGAGGAGCCCCAGACCGACAAAATGAGACTAGTCACGAGGGAGCATTCACCAAATTCAACTTCAATAACAAAAACATAAAGTGGGACCAAGTAAACCAAGTCCTAACCGATATAAGCTGGGAAGATATACTAAGCAACACAGACCCAAACTTATGCCTAGAACAGATTAAACTCGGTGGCACTCGATGTATGCAAAAGGGTTTTTCCTCTAAAAAAAAGGAGGAGAAGATGTAAAATAAAAAGAGACAGGCCCCCCTTTACAGGCGACGGAAAAGAATAACAGAGCGGTAAAAGAGGTCAATTATCTGAAATGCGAGGAGACCATGGTCAGAAAAATAGCAAGCTCGAACTTAAGAAAAAAGAACCCTTTGGGTCGGAATGGGGGAAAGACTAAAAAGCTTAAATAAAATCGAAAAAAACCCCAAATATTTTCTCCAGCCAAAAAAAAATCGAGAACCGCCCGTATTGGGCCCCACTTAAAAAAGAGGGCCCTACACAGTGACGAAGGAAATGAGTGAGCTATCAAGCCCCAAATTATGACTCATTTTTTTAGCAAGCCGCTAACCAGACTGAGAGTCGAAGATCAAAAAAAAATTTTTTTAGAGAGAGCCACAAAATTTGATTAAACAAGCCTACCCGATGTTACCCTGACCCCAAAGACTTCGAACAGGCGATAAATAAACAGCCTGCACTCTGCCCAGGGCCAGACTCATGGAATCTGTGTTTTCAAGAATGCAAGAAGCCCCTATCACGAGCCTTTTATCCTTGGAGAGGGAGCAGGCCCGGGGGGTGTCCACAGTACTAAAAACAACAGACATAGCCCCCCCCCCAAAAAGGGGGCAGTAAAGCAACGCAAAACTACAGACCAAAAGCATAACTCCCATATCATAAAAAACTTTGAAAGGGGCCCAAGAAGCAAAATCCCACCCCTTAAAACCCATCAGTTACCAAAAACCCCGGGCAACATGGGGTTTGAAAAGGTCGTCCCGTCTGTTCAAACTACTGGATCCCCTACGACAAGGTCCCAAATGCACTGAAGACAAAAGAATGAGATGTAATTTAGATTTGGGAAAAAACCTTCGAAAGTGTGCCATGGCGTAAAAAGGCACAAAGCGCGCTAAAAGGGAAAAACAGGAAAATGGTGTGGTCTTAAATTTCCTCACTAACAGAACACAGAGAGTAGTCGTCAAAAAGAGTAAAGTCCGGGCAGTACGGTGAAAAGTCTGTCCCAAGGCCCGTACTAGTCCCTCTTGTTTTCCTCATATCCGACTAGACAAGGTTGTCGCCCCAGCACCGTGTCTTCCTTTGCAGATGACCCGATTCTAATGACAGTGTCTTCCATTGCAGAACTGCAAGGCTCCAGGCGGCATTAAAATCTTTTAGTGGGCTGTAGAAAAACAATATAAGTTAAGATGAAAATTTCAATTACTCAGATATGGTAAACATGAGGAATTAAATCTTTATCAGGTAAAAACAAATTTGGCCACGAAATAGGCGAAACACCAACGTCAAAGACTGGGGGGGTTTGTCGGAGGATCTCACCTTTCAAGGGCCATAACATTTTATCAATGCTCTGCTGAAAAATGGCGGATGGATAATGAGAACCTTCAAAACTAGGGGGGCCCCGCCCTGATGCATCTTCGGTCACTTGTTCTATCTGGTGGAATATTGCTGCACTTAACAGCACCTTTTAAGGCAGGTGAAAATTTCCCCACTAGAAAAAGTACAGAGAACGTCACGGCGCGCATAACGGGGATAAAACACCTCAATACTGGGGGCGCTTGAGGTTTTAAAACCGTATTCCCCGGAAGCAGGAGGAAGGTCTGTTATTTACACCCGGAAAAACGAAGAGGGAAAATAGTACCGAATTGCACACGAAAAAACACTCACTAGAAAGCAAAAGACTTGGCAACGTTACCATCCCCCATGAAAAACAGGGTGTCCTAGCACTTAAGAGACCATACAATAAGTGTCGGGGCCCGGATGTTCAACTGCCCCCAGCACAATAAGGGGGTTACCAACAGACCCTGGCAGTCTTCAAGCTGGCACTGAACAAGCACCTAAAGTCAGTTCCTGATCAGCCGGGCTGTGGCTCGTACGTTGGTTTGCGTGCAGCCAGCAGCAACAGCCTGGTTGATCAGGCGCTGATCCACCAGGAGGCCTGGTCACAGACCGGGCCGCGGGGGCGTTGACCCCCGAAACTCTCTCCAGGTAAACTCCAGGTATTGAATGAAATAAACATTACTTTTTCACTTTTTTGTAATCATTATTACTTACTAAAATTTTATTAAACACCATATTTACTACCAGTCAATTTTACTTTTGTACATTAAACATTATCTTATACTTCCCATAACATTTTGTTGCCAAATTTTCAAGTTTGTATATTCAACCCCAACCTTTATGTTATCGTTTGTACCTGTGTACCTGTGTACCTGGGTACCTGTCTACCATCTTACTATCATATTATATCCAAGACATTACCATTGTTATTTTTTTTACTATTATTCTTTTGTTACTTTAAATGTGAATTTTATTTTGTCAATTTAAATCTAGTTATAATCTTGATCTTGTCAACAACCTATACCAGACTCTAGTGCAATTGCAAGTACCATTTCAAATTGTATTTTTATATTATAAGTTTATATTATAATTCCTACATCTGTCCATTTAACTTTGTTTACCATTACTTAATTTTAGTCCCTTATATATTTTCTCCTTTATTTTAGCTTTATAACTATCCTAGTTTATATATTCACAATTGTTAAAATAATCAAGGTGCTATTCTAAGGTGCTAAAGTAGAATAAGTTCACAATTTTGCCATTATATTCCAAAGTTCATTTATTTGATTACCACTTTATTGTTCACCACAACCTATATTAGTCCCTTTTATATTATAATTTTATACTATAATTCTAACTTTAAAAAAATTACCTTTATAGTACTACCTACTATCATATTCCCAAGCTCCATTATTTGATCATCACTTTATTTGTATTAGTCCCTTTTATATTGTCTCCTTTATTTTAGCTTAAAAAAAAAAAAAAAAAAAAAAAAACTACCTTAGCTCATTATTTTACATTTGTTAAATAATTCAGGTGTTATTTTGTAGCTTAAGACTATTTACTTTGTTTTATACTTAATTCTAACTATAGATTCACAACAAATCTTATGATTACAAGCATTGATCCTGATACCAACCTCTTATTTAATGGCTTAAATGAATCAAACAGTTACTGTAATTACTACACTGCAGAACAATGGAAGGCACTTCTCAGTGCCAACAACAACATAACTGTCTTTAACTTCAATATCAGATCTTTAAGCAAGCATTACGATGACCTCATAGCATTACTAAATTCCTTACATGCCAATATGTCCATCATTACACTAACTGAAACCTGGCAAACCCGAAACCCTTTTAAACCCCCCTTAACACCAACCAAAACCCCCCCCCCCCAAACCCCCCCCCCCCAAAAAAAAAATTCCCC
>NC_069460.1:29445927-29461350 GCF_026875155.1 Cherax quadricarinatus | reverse complement strand
TAAAATATTAAAACCCCGGGGTTTTAAAAAGGGTTTGGGATGAATTTTTAAAACGAGTTTTTTAAATTTTTTCATTGTGTAGTTGACGTTAAATTTTTAAATTTGGGTTAGTATAATATAATTGTAGAATATCAGATTAAAAATGATTTTTTTTAAGAAACAGTTCTGTATAAAAAAAAAAAATATAACACAACAAAGGGTTAAAATAATAACCATTTTTTTTTTAAAAGGGGGGACCGTAACCGGGAAAGGTCTCGTCAGATGACCAAAACCTGCAGCTGTGGGTCATCTTGAAAAAACAGCGTCAGCAAAACTTTCCTTTTCCTGACAAAAAAATTTCCTTTTCCCATTAAACAAAATTTTAATATGAAATATTAGGTTGGGGGTGTTTGGCGGCGAGTGGTTTGGAACCTCAGACACCGTTTGGGGGAAGTTTTTGCGTGACTCAAGTAGGACTTTTTTTGGCCCAAATTGTTGTTGTTTAAATAGTTGTTAATAAATTTTTGGTTTTTTGAGGATTGGGTTATGGACAAAGACGAGATCTTTCAAGATCGTGAAGTTTGATGTGGACCGGCAAACTCTTGCCGCTAAAAATTTAATTTCAGCATGATATAAATTTTTTTAAGAGAGATTGAAATTTTAGGAATGTATACTTGTAACTTAGGGTTAAATCTTTTAAAAACCGACAAGTTGAAAAATTGAGCATTTATGCAAGATGGGAAACTTTTTTAAAGGGCATTTTTCCCACCAGGGGCTTTATCATCCAATACAAACAAAAATAAAGGAGAGGAAAAAAATTTTGGGATCGGGCGAATGTTTACCTAAACTCCTCCTCTCCTTTAACTCCCACCTGTATTGCAATTTGGACTGGAAAGCAGCGGAAGGTTTCGGTGGGATGGACCCAAAAGCCCAAAGGGTGCTTTTGGTGTTTCCTGACCCCCCGTCAAAAACTTTTCCGCTTCCTACAAAACCAAATGATTTCATAAGAAAAAAAAAGGGGAAACCCCCAACAGGCCTAGGGCCTATGCGCAGGTCCAAGTCCCCAAAGGGGAAAACCCAAACCCCCAAACCCTAGTCAAGTCGGATCACATTACTTGGGGAAAGGCACGACATCAACCTACGCACTAGCTTTCAGGCCCAACTCACACCCACCCACACCCACTCATTTTTTTATCTAACCTATTTTTAAAACTACACAACGTTTTTGCTTCTTGGAGGTACCGGGAGTTTTTTTCCACTCATCCACAACTCTATTTTCCAAAAACCGGCTTTTTCCCATACCTTCCTAAAACTGAATTTTTTCCAACTTTAAACCCTTGCTGCGAGTCCTTTTTGGGCTAGATAATTTTTGAATGCTATTACATTCCCTTTATTTATTTCCTGTTATCCCTATATACACCTCAATCAAATCCACCCCTACTTTCTAACGCCTTTCTAGAGAGGTGCAGTTTCAGGGCCTCATATTAACCACAAAGGGAAAGATTTCTGAATACTGGGAGTCATCGTTAGTACATCCTATCACTCTGCACGTTTTCCCCCCCAGTGCCCCCCCTAAAATAAAATACATAATTTTTTTTATCCATTCCATGTAATAACAGCCACCAAAACTGTGCAGTCAATCTAAATGAAGCGTAACCGACGAGATACATAGATTGAAGAACAGCCTGAGGACTCCTATTATTTATGCTTCCTGATATGAAGCCAAGGATTCGTTAGCTTTATTGCGAACAAATTGTGCACTGGTTTGCTTGGTTTTTTAGATTACTACTATCCAGAAATCTTCCCGAAACCCTTTTCCTACATGCTCCGTAATAATAAGATGCAACATATTTCTAGTTTTACATGTGGCAATGGTCTATTTTCTCTGTCCAATGTTTTAAAACTTTGCAATGTCTAAATTACTGCATTGCCATTTTTCCAAACACATCCAGTCTATTCTCATCATCCTGGAGTTTCTGATTGTTCCCTCGTCAGAATGAATTCGACGACCTATTTTGGGCGTCCTCTGCATACTTGCTTATGTCCTACTACTTATTCCCTAGTATGTTTGTTTTTGTTAGGTTGTGAACAACAGTGGCCCAACACTGTACCCTATGGAACACGCTAAGTGTACGCTTTCCCAGTCCCCACTTCGATTACTCCCTATTAATGCAAACTCTCTGCGCCTATTTGTCACCAAGAGCCTCTGTCCAGGAAAAAAAATTCTCCAATTCTTATGCCTTATTTTCCTCATAGTCCTCTGATAATGGGACACTATCAAAACCCTGTACTGAAGTCCATCTACACAATCTGCTATATCCAGTACCAGTTATCTACCTCCTCTAATAAATACCTTAGTGAAAAAAATTAATATATTAGTAAAGGCGGGAACTTCTTTGTAAAACCAGTTCTGAGATTCAATAATCAATTTATCCTATCAAGATGGCTACGAATTGCCTTGGCTAACCCCTTTCTGATCCTTATATTTTTTTTCCACTATGGAGGTAATGCTTATTGGCTATAGTGTGAAGCTAATACCCTGTCACCAGCTTTGTAAATAGGTAGCACGTTTGCCATTTTCCAGTTATCGGCACTGAGCCCGTTTGTAGGTGGATAATTTGAACAAGATTACCAAAGGTATTGCTAAGCTCCTCTTACTCCCTTAGGAACCCTGCGGAACAGTTCATCAGGGTCCTGGGGATTTGTAAGATTTCTATTTATATTTGTCTAAAGACCTTGACACTTTGTTGAACCCCTACTTGTGCATAGTATATTATCGTTCTGTTCTACATAATTTATTTTTCTGGAAGTATCGCTAGTATCTCACTGTGTAAAAAACTAGAAGAAAAGTAGTGTTTAAAAAATCTATCTTTCCTTATCAGCTTGTCATGGGACTGACCAATCCAGCATACTTTTAGTAGGTGGTCCTATCCTTCCTCCCTAATCTTACTTGTTATACCTGAAAGAATCCTTTTGGGATAGTCTTGCTTTTTCCATTCCCTTGCGACTTTACCCTCATAATCTCTGTTTTTCTTATCCCCCCTTTTTATTCTCTCTTTTAACTGAGTATATAAATTCTTAATTTCTCCGCTGTTAAAGCACATAATAACTATGCTTCCTGACATGACCATTAATCTTAACTGAATCTCTACATGTATCTTACACTCCCCGACCTATAAGTATAATAAACCTTTAAGGGATCTAGTCACTCTCCTGCCATCTACTGTCATCCTTTATACCATCAAGAATCGTTTCGTTCCTTCCATTACTTTTTGATCGTAATCAAATCCTGTTTGAACAAAGTCAATACCTGTTTGATCCTAATTAATACCTGTTGGGCTATTAGTCAATATCTGCAGGAGGACGCTCATCAATACTTGTATGATATGAGTGACGTGACACAGGTGATGAGTGACGTGAAACGCAGGTGTTGATGACGTGACACATACACGCTGGTACAGATATTAATAATACATTATTTTTATCCTTTCGATAAAAGTTATTTTGTAAAAAGTAGCTAGCTGTCATTTAACAACATAGTAAGTCAACACAGCACTTTGAATGACGGTTCCGAGTTTGGCGTGGAGTTAGGGTGAACAGAGTCCCGCTGCCTAGATCCAGTGTGCCTTTAAAACTGTAACTTTGTATACCGCAGGAGCTAGAGAAACATGGCCACACCTTTTTCACCGCTTCCCACCTACTAACATGGATAAATAATAAATGAATCTTCACGTTGTCATATCAACATTCAGTATTCCCCCGGGAATAAAGATATCTTTCATAGCATAAAATTCGGGGCCTGATCAGAACAGAAAATACAAGTCCATCACAGGTTACGTTAGCGCAGCATTCATAACAATTGTCACCTTTTCTATATAAAAAACTCACATATGTAACAAATCCATTCAATCGGTTCATTTCAACATTATTCAGTCCACTTACAATGTCTCAAATTTTAAAGATCATGTTTTTGTAAATACCAATTAAAAGTGATTAATATTAGAGGCCTAAACCTGTGGAAATAAATTTCAAAAGGGAAGTATCGAGAGAAGCTCTGAGGACCCGGATATGTAAAATCAGATAGGATTTACAATATTAATGATTTTTTCTCTACTATAGGAGCAAGTCTAAAGTAGGACAAGTACTGAGTTGCAATCCTCAAGCGACCTGACAACCTGCTGGGCAATTTCTCCTCCGATATTATAATGAAAAAGAGAAGGTAGCGATCTAATGTATCACCATAAGTACAAAAATAGAATCACGTATGATTGTCTCCTGCCAAATGCACACATATTGTTTCAAAAAAACATTAGAAACTAAGTAACTTTCCCAACAATATCTAAGATTTCGAATAAGAAGAACTGCCGACAATGAGTTAGGTAAAAGAACACAGTATGCATTATTAACGTTTTCGCTCTACAGTAGCTTTGTCAGCCGTGACAGAACAATTAAAGGACACAGAGGAATAATGTAGGTACCACGAGAGGGATGACTAGGCCTACTGCCCGTGTTGCAAGACAAGTGAATCAAAATGGATTTCAGATAACCCCCGACCCCCCCACACACATGTATATATATAATAACAATATATATAAGAATACATATAAGATATATATATAATATAGAAAATATATTAAATGAATAAAACTATATATAGTATATATCATCAGATAACACAACATATATATATAATTAGATGCTATTAGATCATAGTAAAACAGATAATCAGAAATATGCAACCAACCACTGTGAAAGGAAAGGTGAAATTTCAAGCGTTTTCGTGACTTCTCACAATATCAAGGATCTTATTATAATGTGAAAGTCACCAAGATCACTTGTCACAATCCTCATCGGTAGGAAAGTATCTAAAATAACTGCTGTGCTTGGAGAACACCTACAGTAACCTGCCTGGGAGACAAAAAATATCGACACAACTGAGCGGCTACAGCTGATGGCTCCCGTCATAATTCTGACAAGTGGCAAGACAGGAACGCTGTTTGACCCATAAACCAGCTGATGCTGGTTATTCCGAGATGAGATGCAATTTATAACTGGGCGTCCACACTATCAAACTGGACTGTTCCACGTCCGTGTATTTATTTCTCCTAAAATTGTGGAACAACAACAGACCATTTTTAAATGTATGTGACTTTCCCACATTACTGCTGTAAATAGCCAGAGATCTGAATTGAGATATGCCTTAATGATGCTAGACACAGGTGAATCCAAGATATTATAAAAGGGGAATTAGGGTTAGTTTTCAATCTCACATAGGCCCACGCGAACCTACATTTGCAAACCTCTCTTCAAGACTCACTAATAATAATAATAAAAAATAATAATAAAAAATTTTATATTTAATACAAGACATGTAATAGGTATACCCAGACATAGATGGCATCATTGACAAGAACTACGATATAGAAAAGCCCTCTCGTTTTTGCCTCAGCATTTCGGGTAACTTAGTCCTTGTCCCATGATGCAACCCACAACCAGTCCAACTAACACCCAGTACCCATTTACTTATGGATGAACAAGGACAACTGGTGTAAGGAAACACGCCCAATGTGTCCGAACGCGCGCCGGAATCGGACGCAGACCCTCGGGACGTGTGCAGCGACAGCTTTAGCGATCAGTTGCCACGGGCACCGATTACAACACTTAATTTCTCATATCAGTTTAACCAAAAATCTGTCAAAGGTACAAGCACACAAATAGGAACTAGCAATCAATTACATATGAAATATACCAATAACCATTACATAAGTAAATATTTGGGTATTAAAAGTAACTCACCAAACACATAAGTTACACATTCAATGTTTTTTTGTTAGTGGATTTTAAGTTCACATAAAAACAACTAATATATTTTTCCTGGTCATATACACTTTAAACACTGTGGAAGTTCATTACCACTGTAATTTTAACTAACTATCATAACTCGGCTTCCATTATCATTGAACCTGTTAGGAGCCTTAATTGTGATGTGGTTACATAATATGAACTACTATGAAAAATAAACCCTAATAGTCATGCTTGACGATTAGGGATAAAAAAAGTGAAGTGTGTGAATGTGTGACAGAGGCCATGTGATTGTTTAGAACAGGACTATGTGATCGTGTGACAGAGACCGGGCCATATGATCTAATAGGGCCATATACTGGCACGTTATATCATAAAGAGTCCAAACTTAATTTTCGTTGTGGCACCTCCATGACATAACTCATATTGAAAATGCCAAACCATTTCACTATTAATTTTTAAAGAAATGCAGAAATCTTGATACTGCAAATATTATCTTTCATCGCTGGATGAACTAATGCTATTAGTTTCATCCAGTGCTTATTTAATAACTCAGGAAATCCCTAATAACACGACAGCAAACGAACGCATGGAAGTTTCATGACGTTCACTTAGCCATTGGTTCATCCCCACCCGTTGTCCTGATTTCTATTTTAGTAGCAATAAGTACATGAATTTTTATGAGATTGTTTCTTCATATTGTATATGTAAATGAAATATATGAAATAACTCGAGTATCTGAAGTATGTACCTAAGTTTAAGTGAAGAAGTGATCAAGACACGAGGCTGACAAGTGGTGCACAGATGAGCATGTGGTACAACAGGAGAGCATGTGGTTCACAGACGAGCATGTGGTGCACCGATGAGCATGTGGTGCACAGGATGAGACATGTGGTGTCACAGGATGAGCATGTGGTGCACAGGATAACATGTGGTGCACAGGATTGATCATGATTTGCACAGATAGCATGTGGTTCACTAGACGTCATGTGTGTCACAGGAGGAGCAATGTGGTTCACTAGGATGAGCATGTGGTGCACATGATGAGCATTGTTCACAGGATAGGAGCAATGTGGTGCAGTTTTTATGTCTCCCAGTCCTCCATGCTCTGAAATAATCTTTACGGATTTAGCGCTTCTCCAATAAATGACACTATGTATGACCCAAAGGATTTGGCGTTTTTAATTATCAAATAATAATAATAATAATAATAATAATATTGATTATTAAGTAATTATTATCGATCTAACTGCGTGTTTTGCAAAATTATCAAAACTAAATTTTATCTCTAATTCCAGTAATTTACAAATACATGCATAGGAGCTGGCGTGGTTCCTCTAGATACCAAGGAAGCGGTTTCATTCCCTCCACATCCCTCAGATCCAACCTGGCCGCACTGCTGTTTGACTCACTACACGTATAGTGCTTACCCAGGAAACACAGGGAAGCAGTGGGAGCACAGAAAGTAAACACACTTACCGTACAATAAGGAACTTGTGGTAACACAGAATCATTGGTAAGATCCTGTAGTCGAGGCTGGTGAAGAGGTTTGTAACGGACTAACTTAACCTTCACGCAACTTTCTTTTCCATTACCAGTCATATTTTATTTATTTTTTGTCGTGTTGTAACATTGTGGCCTCTAACTGTTCGTCTAGAGGGGGTTTCACTCCGAATAATTGTGATGTTGAGGTCGTGGTGGTGTAGAGAGTAGTTCATGTGTGAGCAGGAAGTGTGCATATCTGATGAGTGTTGTAGTTTTAACCACAAGAACAGCACGTGGAATCAACACAAGGGTTTTCAACCTCAGCTTCACCTCCACAACTTGACTTCCTACGCTTTCATGTTGCTGTACAAGGCTGCTGCACACCTCAAGTACAGGAATCACTATACTTGCAGCGCCTACGGATTTGTAAGTACTCAGTTAATCTAAGGAAGGAAGTGGCAGCCTTTGATTCCTTAGACTAACAACAGCCCCTCGCATCATCAAGACAACCCTCTGAAGGTGTACATATTTCAACAAGTAACTCAACAACCGTAGTTTATCAAGTCTTCACGAGTCAGCTTTCTATGCCAGTTATTGTTCCGCAGGTTATAACTCTCAGGATACCATCAGATACATTAATATTACATTATATATTAGTAATGCCTACACACCAATGACCTTCTACCCAAATACAATTACAAACTTTTTGGTCGGCAGAATAACAAATATTAAATATAATCCTACTAAAGACATACAAGGGATCCCCATACAGCACTGGACAAACAATGTCAAACCGTACTTTATTTAAAAAATTTTTTGTAACAAGCCACGTTTGTTTTTCAGTGAATAATGTCATATTAAATAATAAAGTACAAAAACCTTGGGCATACTATTATGATTTGTGGTGAAAACATTACTCACATGAAACCTGAACACAATACTCACATGAAAACTGAAACAGTACTCACATTGAGCTGAAAAAAACATTACTCACATAAACTGAAAATATTACGCAACATGAGTGGCTGATACATAACTCCATCATTAAACTGAAACATTACTCACATAAACTGAAGACAATACTCAGCAATGAGCTGAAACATTACGCACATAAACTTGAAAATTAACTTACAGGGAACTTGAACAAACGACACAGATGAACTGAAACATTTACTCACATAAACTGAAATCATTACTCACTATAAATCTGAAACATTACTCCAATCTATAAACTTGAAACTTTATCATATACATTAGAAACTGAACATTAACTCCATCATAAAACTGAAAGCATTACTCATCAATAACTGAACATTAGCTCACATAACTGAACAATTACTCATCATGAAGCTGAAACAATTCACTCACACTATAAACTATAATTACTCACAATGAGCTAAACAGTTACCACAGGAGCTGAAACATTACTCACTATTAGTGAAACATTACCTCATACATAGTGAAACATTAACTCACTAAATACTAACATAGTTGAAACATTATCGTCACATAGTGAAAACAAGTACTTCGACTTATAGTGAATTACATTTAACTCACATAGTGAATACATTTATCTTACACAATCAATACTCAACATTTACACGACATACATAAATATATTTACGTCTACTGGGTAACATTTTCGATCAGAAACTTTAATCGCTAAAGTTTATATATAATAATATTAATAATAATATATAAGTACTTATGAATTAATAATAAATGATAATATAATTAGTAATTTGAACAAAATCTCTATTCATCACTGTCGGCCGGATTCTTTTGCACAACCATTCATTAATCACTCACTAACGAAGTATCCGATAATCCATCTTCTGATTGTCTTTAAAAAGATGTATCATTAGATCACATTCACTGATGCAAGCGAGTATCATTAATCACTTCGACTATAACCGAGTCATCCAGATAATCCACTCACTTAACGATTATCATTAATCACTCACTATAAACGGAGTATCATTAATCTATACTCATCTACCGATATCATTAATCCAGCTCAATCTATAACGGAAGTATCATTAATCCCACATTCACTTAACGAGTATCATTTAAGTCCACTCACTTTTACGAGTATCATTAATCGCACTACAGCTAACGAGTATCATTATATGCCTAATCGGTTCACTATTAACGAGTATCGATTATATCCACGTCACTTAACGAGTATCATTAATCCACTCACTAACGAGTATCATTAATCCACATGATCTTATATCGAGTATCATTACTCCACCACTGCACGAAGACAGATATTCATTTAATCGCACTCACTGATTAACGAGTATCATTAATTCACATGCTTCACTAACGAGTTACATAATCCACACACTAACGAGTATCATTAAATCGCACCACTTAACGATATCATTAATCCAGCTATCGACTTAACGAGTATCTGATTTCAAGTCCACATCACAGTTTATTACGAGTAACCATTAGTCACCGTCACTTAACGAGTATCATTAAATCCATCTTCGACATTAACGAAGTATCGCATTTAATTCCACGTCCCACTTTAACGATATCATTAATCCCTCACTTAACGAGTATCATTAATCCACTCACTTAACTGAGGGTATTTCATTAATTCCACTCAACTTAACGAGCTCATTAATCCTACTAGTCACTATAAAACGGAGTATCATTAATCACTCACTAAAACGAGTATCATTAATCCACTTCACTATTAACAGAGTATTCACTTAATCCACTCACTATAACGAGTATCATTAATCCAGCTCACTTAAAAACGATATCATTAATCCACTCACTTATACGATACATTAATAAATCCACTTCAAACAGCATTAACGAGTGAGTCATGTTAATTTCCACTTACTTAACGAGTATCATTATCCTACTATCACTTTAACGAGTATCATTAATCCGCTCACGTTAACGAGTATCATTAATCCGCTCACTTTATACGAGTATCATTTTAATCCTCTTCCACAATTAACGAGTATCATTAAACCGCTCACTAACGATAATGCATTTAATCCACATCACATTAACGAGTATCATTAATCGCGACTGCGCAATATACGAGTATCATTAATCCTCTCACTATAAGCGAAATCATTTAATCCGCATCACTTAACGAGTAATTCATTAGATTCATCGCTCACTTGAACGATACATTAATCCCTCCACTTACGATATCATATAATCCGCTCAGCGTAACGAGTATCATTAATCGCGCTTCACTAACTGATATCATTATATACCACGATAGAATCACTTAAACGAGTAATCATATAATATCTCGCTCACTTATACAGAGTATGCATTTAATCGCTCGCTTAACAGTATCATTAATCCGCTGCACGTAAACGATTATCATAATCCCGCTCGCTTAACGGAGTATCAATAATTCCGCTCACGTTACAGTATCATAATCGCGCCTCTGCTTAAACTATGAGTATCATTTATCCGCTTTCACTTAACGAGTATCATATACTCCGCTTCACTTACGAGTATCATTAATATCCAGCTAATAACAATATCTTCGCACTGTGATTAAAATTAGATCACTGATCTTTTGCGTATTAAACGTATTTACCGGTCTATCTTGTCGGCATAAGAAAGTGAATAGATCTAAATGTGTATATATAAAAATCGCATGAAGGAACAAAAGTCACTGTTAATAGTGAAGGTCATTTCACCCAAGTAATTTCAGGCTGGCGCTGGCCGCATGCGACTGCTACAATATAACCTGACACAAGTCTTCACTGCAGCATCTGCGCACATGGACACAGGCTCGGCTGCCGCCTCACTTAATCGTTAGTTGTATAGAAAGTTTGTCAATATTATTGCTTTATTTTTTATTTAGGGGGATATCATACAATAAGATTTGATGCCAAGGAAGTGTGAGGGTTTAACTTTCATCCCGGATGCAAAAGCCTTCCGATCCCCCTAGTGAAGTTTATTTAATACTTTATTTGCACCAAATACCCATAACCAATGGTTTAGGTAAGTCACCCTACCCATTAGACCTTGTGGGGTAGTCTCACGTCGTACCAATCTCTGTTAGTGTGGTAGTGCCACCCCGTACCCTCCATGTGTGCTAAGTCAAAAATTACAGAGGTACATAATGGGTCCTAGGGCGAACTAAAGTTTTTATAGCTGAGCAAAGTTAGAAGAAGTAATGAATCAGAGCGTAAATTGTACTAAACGTGTTAGTACATGGCTTACAGTCATGAATCAACTTGTAGAGTAAATGTGGCAATTCACACGTCCGAACCGAGTCAGCAATACTAGAGGTTTACTGGTGCAAATATTAATTGTGGTTCACACACAAATCCACACACACACACTGGAACTCATACATAGCTTTAGATTAGGTATGACAAACTCAGGAAGCAGAGAGAGATGAAAGAGAGTAGGAGAGCAGGAGAAGAGAGAGAGGACGAGCAGAGGAGACTTAGTAGCGCTCAGTGAAGAGGCGGAGCCAAGAGGCTAAGTCTCACCGTTTGCGTGTGGAGAATTTCTCTGCTATGATGGAGGAGTATCAGCGCGCCCTTCAGCCCACTTTCACCTTTAATCAGCCTTGAAGGGGCCAACCCTCTCGAAGGGTGCAAATAATCTATGTTTACTGGCCTACAGCAGAGTAATTGATCCAATGTAGTACAGTATGGCGAAGGCGTGAGGGGGGTGGGGGGGGGTGGGGTGGGGGGGGGTGGGGGGGAGGACGTATCAAGCGAGAACCGCGCTCCTTGCAGTCCTGTGAGTATGCAGAGTGTATTTAATAAGAGACAGTAACATCTCTCCCTTTATCAGGACAATTAAGGAAAATGGCCTGCGTCCCACCTTTATCTACTATGTTAAAGATAGTCGACATTGTTGTGTATGCTTGCTAAAAGAGAGTAGTCTAAGATTTAAACATATCTGCATGCCTCAAGGGAGAATTCGCAGAGGAAGCAAAGGTAGCTATTGTCCCAGCTAGTATCTTTGTGCGTAGGGTCAGGTAACGCTGTGGGTGACTGTGCTGTTCTTCAGATTACTTTTGACGCTACTTGAGAGTACACTTGATCCAGGATAACCGAACAAAGAACGAACTGTGCGTAGTGTGAACAATGTGTCTCATGAAACCCAATAAGTACACTTAAGGTAGAAATGTGATCAGACATTCCTTTAAGTGATATTTTAGATTGTGAACAATAAAGACAAATCTATGTGGAAACAATAGTGTAGAAAACCAGGTGTGTAGGTCCTAGTACTATGGAAGACATGGACATCCAAAGGTACACTGTTCAGTCTTCTATCAAGTCAACCGATACCTGTCGTAAGTGTGAAGAACACCATATCTCACATAGCTTACAAGAGCAAAGGTAAGGTTATGATTTTCTTGTAAGGAACGGGGGACTGGCACTAGGTCTATGAAGGTGCGCATAGGATTTGCGAATCATACCAACCTATAGTCCGCAGTTAGGTGGGACAACTGTGTGATTCCTAGGCACAAGAATACTCTAGAGTTGTCAGCAAATCAGTGAATGAAATATGGCTGTCATAGACACCCCCAAGGGTGAGATGATTATTGCTACATAATATGATCTATTCCAGCCGTTGAGTAGATGATCATGAACAACAATTTCAAACACGTCTGCAGGGGCGGCTGTGCTAGATGATTGTGCTGTCTTTATCCGCTAAATGTCCCTAATTATGTTAAATTATAAATAATATAAGCCTTAGCTGGTAGATACATTTCTCACAATTGTGGTCCCTTATTTCACTGACGGCGTAGCAACTCAGACTAAATTCAAACACCTAATTAAGTTATTGATGGTGGGATAAATAATTGCGAGTAAGACTATCTCAACATCATTGAGAAGAATCACTCAATGAGCGAGGTGTCCTTGAAAATCAAAATCCTTAAACGACTGTGGACATAGTGATTATTTTGACAAATGATGGTCACGAGGTCCTCACTGGCCACTTTGAAAAATTTGTGACCATAGATCGCTTGAGCAATGGAATCATTCAGGACGAGTTGAGGTTTTTGACAAAGGTGTAAGTGAATAAGCTAACACTAAATAAACTATTACCGTTAGAATTACACAGTGTTGAAAACAAAATTAGTGATTCTCTGCTAAAACACACAGACTAAAGCTGTACCGAAAACGACAAAGCACAGTGGTGGCTAGCTGAGAAAAGTTCAATTATTTAAGATGGATGAGATGAGGTGATTGCAAATCTGGCCAAGCGAACGCACATGCCGCTGCCACCCGCGTACTGTTTTTGGGCGCCAGTTTGGAAGTATCAGCCCCCTTCAGAGACTGGACCTTTCAGCCTTATTAGCTCTCTGGGAGGGGCGGCTAGCCCTCTCAGAAGGGCGCAAATATCTGATTATACTGCTACATGAGTAATTGATCACAGATTCAGTACGAGTTAAGCGACGTGGTCAAGCGACAATACCGCTCGCTCACATTGCAGTTCCAGTGTTTGCAGAAGAGTCGTATTTTAATAATAGACAGTAACATTCCTCTTACTTAGTACCTTTAAGTGAAAGATCCAGCTCGTCACACTTATATTATCCATAGATAACAGATAGTGGAGCTTGTTGTCTATGGTTAAGACTTAGCAAGATTTAAACATTTACTGCTTTGCCTCCAGTGAGAAGTGGCAAGGAACAAAGACTATGTCATACTTTTCCTTTGGGCTAGGGCAGCACGCGCGGGGGGTGCTGTTGGCATCTCGAGATACTTTTGACTCTATCTGAAATGACACAGCCGCCCGGATAACAACAAAGAACATATGTGCGTTTAGTGTGAACAGAAGTGTCTCAGAAACACAGTTAAACACTAAGCGAAGTGTGATCCAGCTTCTTTAGTGATAAGATTGTGAACATTAAAGACCATATCTTGTGAACATAGTCTAGGGGAGGGCGAGAGAGTAGAGAGAGAGAGAGGAAATAGGTACTTAGTAGCCGATTCAGTGAAGAGGCGGGGCCAAGGACAAAAGTCTCGAGACTCTCTTGCAATCTCAATTAGTGAGTACATGAGAAGTCGCGTCTTAACTGACCATTGTCCGAGAGCACAAGATTAACAAGACTGAAGCAAGATATCGCTTGACATAGGATACTCACCGCACATCCTGACAAGGAATTTCACAAGCACTATCTGACAAGATACACAGCAAACATCCATGACAAGGAAATATCACAGCACATGGACATTTAGTTTTATAGAATGTCTAACTTATATCTTTACAAGGATTATCATCAAGCACATCCACTGAACAAGGATATCACAACACTTCCAATCAATGATATCACAGCGACATCCAAGACAAGGATATCGACAAAGCACTGTCGTGACGAAGGTATATCACAACACATCGGACAAGATGTCACAGAACATTCTGACATGATAATCACAGCGCAACACTGGCGAAGGGATACCCGCTAGCATATACTTCAGTGTGTGAGACCCAGCAATCTAGACAGGATACCACTAGCAAACATTCGCTGACAATGGATAACCCGCAGCACACATCATGGCAAGGCAAAATAACCCAGACACATCATCTTGACAATGCAATATCCTACAAACATATTTTCCACATCGATCCATCAGTGCAGCACCCTGACAAGCATACCCAGCACAACAAATCAAGACAGGCATATCATACAAGGCATACCCCAGCACAGATATCCACAGAGGAAACCCATAAACATTCTAGTACAAAGGCAAAACTGCACAACATAACTGACAGGCTAATAATTTCCTGACAAAGCATACTCCAGCAAAATCTGATAGCGCATAACCCAGCAGCGAGACAACTTCTGACAGGCATACCCGCCAGACACACGAGTAGCTTGAGAGTAGGCATACGCCAAAGCACACATCTCTGGACAATGATATCTACGAAGCACTAATCTGCTAAGGATAGCCAGCAACAAAATCCTGACAAGGATATCAGAACAACATCTACAAGGGATATTACAGATACCACCATGACACGGATATCAGAGCACACCCTGACAAGGGATAATCACGCATACATCTCTGACAAGGATATCAAGCACATCCATGAACAAGAGATAAATCAAAAGCACATCCTGACAAGATATCAGAGCATATCTGACAAAGGATCATGACAGAGCACACTTTGACAAGGATATCAGAGCAACATCCT
>NC_069460.1:29427329-29445427 GCF_026875155.1 Cherax quadricarinatus | reverse complement strand
CTGAATCCGATGCAGCGCCTCTCTTTCTTGTGCAGGCGCATCCTCCATGGCTTGGTCTGGGGATGCCTCACAATGTACCTCTACCTCCACTGTACACAGTGGCAAAGATCTCGGTGACACCTCAGTCACGCTGTCACTCCCGTCGTCCAAATAGTTCTGTTTTTGATGCCCCACAGCCTTCACCTCGTCTTCTACCACCCTGTCAGGAGCAGCCACCTCCTCAGGCGGTGACAAGGACTTCAGAACCTCGGCTAATTCCTCCTCAATCATTCGTCGCTCAACCTTTGGGACGAGCGGACGTGAGCTGAGCCTGCCCTCTGCTGTCAGCCGGTGACAACTTGGTTTTCTCAAAATGGCGCAGCAGGCAAGAAGAAGGGTAAACACTGTCGGCATAGAAGTGGTGCGTGGGGCTGTGCATGCCCACTCAGCTCAAGTTTTATTACCTGCCATCATCAAGGACACATACGGCATTGCCAACGAAGAGCTGTATGGTGTAGCCTTGAACGGGGCATATAGAATTTTTGTGAAATTTCTCATTGCAAGTGTATATGAGGACATAGTCGCCAGGTTCCAAGATCTTTGTGTACCAGTGAATCCTGCAGTGAGGTAAGGCTACATGATGTGTCCCGCCATTATACGTGGGTGAAGATAAGAAATGTACCTTTGAGGCTAATGAGGCAGACCTACGTGCTGTCTTCGAGAATTTTGGGGACTGTTCATATGGCGACATTGGGGAAATGGAAGGAAGGATCGTATTCTGGGATGCCTGAAGGAGGTTTTCCTTAAAAATGACATTAAGGCTTTCCTATTCCTTCCTATTTTTTTCCTAGAAGCCCTTCAGGACTCAAGTAATGGTGACTTACGCAGGGCAACAACGTACCTGTCGATTATGCGGTCCCTATGATCACATTTGCTGCGCAGTGTGTTTTAAAAAAAGGGTACACAGGCGAAGGAGCAGCATAAGGAGGCATCAGAGGACCTTGAGAGTTGGATTTGCACGACCTGAGTCGGTTTCTTGAACAAGGCTTGGAGTGTGGAGGTCGAGGAGGCCTTGAGGGAGGAAGAGTGTGTAACTCTTCCGAGAGAGACATGCACTGCCGGGCAGGCACCAGAGGCCAAAGATGTGGTGTCACTGGGTGAGGACAGGGCCGTGGGGCTACCATTGATTCAGTCCTCCACGACCTGTTAGGGACCAGGAGAGGTCACAGTTGAGGGGCTTGTGGGTGCCTGGATGCTGCTGGGGTTCCAGGTGGTGAGAGGGGGGGAGGCATGTCAGAGACCCAGGTTGAGGCTGGGTTGCAAATTGGCACGGTGGTGGCGGAAGTGCACGGGGATGGCTTCCAGGTGGAGGCGGGGAGAAAAGGCTCGAGTGTCCGGAAAGAGAGCGGCAGTGCCCTCGGACGTGGACGATGTGGATGTGCTCACTCCGGCACAGCGTTCGGGCAAAAAGGTGTGGGCTGAAGTGGTTGAGCATGGACCTGGGGGTCCAGGGGCAAGGGGCATGTGAAAGCAGATCACAGAATGGTGATTGAAGATCAAGGGCATATAAAGGGGAAGGGGGATAAAGGTGGTGCAATACGTAAAGGCAAACCTCCATTGACAAATTCATGAGTCTCTCTATAAATGTTAATGGTCTGAAAGATTCTAGGAAGTGTGAATGGTTTCATGAGATGCTCATTAGGTATGGTGTAGATGTTGTGTTTGTGCAAGAGCACAACCACAAGCCGGGTTGTATGTTGATGATTGAGGGGTATACTGTATATACGGCACACTCAACGAGATTGAAAGGAGGAGTGGCTATTTTGGTGAGGGAGGCTAGCCCGTTTACTGTACATCATTGTGAGGAGGGGGGTGAGGGGAGGGTTATAAGAGTGGATGGGACATGGGGAAGAGATAAGATGTCTTTTGTGTGTGTTTATGGTCCGGCAGAGGGGGACAGTGGTGAAGAATGAGTTTGTCGTGAAGGTTGGTGTATCACTTAAGGTCGCTTCCAGCATTAGCTGTGGTGGAGGGGACTGGAATTGCGTTATACGCCGCAAGGATGTGGAACCTAGGGGAGCAGGATATTGTTCTGGCGTTCTGAGGGACCTGTTAACCGGGTGGGGTTGGTGGATGTAGAGGGGGGGGCGGCTGGGAGGTGCAGCACACCTTTGTGAGGCAGGGGTATGCGCATGGCTGGACAGGATATACGTGAAAAGGAAAGCTGTGGTGCGGAGTGTAAGGGTTTTGGATGTTTTTTTTCTGATCATAGAGGTGTTTTGGTGGATTTGGGATGGGAGGGTCGGCCGAACAGGTAAAGAGTTATTGGGAAAAATTGAATGTTCGGTTGCTTAAAGATGTTGGGGGGGAGGGTCCTATTTGCACAATGGTGGAAAGGCTTAGGGGAAAGGGATGGAGTCAATTGGGGATGTGTGAGATGGTGGGATTTTGACGGCGAAGACGAGGATTCGAGAGTTTATGTCCGACAGGGAAGGCACGAGAATCAGTTGGCTTATGGGCTTATTAGGTATCTTGAGGGCAGTTAAGGGGAATCATGAAGGGGGAAGGGGGGGATGGGAGCCCCTGTGGCTGACATAGAAGGAGTGAAGGAACCCTAATGGAAGTGCAAAATGAGAGGTTTGATGCGGCAAGGGTTTTAGGGGGGTTGGAGGAGGTCATGTGGGGTGATGGGACCATCGGCGTGTGTCCTCCCGAGGGCAGGGGCGCCGGCCGTTGCAATGGAAATGGTGGGTTTGAGAGTTCTTGAGGACAATCGAGGGGTATAGGGAGGGACAAGATTTGGTGAAAACGGAGGGGATGGGAGGGTATTTTGATTTTTGGCTTAGTGCACATTGAGGAGTGTGGGTGTGAGAGAGGGGGCTTTAAGAGAGACAGGGGGAGGGGTTTGCGGAGTGTGCTGGACAGGGACGACAGGGAACAGTTACAGGGGCCTATTGTGGAGGAGGAGGTGTGGACGGCTTTAATGAGTATGAGCAGGGGTAAGGCACCAGGGATAGATGGGCTGCCTGCGGAGTTTAACATACAGCATTGGGGAGTATTAAAAGATTTTTTGGTGCAATTATTTAATATCATAAAAGAGATGGGTGCGTTGGGACCTTTGCAGGCGACAGCACTAGTAGTTTTGGTGCCAAAGGGTGAAAGTCAGTGCACAGTGAGAGATTACCGGATGATATCACTCATGTGTGCAGACACAAACTTTTTGCAAAATTTTGGGTAATCGTATAAAAAAGGTCTTTGGAAAGGTATAGTGAGGGGTCAATATGGGATTCCGGGGGATCAATGTATGAGGGGCAGGGGGTTATTAAAAGGTTTATTGGGGGGCCACAAGGGGGGGAACGTGCAGTATTGGCGTTGGATTGGAGAACGGCTTTTGACAGTGTCGAGAGGGAGGCTCTGTGGGGGAAAATCAGGAGTGGCAAGGGTTCGGGGAGGACATTGTAAATTTGGGCACTACTTTATATCGGGGAGCTGGGATGTGTGTACAGATAAATGGGAGGGGGGGGTTGCATGTGAAAATGGGCAGGGGATTGAGGAAAGGTTGCCCGTTGTCACAAATATTATTTGCATGTTTACAGAATCCGTTTTATAGGGCAGTGGAAAGGTGCATACAGGGGGGGGGTAAGGGAGGCATACGAGGTGGGAGTCCCAGTATCATAGGTTACGTTGATGACACAACTGTCCTAGTGGTGGGAGGGAGGGATTGGAGGGTCTGGAGAGAGTTATAGATGTTTTTGGGATGGCAACAGGTATGGCAGTGAATGTGCATAAATCAAAGTCATGATTTTGGGGTGAAGGGGATGGGCGGAGGGCGGGGGTGGGGGGGTGAGGTGGAGTGTCGTGGACCGGGTGAAAATTTGTGGAGTTGTGTATATGGGTAATGCTAAAGGGGGGGATGGGGGAGGGGTTTGGGAAGATTGTCAGGTTGAGGCCGACACTTCTTACGCTACACCAGAGGGTCATTGTGGTCAATGTGCTTTTGTACATTTAAAATTTTGGCATGTGGCAGCTTTGTACCCTTTGGTGTATGGGGTTGTCCGGAGATTGTTGAGCAGAGTTTTCCGTTTTATCTGGGGTTCGGGATGCGATTGGTTGAAAAGAGAGGTGGTAACACTTCCGGGGGCCCTTGGGAGGGCTGGGGTTAATTCATTTGGAAAGAAGGTTGAAGTGTGTATATGTGAACATGGGTTGCTAAGGGCTCGGGGGGAAGGGAGTGGAGGGTTGGGGATGCTGCGGGAGATCTTTGGAGATGGTGGAAGGGACAAGATTTGGAGATGGTGGGAGTTGTTGCGTCTATTGATGATGGTCAGAGAGCCGAGAAAACATGCGGGTGGGGGTCCATGGAGAGGAAGTTTATGGCCCCTTTAGGGGGTAGTGGCAACGGAAGGAGTTGTACCCGATGTACGAATGGGAAGACATTTGGGGCCGTTAAAAGGTTCGCACCCGGCCACGCTGAGGGAGGAAATGTATAGGTTTCTTCAGGGAAATATTGCCGTCGGGGTTGTTTTACGAAAAGGCGAATAAGGGAGGTGGGTGGTCAGGTTTGTGGGTGAGAATCGCTTTTCATGAGTTTTTTTTGTGAAAGCTGGATTGTGCGGGAAGGGTTTTAGGGAAGTAATCGGTTTTGTGGGGGGGAAAGGGTTGTCGGTTTTGAGAGGCGCTTAGTTTAGATGTAGGTGGGTTGGGGTAAAGGTTCAAAGGGCGTGGCTTACTTAAGGGTTTGATTTTGTGTATATATCATGGGCAATGAGAGACAAAGGGGCGGAGGAACGTAGGATGGCCATAGCAGCATCCTTTTTATGAACAAAGTGTCGCAACAGTAAAAAATATATGGTAGGAGGTGGGAGAGGGATTTCTCGGAGGGCTACAGGGACTTTCTTTCGAGGGATTTATGGTCTTTATAAGCGGTCAGGGGCATGAACGGGCTGGCCTTCCCAGGAGGGGGGGGGGTTTGTGTGTGTTGCAGAGGTCGATTGTGTGAGTGTGTGTGGAATTGTGTGGGAAGGATGTTGAGGTGATATTCAGTGTGATAATGTAATGTCTTGGTGTTATTGTGAACACCGATGATTATAATTTATCTAAGGATTCCTTCATGTTTTGTAAGGATGTACATAAGCAGGTTAGTATATAAGCATATTTTAACCTGTAATTATACATGTTACCTATATATGAGCATGTAACTTGTCATAATAATTTAGGTTTTATACCTGTTTTTTAACTAGTGGAACGTTTTGGTATTGTTATATAATGTAAGATCTTGCCTGGGGTGTTTTTTCTTATATATTGTTACAGATTTTTTTTTTTTTTCCATTTTTTATTATATATGTTCAAGTGAATGGTTTTGGGTCTTGTGTATAGCCCGGTGAAAACTGGTCAGTTTTTCATTGGGGGGGGGGAATGGAGTTAAGTAATCTCTGCAATAGCAGGTCATGTGATACACATGTCATATTTTAGATGTCTAATGTTGTCCATTCTCTGTAGGATGTGATGTATAGATTATCTCCCACAGTGTAAATAATCTGTCTGCTGGAGGGAATAATGTGTTAAATTTATTTATTATTTTGGTAGGTTTATGTGTGTAGCGTGTTTTTTAGGGTGTTATATATAAGACGCTAATTACTATCAAGGACTGTTTGGTGGTTATGAGTGGTGATGGCAGACACAGTTACTAGGCATGTGGGGGGGGGGGTTGAAGTTTTCAGAGGTAGTTTCTTAAACCCACCACCGTGCACGATATTATTATTACCATAGGGTATTTGAGGGTAGGGTGGATTGTGTTCTTTGGTGGATGTGAGCCATCAGGTTCAGACATTCCTTGTTTATAGTGTCAGCCGGTTTTAGCTGGCTGGATTGTGTTTATATATATATTGTCATTGAAGTTTTTAATGCTTTTGCAAATGTGTATGTATAAGAGTTTTGTCACTGTGTATTTAAGGTGAAAATGGGACGTTTTCATGGGGGGGGGGGTGTAAGCTTTACTGGGTGGGTTGTATTTTTGTTTTGTTATTGTGTATATATGTGTTTATATATATATAAAATATTCTATATATATATATTTTATATATATTATTTATTATATTTTATATATATTTTATATTATTTATAGTATGGGCCACCTTTTCATGTGAAGCACAGTACGTACAAGAGGTGTTTGATTTGAGTGCAGCCAGTTCTGTCATTATATATGTGGTTCTTCAGTACTGTGTAGTCACAGTTGATTGTTCACTGCCTGTATCTTGTTACATATTGATTATGTACCCATATATTTTTGTACCTGAGTTTTAAATAAAATATAAAAAAAAATTCCTCCTCAAGTTCCAACACTTCCTCCTGTACTTTTTGCTCAACCCGATCCACTGGAAGTGTGTCTGGACCAGGTAACTGGTCAAGGGCCTCACCCTCTCCCCCAGCCTTATACGCCTCATCCACTATCTCGCTCCATAGACGACCACGCCCTCCTTCACGTCGTTGATCAACGCCTGCTTCCCCCGGTGTAGAAGCGGATGTCTCCGCCCCTGGGCCAGGAGCTCGTTGCCGCTTCCCACACTCCGCCGCTATGTGATCATATTCCCCACATAGTCGGCATGTACGCTTTTCCCCGCGTATGAAAACCATGACCTGTGTCCTGAAATTTCCCTTTGGTACCCGTTTGACGGTATGGGTGTCGCAATGTCATTTTTGGTTAAAAGTGCCTCCGGCTACCTGTGTAGGCACCGACACCCACTTACCATGCTGGGCCAAATGAACAGTTCCGTATTCCTCAAAAACTTTTCTGATATCTGTCTCATCCGCCTCAAAGGGGACATTACGCAGTTTAATCCATGTATAATGTCTGGATACATCGATCATCCTCACACGCACAGCTGGTGTTGCATCAAGACTTACGTCCCGAAAACGGTTGACCAACACTCATAACCGTTGCTGAGAGCAGTTTCACAAAAAATCTACGTGCTCTGTTCAATGTACGCCGTACAACTTCCATCCTGAATTCCATACGTGTCTCTGATGATTTTAGGTAGTAATACCTGGCTGAAGTGGCGTTATTGCCCCCCCCCCCCCCACTGAGAAGTTCAACACCGACAGTGTTAATTTCCCGCGTCTATAACTGCACGCCATTTTTGACTAATGGTAGTTCTGGTTTGACGACAGAGGCGCGACAAGCACCACCTCACACTACTGCTGTCAGGGAACGAAGTGCGTTTGCGCAGGAGGTCTGCACGGCCCAATAGCGATGCAGACAATGTCCACGCCGATTTGCTTTAAAACCCTTTTTTCGTAGGATAATCCCTTAGCTCTGGGACTAGTCTTGTGAAAACTTTGCACATTCTTAATTTCTTGCGGTTAAACCCGTTGTAGATTCCAAACTGGTCCTGCGTACTCCAATATGGGCGTGACGTACACGGGTCAGAGTCTTCCGTTCCTTACTGAGGGTTTGGAAAAGCTTTCTTGGTTTGCCCGGCGCCCATCTGCTGCGCAGTTATCTGACGGACGTGTGCTTCAGGGCTGTGTCGGTTTATACCACCCCCAAAGGGCTTTTTCCTTGATTGAGGCTGCGTCTTCGGCCACCTGACTTACTCTGTTTTGTTTCTTTTCTCATAACCTCTTCAGGGCTTTGCATTTGGCGGGGTTAATTCAAGTAGGCCCGTTTCTGACCAGGCTTTTAGCCCGTCCAGGTTTTCTTTATAGTCCTGGATCCTCATCCGGGTTAATTTTTCTCTTTTAATTCACATCATCTGCAAACAGGGAATTTTTAAATCTATCCTTCCCTTATGTTTTTCACATACCAAAAAAAGCAAGGTCCTTTGATGACCCCTTTGGAACCCCGCCGTCACAGGCGCCCACTTGACACCTCGTCACGTACCATGACTCGCGTTGCTTCCCCGTCAGAAATTTCCCGATCCATTGTCTCATTCCCCGTCAGATTTTCTTTGATTAAATTAAACCCCTTTTGAGGAACTGTACCAAGAAAAAGCAGTTATCCCCCCTCTCTCGTGTCTTACTTTGTTACCTTGTCATAAAGTTCCGTAGGTTTGTGACACAGGATTTTCCTTCCCTGAAACCCTGTTGGTTGCGTTTTTTAAACTTGTTCTTTTTTAGTGCTCCCCCACTTCCTTGATGATCTTTCCAGGGGCCCGCATCCATTTTACGTCCCTGCACAGGGCTGTAGTTTAATGCCTCGTGTTTGCTCCCTTTTTTAAAAACTGGGATTACATTTTCCATTTCCCTAGAGAAAAACGAGTCGTCCAGCAGCCGCCTTTGGAGAGAAAAGTCTTCGTTCCTGCTTGAGCATTGTTCCTCGAGTTTTTTTTGGGGTTTTCATCAGTATTTTCGCCGAGCTGAGAGGAAAAATTGCTTGCGTCACTTCGAGCCATCCCTTCAAGAGGGGGAGGCGGTGATTGTTGTTCCCCCTTCATACCCATCCCCCACCCCCCCCCCCCCCCCACCCCCCTTTCCTCCCCACACTAAAATTCCTGTTTCCTTTTCCTTTTTTCTTCTTTTTCCCTTCCCTTTCCATTTTAAAATTTGGGGGAAAAAAAAACGTTTGGGGGCCTATTGCGCATTTTTTGTCAGTCTTTTTAAGGTTTTCAGTTCCGCCCTGCTTTTCCCCCCCCCCCCCCCCTTTTTCCCCCCCCCCCAAAATGCTGTGGGGAAAATTTTAAAATATTTACCCCCAGCGAAAAAAATTGAAGTAAAATTTTGTCTGTTTTTTTAATATTAGTTAAAAACTTTCCTTTTTTTCTTTCTAACTTTTTTTCCCCCCCTTTTTTACGTTTGAAAAAGTTTTAATCCTACCTCGGGAGGGTGGGGTTTTTAAATTTTTTTTTCCTTGGTCTGTTTTTTGTTTAGGTTCTTTTTTTTTAAAAATTTAATTTTGGGGGATAGGGGGATCTGGGGGACTTTTTGTTTGAAAAAACCCCCTTTTAAAACCCCCACCATCCTTTGTGAAAAAAGGAATTTTATGGTGGTACCTTTTTTCCTTTCACTTGACTGCCAGGGTAGCTCTGGCGGATAGTCGTTTTGAAAAGGGACCCCCCCCCCAATTAAAGGCACAGTTTTACAATTGTGTAACCCGGCACCACCCTTCAAATTTTCGTTGAATTAATTTTTTTTTTCTTTTATTTTTCATTTTTTTTTTAATTAGGAAAAAAGTTGTGTTTTACATTTTCGTTTATCAATAAAGGTTTATTTTGTATGTTATTATTTTGTTATTTCTTTCCCTAAGGGGGGAGCAAGTCTTGCTGGGCGAGTAAGCCTTAACACAAGGAATTTTGACCATCGGTACCCGTGTGGTTTTTTTTAAATCCGGCCGATCTTTGCTTGGGGCCCCTTCCCCCCTCACTCCTCGAGGGTAGGCTACTTAGGGGTGACCTTTAAGTCAGTGTTAGGATGTTTTGGGCTACCACAAGGAAAGTCTTTATTGTTAAAGCAACTTTATGTCAGGAAACATTAAATTTTTAATCCTAGGGGCACCTGAAGAATCCAAACTCGTGTGTCAAACAGGGTTTCAAATTTTTTGGGACCAGATGTACCCTGACCAAATCTTCTTCAACGTTTTTCGTGTTACACAATGTTTAAAAAGTTTGGTTTGACCAGCCACCAATAAAAGCGTAGCCCGTTAATTTGCAGCATATGCTCTGGGGAGCATTCTTTTAGAGATGCCATAACAGAAATAACCCCCCGTTTGTCCCTTTTTAATGGAAAACACCTGTTTTCCCCCTATCTTCCTGGGAAAAACTACAACCAGAAAATTTCTAGAAGCAAAGAAAGTGTCAAAAAATTTTAAGAACCACTCCCCCAAAACAAAAATTAAAACCCCTACTGACTGGGAAAACCAGCCCCCATCTTCACTAACTTGCTGATTAAAAATATACCTATCAAAAAATTCTAATCCCTATTTGGGTTCAGCTGTATCGGGAGCCCAACCGACATAAAAAAGGGTTTTTTTAGAGGGAATTCACCTTTTTATCTTAATAAAAAAACATCCCACAATCCACTTTCCATAAGATGGACCGACCCAATTTTTACCACAGATTAATCTCCCTGACCCAAAGGTTTTTCTTGAGGGGGTTAGTGAAAAAAAACAGGGCTCCCTTTACCCAAAAAAAGGGCCAATTCAAACTTGAGGCTGCCCGTAAGAATACCACTCCTTCAATCCTTTTTGGTGAATTGCGGGGAACCTAAACCGGAAAGGGGGCCCCAAATTTTTTCAGCAATCCAAATTTAAACACGTCAGTTTTCCATTAAAAAAAAGGCCAAAAAAAATTTTCTTATAAAGTAAATGACCATTTTTGCAACCCTTTAAACGGGCGAAGCCCCCCAAAATATATGAGTAAAAATTATTCAACATCCATTTCTTGACCAAAATCCTTCAAAGGTTAATTGCCTCAACCTTTGTGCAAGGACCAGAAAATGTTTTAAAAAACTCGAACTCATAGATAGGTTCCATTTGGAGGGGCCTGAAACGGGGTTCGTTTACAAAAAACTAAATCCCTCCCAAGGCAAAAAAGCCACAATAGAATACTAACCCCAACACTATTAAATCTTTTTAAAAAGACTTTGCCATCTAAAACCAAGTTAACCCAGGCAGTGGTAAAAGGGCTCTTCTGTCTAAACTTGGGGGAAATTTTTAAAATGACTGAAGGCAAAAAAATTGTTATTATTACGACTTCGAAATTGCTCCCAAAATACCAAATCCCACCTCCCTTTTCCCCCCCCTTAAACAAAAAATTAGGACTTTTTTCCCCCTCCCCCAACTACTAAAACAGAAGTTTTCCCAAAGGGAAACCCGTGGAGCCGGTAAATTTTCCCCGGGTAGGCCCATTGTCCTCCTTTATCCTCCCAAAATCCCCCGGAAACCGTGAACCAAATCAATGTTTTGGGAGCAACTTAAAGAACCTCCCCAAATTTTTCTTAAAAAAAAATTTTTAAGATACAATTTAATTTTAATTTTAAATTTGAAAATTATCTTAATGGGGAATAAAGGGAAAAAATGCGCCACAAAAAAGCCCGGGATCAAAAATTTTAAAAGGCCAAAATTTTAACCCCCCCCCCAAAAGGGGTAACTACAGAAACTTCGAAATCAATTACTTTTGAAAAATTTTAAAAGGTTAAACAAGCTCGGACTAAAACCCCAGTACAACAAAGGGGGTTTCTTTGGTTTGAAATTTCCAAACTTCGAACGGGTTCCACCGCCTGAAAAAAAGTGGGAATGTTTTAATAAGTTTAAAATTCAATGTCCAGGATGGAAACTTTTCACCCTTCGCCCCTCCCTGGAAAGGAACCGAAAAGGCAAATCATTTTTCCCCTCCTTTAACCAAAACAATTTTCCAACAACTAAATCATTTGCCTTTCCTTGCTCCCCCAACATAAACCTTTTTATTTTATCAAGAAAGACAAAACCCGCAGCCGGTTTTCTTGCGAACACGGTGCATGAATTTCCTCCCTTCAAAATGGGGGAAGGGGACTCCACCAAATTTTGGGGGCTGCAAAAACAAAATTTAAAGAATTCCCCTTTACTATATGTAATTAGGAAAAAATTTTATTTTAATAAACAAATTCTCCATTAAGGTGAACCAATCCAAAATTCCATGGGGAGAATTAATGGAAAAATTTGTTCAACCCTCTGAAAATGAAAAGATAATGATAAAAGGGCCAAAGTTAGCTCCTTCACCCCCATTTTTTACTAGGCTGATTTTCTGCAACTAAATCCTCAAAAAATAAATATTCCCAGAAACTGCAGATTTGGGGTTTTCGATAAACCACCTCAATTATAACGGCTTAGGTTCTAAACCTGTTCCACTGAAATGAATTCATTTAAACCGGAAAATCTGGCTATTCCAATTTAAAAATAAACCTGAAAAGACTTAGTTTGACCTACCATAAGGGTGTTATTTAATATTTTCAAAAGATTTCCGGTTTAACCTTTCCAGAAAGGGGGGAATTACACGACCCCGGGTTTTTCATGAAACTATAAAGGTTTCCCATCCCGGGCCTATGTTGTTTCACAGAAATGCTGGTTTGGTCTATCCCATAAATATTGGCCATAGGGCTGAAAAAGGAACCCCAAATTTTTCGGTTTAACATCAAAAAGCCCCGTCCCCGCTTTTTGTCGTTGGGTTCAGGCTCCCACAAGTTTGGGTTTCTAAATCCCCTATCTTAAATTACTAAAAAACCCCCAAAGCTTTTTTACCCCAATTTCCAAGTTTAAAGGAAGATTAAATTAAAATACTTCCTGGAACTTAAAAAAAAATTTTTTTTTTTTGGGCCCAAAAACCCCCTTTTAAAAACCCCCGGGGAAAGGATTTTTAAAGACCTTAAAAACTGGGGGAAAACCCCATGTGAACTCTCAGGCACGTTCTACAGGCTGGAAATGCTGACACAACCCCCTTTAAAAGGCGGTGAAAAAAAATTCCCCAAAAAATGTAAAGTTTCCGGGGCCCTTTTCGAGAAAAAAAATAATTTTGGGGAAGGTTTTTTTTAAAAACCTTTCCCCTGGAACGCGGGGGGAGTTAAAAGAATTTTCCCACCGGAAATTGGGGGTTTTTACCGAACTTCCCCCGTCCCCCTACGAAAAAAAAACTTGGGGTGACCCATCCCCCAATAAAAAAGAGGGTTCACTAGCCGTTAAAGCCAACAAAAATGTCGGGGGCCCAAAGGGTTAATCCTAAGACATAAGGGGGTTTCCAAACCCCCTGGCTCTTTCAAGTGGCACGGAAAACAACAAATCTTCCCGGGATGCGGTTGTCCATGTTGGTTTGCGTGCACCCAGCAGAAAACGCCTGGTTGATCGGTTGATCCCCCAGGGGCCCGGGGCCCCACGGGCCGGGGGCTTACCCGGAATTTGGGGTTTCATTTCAAGCACCCCAAAAAGCCCCCGTTCCCCCCGGCTTCCCTTGATCTGGGGGACCTCAGGCCTCCTCTACCGGTTCCAATGTTTGGACTTCTGCCCCCCCGCATGCCCCCCCTATCCTAACCCTCCCCTACAAAAAAACAAAGAAAAAGGTTCTTCCTCACTCCCTATGTCTCAGGTGTTCAGCTGGGGAAGGGAAGACTAAATAAAATCCCCCCCCCCCCCCCCCCCCCCCCCCCCCCCCCCCCCCCCCCCCCCCAGAAAATGTGAAGTTTTTTAAGGGCCAGCCCCTTTTAAAGATAGAAAGATGTACCCTACTCTCCCCCTACAAGACCCCTACTTATCTCTCTAAGGTTTCGCCCCCTCGAAAAACCCCGGTTTGTCAGCTCCCCGCCCGAGATTTTTCCCTGCCCAAACCCCTTGCCCCTGATATTGGGCTTTCCTTCGCTTGCAGCGATGCAGGGAGCAAAATTTTTCCAGGGTACTTGCCGGGCCCTCCAATTTTTCCCTTGGGGAGCCCCAAGTCCCCTTTTTTGACACTCATTTCCCTTGTTCTGTAACGGGGAATTCACACCTGGTTGTCGATGAGCCCCCCCCCTTACTTTGTTGTATTACCAGGAGGGGCCTGGTCACAGACCGGGCGGGGGGCGTTCCCCCCCGGGAAAATCTCTCCAGGGTAAATCCAGGTAACCAAAAAGGGGATGGTGACATTGTCTGTGGCAGCAATACTTGAATTCCCTTTCCCCCTTGAGTCGGTAGGGGAGAGTGTATTCCAAATTTGTGACGATATTTGAGACGTCAATCTGCCCGCAGTAACGCGCGAAGTACAAAAAGTAATGGGGTTACAATTTTCAAAATTAATGGTCAACATTTCTTTAAAACCGGTATTTTCTTGAAGTTGAACTACACAATTAAACCTTGATGTTATCCTGAATGAGACAACGTGGGAGTTGCAACATATCAAATTACGGGTTCTTATGAAGGAAATCGGAGGGCCCCAAGGGCGGGGCTGCCCTAGAAAATTAGGATATACGTTTCAAAAATTTCCCTTTGACGAAGATAACTTCTTGCAATTGAACTGACTTTTTTTGGGTCAACTACTGTGGGAATGGATATTTTCCCCCGAGAAACCATTTTTTGGCCATTCCCTATTGGATTTTAAAGCAGAAATATTAACAATTCTGGCAGGAGATTTTAACCCCCATCACCAGCCCTTTTAACTGTGGGGCTGGCAATCCTTGGGACTTAAAGGGAAAAACAATTATTTAATTGACTGCCGGAACCTGCCTTTTAAGGTCATTTTTTAAGGTATGTCGGCCCCGTCCGGGGACACCATTTTTAGCCTGGCAAACAGAGTTTGCCTTTCCTTGTGAGCTTCCTGGTGGAACGCAGGATTGCCCTTTCCCCTTTTAAAATACAATAAAACGTCTCCATTTAGAATCCCGTTCCCCCTAAACCTAATTCAACACTCATGTTTTAGTCATCACAAACGAGACTTATGGAAATATCTTTTCCCCAAAGCAAACCAGTATCAAATCACCCTGCACCCGGCAGCTTTTGGGGGCGAAGCACAAGGCCCCCAGTTACCTAATTCATCCTTCATTGATGATGATGAGGTTGAGATAAAACTTGATCCCCCAAGCCAGGTTTAATCGGAAGGGTGATGTGTGGGGAAAATTCTCTCATAAAAACAGTCCCCGATTTAATAATAACCATTATCAGTTGGACAAAAATGGAGAGATGATAATTAGCTGTTCCCAAACCACTACCTTTAGTAAGATGACCATTTCTTACTAGACCATTACAATCCAGGATGAGTCAAGTTTTTGGACGAATGAGAAATGACCCCTGGTCTCTCTGGAATAACAATGAAACAAATGAATTCTTCCCCAAAAATTTTAAACAGTCTTTGGTCAAATCTTTAATCCCATTTGGCCCCCGGGACTTTTTCCAGTGGTTTTTAATACTGCAATGATGATCTTTTTGCTAAACCCATAAAGACATCCATCAACCTGTGAACTATAGATCTATATCATTATTTGAGCCACGGGCCCAAGTTCTTGAGAAAATCATTTCCAATAGATTGAACTATTTCATGGAGTACAATCACCTCGGGTTCAGGACTAATAGAGGTGTCCATCATGCAATAAATATAATTTTCGACGCTGTTGCAAGCCTGAAGCAACACTGCAATCTTGCCCTAATTGCCACCAGGGATGTTCACAAAACTTTTGATAGCTTGTGGCATGACAGTCTTATGTATAAACTTGTTGACCTACCTGACCACAGCTGGTCCTTTCTTAGATTTATATATAATTTCTTGTCTCAAAGAAAATTATTCCTACCTTTAACGGCAAGTCGATAGAGCCTTTTATACTGACAGCTGGAGTACCACAAGGCTCATGTCTTATGCCATGCCAGTACTGTTCAACATTTATGTAAACGATCTTCCTCAACCGGAGTTCAATTATACAATCATAACACAATTTGCAGATGATGTTATCCATGTCGTCTCATCAACCCCCGTAACAGGAAAATATAAGTATGAGAGGGTCATAGAAAAAATGAATATTGAACTTCATCGGACAGCTAACTGGGAAAAGAAATGGAGAATCACGACCAACCGTGACAAAGTCCTTATCAGCACGATAGGATATTTTGCATCAACCATCGAAGAAAAGAGGGGTATCTATTGGATATGAAATAGACAGGCTACTCTACTCAACATCTCACGTCAGTAAAAACATCAACATAGCCAAAGCCTGTCTTAGCAGTCTCTTTAGATTTAACCAAGCCCCTTCACACGTCAAAAAACATCTATATAAAATGATAAGATATATACTCGAATACCCATGTGTCCCAATGTCGTTAACAATAAAAACCAACATGCTACGGTTACAACGGGTCCAGAATAGAGCTCTCCGCTTTATTACGGGTACTAGGAGGAGAGAAGGAATCATAATGGCGGATTTACACATCCAACAGGATATTGCTGCCCTAAACGTACGACTTGATACGCTGAAGAAGGAGGCAACTTTATGAAAATGCAAGAACTTATATCCCACAGAGAGAATCCTCCCCAAGTTGCAAATTACTACGACTATATCAAACACTCCTCCCCACAAGAACCCATAGAATGCCCTTCCACAGAGGCTGCGTCGCTTCATCCATAAGGATGATTACCAACGCCCAAAATGATCTTGAGCAACTTCCCTGCAGATGATGATTGGGTAACATGGAATCCTTCTATGTTTACCAAGATTATCATCGCCTCTAATTATGGAGAAATGCAATATAATTTTTCTAATTTCACGTCCATTACTGTAACATGCTATATCTACTGTGGCAGGGGCACCACCTTGAAAGAAGCCAACATGCCCAGTGATTTTTACATAAATTGTCCATATTATTATCGTTAGCCATGGTCCCTCGCAACCCTCGTCCTGCAGTCGCCAAAAAAAAAACCCCAATTGCAAATGTATATCTATTACCGACTCAGAGTCATGCCTTTTATATTTGTTTTATCTTACACAAATATGTTTCAAATTGCCCATAGGGTTGGGCCATTTCCCTTTCGTATTCCTACCTCCCTTCCCCCTCTCATCTTTTTTTCATATTTCTATCCTTACCCATCCTTCTTCCTTCCCTTCTTACTAAAGCTCTGGTGGTAAGTTCAAGTTAAGTTCATCTTCCATACCTAAGGTACGTCGCCCAGTTTCAATGGATGTGATGAAGATTTTTGTTAGTGGCACACACACAGATCTCTGCTCCCTCTCTAAGGACCCAAGGAGAGATTTTTATCCGGTCCCACTGCCTTTGAGGGATGAAATTCACATAGCTTCTTCACCTCCTCCTCGGTTGTGTGTATTTCATTAGCACTTTTCTGATGTATCCTTTGTTGGTGTATCTCCTTGTTCAAACTTCCTAGAGGGCCTTCCTGTCTCCACTGTAAATACTTCTTTAAATCGCATGTTGAGCTCCTCAGATACCTTTTGGTCGTTTCTTGTGAACTCCCCACCTTCCTTCCTCAGTCTGATTCCCTTGTCCTTGATGTTGTTTTTCTCCTCATTTGGCTATACAACAGCTTCGGGTCAGATTTGACTTTCGATACTATATCTTTTTTAGTTTTAAATCGCTGAGCCTCCCTTCTTATCTGAGCATTATTCGTTTCTGGCTCTTCGGCTAATCTTTTATTTTCCTGGTCTTTGTCGTCTGTACTTTTTCCATTCTCTAGTGCACTTAATTTTTGCCTCTTTCACTTTTTGGTGAACAAAAAACTCGTTCTGGTCTTCCCCGTATTTATGTTTCCCTTGGAAACAGAAATGCCTCCTTGCATTTTGCTGTCACATTGTCCATCATTTTTTTACTGGTTTTCCTGCCAGTTCTTTCTCCACTGATCGTTTGCAGGAAGGGTTCCTCATGCCGTGAAGTCCCCCTTTTGTAGTTTGGCCTTTCTGACCTATTCCTGCTACCCTCTCCACTTGTAGTTCAACTTGTATTCAAAGCACAGAGTACATGTCATTAAATCCAAGGGGCCTTCGTACGTGATATTCTCGATGTCTGAACTACTCAAGGTGAATACTAGGTCCAGTCTTGCTGGATCATCCTCACTTCTCTCTCTGGTAGTGTCTCTAACATGTTGATACATAAGGTTTTCTAGTATTATATCCATCATCTTGGCTCTCCATGTTTCGGGACCCCCATGGGGCTCCAGGTTTCACCAGTCACTCTCATTGTGATTGAAATCACCCATAACTAGTAACTTTGCTCTATCCGTGTGAGCTCTTCTGACCACCTCGGCTAGTGTGTTTACCATTGCTCTGTTGATCTCTTCATATTCTTCTCATGGCCTCCTGCAGTTCTGTGATGTGTTGTACATCACTGCAATTACCACCTTATGGATCCCAGACTGGATTCTTCCTACTATTTAATCTATTTCGCCCATTCCATCCATTTTCTCAAATCCCCACCGATTTTTAATAAGCAGTGCAACTCCTCTTTCCCGTCTGCTTCCTCTATCTTTCCTCAGGATTTGATATCCAGGTGGAAAGATTGCATCTGTTATCCGGGTGAGCTTGGTTTCTGCGACTGCTATTTTGTCGGGGATGTCTCCTTTATTCATTGATGCCCCTCCCTGATTTATTTGTTTTCCAAACCTTCAGTTTTTTCTAATCTGTGGTCGGGGGTACTTGGGGTTGGGGGGTGGGGGACCCGATGAGGAAATAGTGGGTTGCTGTGAGGGTGGGAATTT
>NC_069460.1:29274290-29426829 GCF_026875155.1 Cherax quadricarinatus | reverse complement strand
CCTTTGCAGTCAGGAATGGGGGCGCGCGGAATTTTTTCCCCCGGGGTTAAAAATAAAAGTTCCCCCTAAAAAATGAGGGCCCCCCCCCCCACCCACTACCCCAAATTTTTTTAAAAAAAGACCCCCTTTCTTTTCTTTTGGTGTTTGGGGGGGCTATCCTCCCCTGGGAAAATTTTTCCATCAAACCTTTGAAAGTTTTAAAACCTCTGGGGTTTTTTCCCCGGCAAAACCTTCCCCCCCTTTTGGTTCGAAAAAACCCCCCCTCCCCCCCCCCTCTTTTCCCCACCCCCCCCCCCCCCCCCCCCCCCCCGTCCCCCGGGTCCCCCCTGGGGCCCCCCGGGGGGGGGGGGGGGGGGGGGCCGAGGGGGGGGGGGGGTTTGGGTTTGGTGGGGGGAAAAGGTTTTTTTGGGGTTTTTTGAGGTTTTTTTAAAAAAAGTTTTTTTGGGAATTTTTTTGGAAAATTTTTTTTTAAAAAAAAGAATTTTGGTATTTTTTTAAAAAAGTTTTTTATGGTAATTTTTTGGCCCCCCCCCTCTGGGGGAAATTTGACCCCCTTCCCCCAAATTTTTTTTTTTTTTTCAAATTTAAAAAACTCCCAAAAAAATTTTTTCTCGTAAAAAAAGACTCCACCCGGGGTGTTTTTTCCGTTTAAAAATTTTCCCTCATTTTTTTTGGGATTCCCCCCCCGGGGGAAGCTTAAAAGGGATCCCTTGACCAGTTTTTTTTTCAAAAAAACAAAATCCATTCCGGGAATTTTTTTATTCCCCCGGGGGAAAAAATTTTTTAATTTTTTTTTCTTTTTTCCCCAAACATAAAATTTTTTAAAAACCCCCCTCGGGAAATTAAAAATCCCCCCCTTTTCGGGGATTTCCACACAATTAAACAATTTTCGTACCCACTTTTATCCTGGGAGTAGGAACCCTCCACATACAAACTTTAACCCCCCCTTTAAATACCCCAAAAACCCCCTCAACACTAATCCATTCCCCACACTTTTTATACCTAGGGAAATTTTCCCTTTTAACCCGGGTAACCAAAAACCCCATTTTTGAATACCACAAACAACCACTTTTTTTAAAAAACACCCAAACTTTTTTAAACATTTCCAAAAAACCCCACCAAAACCTTTTTCGAAAATCCACACAATTTTACTTTTACAATTATCCAACACACCCCAACTTTAAAAAAAAAAAAAAAAATTATTTTAAAACCCAAAAACCACAAACCCCCCAAAAACCCCAAACCCCAAAAACCCCCCCAAAAACCCCCAAATATTTAAATTAAAAAATTTAAAATCAAAACACCTTTTAAACTCCCAAATCCCCTAAAACAAAACCCCACCACAAAAAACCCCAAAACCCCAACCCCCCAAAACAAAAAACCCCACACCCAAACACCAAACCCAAAACACCCACATTCCCCAAAAAAAACCCAAAAAACCCACTTTTTTTTTCTTTTTTAAATTTGAAATAAACAAAAAAAAAATTAAAAAAACTTTTAAAAACCAAAAAAAAAAAAAAAAAAACCCCCCCCCCCCCCCCCCCCCCCCAACCCCTTTTCAATTTTTTTTAAAAAAAAAAAAAAACCCAAAAACATTTTTTTTACTCTAGTTGACAAAAAAAACCCCAAAAAAACCCACAACACCCCACCCCCAACCCCAGAACCCACACACCCCCCCCCAAAACAACAAAACCCACCCCCCAAAAAACCCCCTTTTTTTAAACTTTTTAAAAATTTAAAAAAAACAAAACCCCAAAAACCCAAAACTTTAAAACCCAAAAACCTAAAAACCAAAAAACCCCAAAAATACCCCCAAAATTTAAAAACCCAAAAACCCAAAACCCAACCCAAAAATCACCAAAACAAAAACCCCCCCCAAAACCCCCAAAAAACCCCCCAAAACCCCCCAAAACCCCCCAAAAACCCACTCACCAAAACCCCAACCTTTTCTTTTCCCCCAAAAAACCCAACAAAAAACCCAAACAAAAAACCACTTTTCAACAACTCTAGTTCGACAACAACACCCCCCCCCAAAAACACCCACAAAACCCCACCCCAACCCACCCCCCCACAAAAAACCCCCTTTCCCTTTTTCGGATCTCCCCCAACAAACCCCCCCACAAACCCCCCCCCCCAACCCCCCAAAAACACCCCAACCCCAAACCTTTTTTTTTAAAAATTTTCAAAAAAAACAAAAAACCCATTTTTCTTTTTTGTATCTCTAGTTCGCCCAATTTCCCCCCCCCAAATTACCAATTTTTAAATTTTTTCCCCTTCTTTTTTAAACTTAAATGTAATACACTTTCCTTTTCAACAAAAATTCAAATAAAATTCTCCATCCCCATCTCCTTGTTCCACATAAATTGATTTATCTCGCATCAACTAATTCATCCCAAAATTTGGAATTTTAAAACCCCCCTTTTTTTAATATAAAATTTTTTTATTCTTAATTTTTTTTAAAATTTTCACACTTACCTTTTTTTAAAAATTCCCCAATTTTTTAAATTTTAATACAACCCCCCCCATCCCCCCTCTCCATCTCACCGATTTTTTCACATCCCTCACCCATCTCCCCAAAACCCCCTCTTCGAAACACCAAAAAATCACATTTCACATCCCAAAAGCATCTCCACCATCAAATCCCCTAAAATCACTTAAACCCAAAATATTTACAAAAAATCTATGACCACCAAAAAACACACACACGCACACACACACCCCACACAACCACCAACACACACACACACACACAAAACACACACCACACACACACACACAACCAACCACTCACCACACACACACACACCACACCACACACCACACACACTCTACACACACACACCTCACTTTACTTTGAACACCTTCAAAAAATCTCATACATCATTTGAGCCACCTTTTTTCCCAAATTTCCCCATCCCCAACCTTTATCATTCCCCTAAGAAAAACCCCAAAATTACTTCGAACACTCTCTAAATCATTTGAAATCTCACTAAACACTTTTTAACTTTTTAAACAACACTGAAAAAATTCCCAAATATATTTTGATTACCCCCAAATAAATTTTTCTCTCTATTTATCTACACTTTTTTCCCTTTCATTAATTGAAAATTTAAAAAATCCACCATACTACTCCTCATCTCCAACTTTACAAAAATTAACACAAAAAAAATAACTCGACACTTAGACATGAACATTTTTTCCAAAACTAACACAAACACAATCTGTTATATCTCCAAAATCTAAGAGCACCGCAATCAAGACGTTTTTCCAAATTCTATACCCCCCACTAAATCACACATTTTTTTTTTTTCACATTCTCTTAAAACATCATCATAACGAAGATCACTAAAACTTCTATATTTTACTAAGATCACATAACATTTTGTTTCTCTAACTCACCCACCCCTTTTACTTTCATTACACTTACACATTTCATTAACCCAAATTGATCTCTTTCCACCAAACTCCTTCCCCCATTCACCCGACTTTACAAAATTGCACAAAAAAAAAAATCTCACACGCTTTGAATGAGACATTACCATATCAAAAAACTGAATAACTTTTAACCAAATCTGAAAAACTACGTCATCTTCAAAAAATACTCTGCCCCCATCATTTTAAACCTTCAAAAAAAAACCAAAACACCTCCGAATACTCCAAAAAAACTAGATTACTACCAAATCACCCCCGAATACTACCAATCACCGTCAAAAACACCAAAACAAATTTTTAACATACCATCTAACTCCCTTTTTTATAGAAATCCCCCCAAATCACTATAACCAAGAACCCTCCCCATTTGGCGCATAAAAAAAAAAAACTGAACAAAACCCAATACCAAACACTGTAATGTCACCACAACTGAAAACATATCTTGTACAACACATAAAATAAGACAACCCCAACCAATACCCCGTTCCTTTCCTCAAAAATCACAATTCACAGAAAACATCATTTTTAAAACATTTCACACAAAAAAAAAACATATTTGACAAAATTAAGCGCACTTTACCTCATACCCACAAAACACGATGTCACACCCCCCCAGTACCCCCTACCCCCTCCCCTTTTGTTACTTGGTGGTTTTAACATCACACCCAACCCACCTTGTTTCAAACCTGTTGTACCCACATTTTCTAAGACACTATATCCAAGCCGATTACCAATTTTATGACCCCACCCCCAAGATCACAGAAAACACAATTTTATAATTTTTCAACAAAAAACACGATCACCCAATTATATCATGTTTCCGCATTATCAACCTATCACCAAGATCACCAAAAAAAACAAAATCATGCATTCAAAATATATATCATGAAAACACTTATTTTTTTAAAAATTCCACAAAAATAAACTCACAAAAATCCACAACCTTCCCCAACATCTATAACATAACATGGCACAAAACATATCACTATCACAAAAAAATAATACACAGACACCCCCCATTTATACATTTCAATAAAATTTAAGACTGAGAATACACCCAAATCTAAGACATTCACCCAACTAAGACAACCATCTTAACTAAGACATACCCAAAAACCCATATTTTTAAAATATTGCGGTATGAATATTCTACCCATTTATGTTGCATATCACATTCCCATCCCATCCATCCCTAAAACATCCTTCCTATTCATTCCGTATACTCCTAGAGTTGTTTTAAACCCGCGGCCCATATAAAAATTAGGAGCCCGAGTGTGTGGTGGGGTTGGGGGGTGGGTTGCTCTGGCTCCCAATTTATATGGCCGTCGGGGTTTTAAAAAAATCTAGGAGATATACGGAATGAATAGGAAGGGGTTTAAAGGGGTGATGTGGGTGAGGAAATGTGATATGCAACATAAAATGCGGTTGAATATTCATACCGCAATATTCAAATATAGGGTTTTTTGGGGTTGTCTTGTTAAGTTGGTATGTCTTGGGTTTGGGGGTGAAGTCTTAGATTTTGGGTATGTTCATGCTTAAATTTGTGATTGAAATGTAAAGATGGGGGTGTTGTGTATTATTTTTTTTTGTGATGTGATATGTTATAGTGTCAGTTATGTTATAGATGTTTGGGGGGAAGTGTTGTGGTTTTTTTTGTATGTCTTTTTTTGGCGAAAGTTTAAAAAATAAATGTTTTAGTGTCATAGTATTTTTTGGGTGCATGATCTTAGTTTTTTGGGGACTTGGTGATGATGTTGATGATGATGGTAAACAGTTTGGAATTGGTGATCGTGATTTTTTTGTGAATAATTATAAAAATGGTGTTTTTCGTGACTTGGGGGGTGGGGTCATAAAATTTGGTAATGTCTTTGGTTTTAGTGTTCTTAGATAATGTAGGGAAAAAAAGGTTAAACAAGGTTGGGTTGGGGGGAGTTACCAACCCCAATAACACAAAGGGGTGGACGCCCGGGGTATGCTCGTCGGTCTGTGAGGTGTGACATCGTGGTGGTGGTAGTGAGGTGAGGGGCGCTTAGATATTGTCAAAATATTTTTTTTGGGTGAAATGTTTAAAAAAAATGAGTTTTTCTTTATATTTGTGTTTTTTTGGGGAAATGAACTGGGGATTTTATTGGTGGTTGTCTTGATTTGTGTGGACAAAATAGTTTTTTGTTGATTTGGGGATCATGTACTAAGTGTTTGCGTATTGGTTTTTGTTCATGCTTTTTTTTTTTTTGCGCCAAATGGGGGGGTTCTGGTTATAGTGATTTTTGGGGATTTTTATAAAAAGGTTTTGATGGTGAGTTAAACTTGTTTTGGTGATTTTTACGGGGATTGGTAGTATTTTAGTGGTATTTGGGGAATAATCATAGTATTTTGGGGGGGTATTCGGAGGGGTTTGATGGTGGTTTTTAAAGGTGTTCAAAAAAGATTGCAGAGTATTTTTTGAAAATGCAGTGGGGCAGAGTTGGTTCAAAGTTAGTCAGTTGTTAGATAGGAAGTCCATGTCTAAGTGTTGAGTTGTTTTTTTTTGTGTTGTTTTTAAAGTCGGGGATGAGGGAGGAGTTTTGGGGGATGAGATTAATTTCGGTTTAAAAAATTGTAAGTGTAATGAGAATGGAATTGGGGGTGAGTTAGAGAAGACAAAATTTAAGCGATCTTAAAAAAGTTTAAAAAAGTTTTATGACTTCGTTGGATGAGTTTTAAGGAAAAGTGTACAAAAAAAAAGTTGATCTTAGTGGTGGGGTTATAGAATTTTGGGAAAATCTTGTTGTGGTGTCTTGTATTGGGATATAACAGATTGTGCTTGTGTTTGTTTTGGTAAAATGTCTCATGTCATAAGTGTCTGAGTTAGTTTTTTGATAAGTTTTAAAGCTGGAATGAGGGGAATAGTAGGGGTTTGTTTTAATTTTTAGTTAAGAAAAGGTAAGTGTAAAAAATTAGAGATGATAAATCTTATTTGGGGGTAATCAAAATAAAATTTTGGAAGTGTTTCAGTGTTGTTTTGGGAAAAGTTCAAAGGGTTTATTGAGTATTTAAAGTTTAGGGGGTGTTCAAAATAATCTAGGGTTTTCGTAGTGAGATCAAAGGTTGTGGAGAGAGATATTGAGAAAGGGGGCTCAAATTTTGTAAGAGTGTTTTGAAGGTTTCAAAGTAAAAATGAGGTGTGGTTGTGTGTGGTGTTTTGTGTTTTTTGTGTGGTGTGTGTGGTGGGTTTTTGTGGTGTGTGGTGGTTTTTTTGTGTGGGGTGTGTGTGGTGTTAGGTGGTCATAGGGTTTTGGAATATCTTGGTTTCAGTGATTTTAGTGGATTTGAGATGGGTGATGAGATCATTTTGGTGTGAAATGTGATTTTTTGGTGTTTAGAAGAGGTGTGTTGGGGGGGGGTGAGTGGGAAGTGAAAAATGCGGGGTTTCCTGGAGGTTACCTGGAGGTTATTCCGGGGATCAAGCCCCCGCGGCCGGTCCATGACCAGGCCTCCCGATGGCTCAGGGCCTTATCAACTAGGTGTTACTTGCTGGCCGCACGCAAGTCCAACGTACGAGGCCATAGCCCGGCTGATCCGGCACTGACTTTAGGTATCTGTCAGCTCTCTTCTTGAAGGCAGCAGGGGTTTATTGACTATTCCCCTATTGCTTGATGGGAGGCTATTGAAACAGTTTTGGGCCCGGACACTTACGGTGTTTTTCTCTTAGTGTACCAATGGCGCCCCTACTTTTTATTGGGGCATTGTGCATGCCTGCCAGTCTTTTACTTTCGTAGGGAGTGGATTTCTGTGTCGCAGATTTGGGACCATTTCCTTCCAAGATTTTCCAAGAGTGATTAGATATATCTCTCCCTCCTGCGTTCCAACGAGTAAGTACAAGTCAAGTGCTTCCATGCGTTCCAGTAGTTAAGGTGTGACAGAGCTTATACGGGCTGTAAAGATCTCTGTGTCACTCTCTAGATCTGGATTTCACCGCTTTGAATGGAGATGTTAATGTACTGCAGTATTCCAGGCCTTAGAGAGGAAACATGTGATTTGAAAAGGATCATTATTGCTTGGCATCTCTCGTTTTGACGTTCTCATTATCCATCCTATCATGTTTTTTGCACGTGCGATCGTGGCACTGTTGTGATTCCTTGAAAAGTGAGAATCCTCAGACATTATACTCCCTGGTCCCTTACATTATTTTTTCCGCTCTATTTGGAGGGCGGACGTCTGTAGTTATACTCGTGTTCTAGTTATTATCTCCTCCAGTTTTCCATAACGGAGTAGTAGTTGGAATTAGTTCTTGAACATCATATTGTTTACCGTTGCCCACTGGAAAACTTTGTTTATATCTTTCTTGGAGGTTAACGCGTCTCAGCGATGGACAGCTCATGCAGACCCCCCCCCCGAGTATCATCGCAAAGATGTACGTGCTTTGGTGTAATATCTTGTTTTTGTCTGATATGAGGATAAGGAATAAGATGGGGGGGCGGTACTGTCGCCTTGTGGACAGAGCTCTTCACTATGGCAGCCTCCGATATTTAACTCTGTTGACCACTTACTCTTTGTGTTCGAATCTATAGGAAGTTGAAGAGCCATCTCCCACTTTCCCAGTTTTCCTTTAGCACGTATTTTTGGGCTATTAGCCATGGGATCGCATTTTGTCAAATGCTTTTGCAAAGTCTGTTATATTTTACATCTGGCATTCTGATTTTTTCCAGTGATCAAGGCCATGTCATAGTTGATCCAGTAGATGAGAGAGGCAGGAGCGGACTGCCCTGAACCATGTTGCCCTTGGATTGTGTAGTTTTGGGAATCCAATTGATTTGCAATCCTGCTTCTTAGCACTCTTTCAAAGATTTTATGATGTGGGGGACGTCAGAGCTATTGATTGGTCTATAGTCTTAGAAATGCTTTGGCTGCCACCTTTATGGAGTGGGCTATATCCGTTGTTTAAGTGACTGGAATTTCACCATGTCAAGCTCCTCCTCCATAGTGTATTAGGGCAGCGAGAGGGGTTTCTTGCAGTTCTTTATGAAAACAGAGTTCCACGAGTCTGGACCCGGGGCTGAGTGCATAGGGCATGTTGTCAATGGCTTTTTCGAAATCTATCGGAGTTAGGGTAACGTCGGAATTGGCATCCATTTATGGAGTTTTGACGCTCATTCATGCAAGAAATCATTTGGGTCGTCATCCTCAGACGATATTAGTGGTTCCACTAAACACGATTTCGTTACTGGGATTTCAATATTTCACTCATTTCCTTGTTGTCCATCTGGTAAGTCCCCATCCTGTCTGAGTAAGGGCCCGATACTAGATGTGGTATTTGCCTTGTTTTTGGATATGAAAAGAAATATTTTGATTTTCTTTCAATTTCACTAATAGCTTTAGCTCCTCTGCCTCTCCTGGTTCTGTAAGAGTCATTTAGCTTAAGTTCGATAGTTTCCACTTCCCTGGGCGCGCCTCCTTTCGTGTATCAGATATTCTAGATCCTGGGAGCTCAGTTGACTCTTCGTCGTCTTCTGTTGAGGGAGCGTCTTTTTCTCTCAGTTACTCCTGCTCTTCTTCTTTCTTAGGGGAGAATATGCCTAGAAACATGCTCGGCTACAGGGAAGGTGATCCTTTCAAGGCTTGGTTTGGTTCCATTGTCGTTTAAGACATCTTCCAAACATGTTTCGTTTAGGCCATGGTGTACCTGGTCCCAGTTGATGTTCTTTGTTGTTGAAATTTTGATTTGTGAAGACACCTTCACAGGTACATGCATCTGCGTTTCAGGACCCCTATGGCATTGTACGTCTGGACTTCGATTAGATTGTGATCGGAATCTAGTTGTTTTTGATATTCTTATGTCTCTGATCAGGTCCTCCATTATGTGTGAAGAATAAGGTCAAGTGTGTTTTCTTGTCTTGTTGGCTCACTATCTGCTGGCGTAAGGTTGTGTTGTTCGCAGAGACTTATAGCTCATGTGTGTGTGACTTTCATTCTGCGCTTACCTCCGGGGATTGTTTCAGCTATAAACATTATTTGCCTACTTTTTCTTCCATTTTTGTATGCCTTAGGTTGAAATCACCAGCAGTAAGTTGTTTGGGGATGGAGCTGGAAGGTTTCAACGTAATCGATTTTCAGTAGCTGATTCCTTGAACTGTTTGAAGGTTGCATCTGGTGGCTTGTATACAAACCACAATTGATGGTTTTGGTTCTCGATTTTATTGATGAACTTCTACTACCTCATTTGTGGTGTTCAGCAAACTCCGCTGCAGATAAGGGACTTCTTTGAATACAGGCCAAACCCCCCCCTTGGTTGTTCTGTTTTTCTGTCACATCTAAAAAGGTTGTAACCATTATCCATATTTCACGTTTCAAAGTGATCTTTTGTGTGAGTCTCGTGAAGGTGCAACATTGCATATTAGACTCCACTAGAAGTCCACTGATAAAAGGTATTTTGTTGTTGGTGGATGGCTTAAGGCCCTGTATATTAGCAAATATGAACGAGGTTGTATTCTGTGTTTGTTGGGGGATTTTGTTATTGGCATCAGTAGTTGTAATTCTTGAGGGCCATGGGTGGCCACTGGCTGCGCCTCCAGTCCAACAAGGCTCCAAGGTGGTGGACTATTTTTGTTATTTCCTTCCATTTTCTTTTTCGTTTCCTGCCACTAAAAAATCACCTGGAGTTGGGTTGTCGTAGCTACTATTGTTTGTCTTGTGGGGTCTGTGCCTCCTGGTCCCTTTTAGATGGTATGCAGGGCACTCGATGTTGTAACACTGCTTCTGGAGGACCGAGGAGTGGCACATTTTTGGGTGAAAGAAAGTACAGGAAGAAGAACGACACACTCCTTTAGACAGGAGGTCGCTACATTTTTTGGGATGGTCAAAGTTGCATGTCCCATTTTTTTCCCCTGTTATTCCATGCTTACAGATGCCCCAAGCATAATATTTGCACAAATTCACCTTTGGTTGAGAATTGTTGGGAGGTGTGTTGTCAATTTCTGCAGGTTCTGGGACTGCACTATAATCCTCAGTATCCAAGCCAGGGCCACCCCGTCCTGGATTCCATCTACTTTCCCCAGTAGAGGAAGAAGGAGGAGACTCCTCTCCAACATCTGTACTGTGGGCCACGGTCTTGTGCAATGATGGTTGTATATTTACTGTTTTTGTGGTGGTTTGGGTAGTGTCCCTAGGAGAGTCTGGGCTGGCAGTAAGGCTGGGGGCTGGGTCTGGGTCAGCACTGGGGCTGGGGGGTGGGGCTGGGTCTGGGTCAGCGGCTGGGCCTGGGCCAGCACCAGCACTGTGGGTATTAGTGCTATGACTGGGGGAGCCTGGGCCAGCACCAGCACTGTGGGTATTGGTGCTATGCCTGGGGAGCCGGGCCAGCACCAGCACTGGTGGGTATTAGTGCTATGACTGGGATGGGTCTGGCTTAGCCCCAAATGTGGTGACTAGATAGTTTCGAGTCATCTGTTGTGGTATGGACATTCTGCTTTTTTTGATACACTCTCTCTTGCTCCCATGTTTTATATATTTTTGGTAGACTATCCAAGGGGTTCATCCTTGTTTTCTTGATTATTTTTTCATTTATTACTCCCTTATACCTTTCTGATCCCTGCCCAAAGTTCTACATCTTTATTGCACAACCAGAAGCACCTAACTAGTTCGAGGTCATTTTTGAGCTGTATTTAGTCTGTAAAAGAGATAGGGTGTTTGGAAGAGCATAGGTTGCATGTGATCTGGATTTCCTTCCAAGGATTTTTTCATGTCCCACAGATATGCTGTGTTTGACATCCTGTCTGTATCCTACTACACTGTATGCCAGGGAAAAAAAAAACTGATTTCCACTTTACCTTTCTCTTGCTGGTGAATGGAGAGGGGTATGGGGGGGGTTGTATAGAAATTTAAATGAAATTGGGGAGATTTTACTGAAAATAAAGGTAATGTGTAATATTTTAAAAAGAAATTATAAAAATTGAAAAGTTAGAATATTGGAAAAGAATGGAGGTGTTGAAAACATGTCGCAATAGTTGGGTAGTGAGATTAGTTGATGCGAGTATAATATCAATTTATGTGGATAAAAGGGAGATGGGTATGGAGAGGATTTTATTAGAATTTTAGTAATGTAAAGAGGAATGGGGTATTACTTTTAAGATTCAGTAAAAAGAAGGGGAAAAAAATTGTGAAAAAATTTGGGAAATTGATGAGGGTTGTGGATAATGAAGCCCGAACTAGAGATACCAAAAAAGATGATATAAGTGGGTTGTTTTTGTGACTTTTTTCTGATGAAATTAGTTAAAACGAGAAAAAATTTTGGGTTATGGGTGTTGGTGGCTGTGGGTGTTGTTGTCGAACTAGTGATGTCAAAAAAAGTGTTTATAAGTTGGGGGTTTTGTTGATGTGCTTTTTCTGATGAAATTAGTTTTAAAACGAAAAAAAATTTGGGGTTGTGGTGTTGTGGGTGTTGTGGGTTGTGGGTGTTGCTGTCTAACTAGAGATACCGAAAAAAGTGGTTATAAGTTGTGGGTAGTTGTTGTGGGGGTGTGGGTGATGTGGGATGTGGGTGTTGTGGATGTGGGTGTTGGGGGTTGTGGGTGTTGTTGTCGAACTAGAGATGCGAAAAGTGGTTATAATTTGTGGGTTTTTTGATGTGACTTTCTGATGAAATTTAAGTTAAGACGAGAAAAATTTTTGGATGGGGGTGTTGTGGGATGTGGGTGTTGTGGGTGTTGTTGTCGAACTAGAGATACCGAAAAGACGTTATAAGTGTGTTGTTGTTGTGACTTTTTCTGATGAAATTAGTTAAAACGAAAAAAAAAATTGTGGTTTGGGGGTGTGTGGGGTGTGGGTGTTTGTGGGTTGTGGGTGATGTGGGATGGGGGTGTTGTGGGTTTGTTTGTTGTCGAACTAGAGATACCGAAAAAGATGTTATAAGTGGGTTGTTGTTGTGACTTTTTCTGATGAAATTAGTTAAAACGAGAAAAAATTGTGGGGTGTGGGTGTTGTGGGTTGTGGGTGTTGGGGGATGTGGGGTTGTTGTCGAACTAGATTGTTGAAAAGTGATTATAAGTTGTGGGTTGTTGTTGTTGGGGATTTTGTGATAAAATTTAAAGTTAAAACGAGAAAAATTGTGGGTTGTTGGGATGTGGGTTGTGGTGAGGGTGGATGTGGGTGTTGTGGGTTGTGGGTGTTGTGGGATGTGGTGGTAAATCTTAGTTTATGGTGATTTTGGTGGTGTTTTTGATGTATTCAGTGGTGTTTTAGTAGTATTCAGTGGTTTTATTTGGGAGTACTCAAATGGTGTTTTGGGGTTTTCAAAGGTGGGATTATAAGTTGTGGGTTGTTTTTGTTGTGACTTTCTGATGAAATAGTTAAAACGAGAAAAAATTGTGGGGAGGGGGTGATGGGGGGTTGTGTGTGTTGTGGGGTGTGGTGATGGGGTTGGGGGTGTTGTGGGGTGTGGGTGTTGTGGGTGTTGTGGGTTGTGGGTGGTTTTTGGGCGAACTAGAGATACCGAAAAAGAGTTATAAGGGGTTTTTTGTTTGTGACTTTTTCTGATGAAAATAGTTAAAACGAGAAAAAATTGTGGGTGTGGGTGTTGGGGGGTTGGGGTTTGGGGGTGTTGGGGGTTTTGGGGGGTGTTGTTTTTCGAACTAGATTTTGTTGAAAAGTGATATAAGTGTGTTGTTGTTGTGACTTTCTGATGAAATTAGTTAAAACGAGAAAAAATGTGGGTGTGGGTGATGTGGGATGTGGGTGTTGTGGTTTGGGTGTTGTGGATGTGGGTGTTGATCTTAGTTTATGGTGATTTTGGTGGTGTTTTGAGTGTATTCAGTGGTGTTTTAGTAGAAATTCAGTGGTGTATTTGGGATTTATTCAAATGGTGTTTTGAGGTTATTCAAAGGTGTTTTTGTAGGTGTTCAAATGATGTGCAAGAGTACTTATGAAGGTGTTCTGGGAGTATTCAGGGGTGATTTGGGGGTGTTCGATGATGTTTTGGAGTATTTAAAGTAATTGATGGTGTTTTTTGGTGATGTTCAAATAAAGTGCTTGAGTTAGTTTTTTGTGATAATGTTGTGAAGTCTGGGACTGAGGGAGGAGTTTGGGGGGGTGAGTTGTAATTTTAATGAAATGTGTAAGTGCAATAAATTAGAGCTGTCAAATCTTATTTGGGAGTATTTAAAATGAATATTTTGGAAGTGTTTCATGTTGTTTGGAAATGTTCAAAGGTATTTTTTGTGAGTATTCAATGATTTATGGAGTGTTTTTTAAGGTGTTCAAAGTAAGTGAGGTGTGGGGTGGCAATTAACTTCGTAAATGTAAAATTGTGACTAGTGAATTTATCGAAAAGTGGTTATAAAAAGTTGTGGTGACTTTCTGATGAAATAGTAAAACGAGAAAAAATTGGGGTTATGAGTGAAAATTGTGAGGTGTTGGTTGGAGTGTGAGGGTTCGGGAGGGGGGGGAGGAGGAGAGAGAGAAGGTTACTTCGTGGGGATGACCTGAGATGAAAGAGTTTAAAAAGAGAAAAATGTCTAGACTTGTTTGTATTTGTGAAGAAATTGTTTGGGTTGTTGTGGTATTAACGAAAAAAATGTGAAATTATTTGGTTATCCTGGGTTAAGAGTGAAAATGTTTTCCCTGTGTTGTATATGAAATGTGTAGGGGGAAGTCGACAAGATTCAGCCTGTGTGTGGGGGTCATCGCGTGACGTCACTGACATAGGGGGAAGTCGACAAGATTCAGCCTGTATGTGTGAGGTCATCACGTGACGTCACTGACCGCCGAGTAAACACAGGTGGGGTGACGTCACACTTGTTTAGACCTGTAGTAAGAGAAAGTACCATGCCCCATAGGAGGAGTTCATTTGAATGCTTACCCTGAGAGGGGAGAATCCAAAAACTTGATCCGAGGAGATGGAGTCTTGGTATTATCGAGAAAAAACTTGATCCAAGGAGATGGAGTCTTTGTATTATCGAGAAAAGCTTGATCCAAGGAGATGGAGACTTCCAAAAAACTTGATTCGAGGAAGTGGAGACTTTGATTTCGAGAAAAAACTTGATCCAAGGAGATGGAGTCTTTGATTTCGAGAAAAAATTGATCCGAGGAGATGGAGTCTTGGTATTATCGAGAAAAACATGATCCAAGGAGATGGAGACTTTGATTTCGAGAAAAATTTGATCCAAGGAATTGGAGTCTTTGTTTTTTTTATTATCACACTGGCCGATTCCCACCAAGGCAGGTGGCCCGAAAAAGAAAAACTTTCACCATCATTCACTCCATCACTGTCTTGCCAGAAGGGTGCTTTACACTACAGTTTTTAAACTGCAACATTAACACCCCTCCTTCAGAGTGCAGGCACTGTACTTCCATCCCCCAGGGTCAAGCCGGGCCCGCCGGGTTTTCCCCAACCCCCTTTATAAATGTTTACTTTGCTCACCTCCAACCACTCAAGTATTAAAAACCCCTTTTCTCCATTCACCCTATCAAACGCTCACGCATGCCCGCTGAAATCCAAGCCCCCCGCAACAAAACCTCCTTTCCCCCTCTCTCCAACCCCTTTCCCCACCACCCCTACCCCCCTTCCTTCCACTACAGACGATACACTCTTGAAGTCATTTTGTTTCGCTCCATTCTCTCAAAGTCCCAACCACCTCAACACCCCCCTCACCCTCTGGGGCAACAGTTTTGGGAATCCCCCCACCTCCTCCTAACTTCCAAACTACGAATTTCTGCATTATATTTACACCCCCATTGCCCCAGACATGACATCTCCACGCCCCCTTTTCCCCGCTGCAAAAATTTATCACCCATCTTCACAGTCTTTGTTTATGAGAAAACCTTGATCCAAGGAAGTAGAGCGGGAAAATTTTGGGTGCAAGTGGGAGTTCATTTTTTAATGCTATACCCCGGGGGGAAACCAAAAACCTTGATCCAAAGGGAAATAATCTTGGTATTATCGAGAAAACCTTTATCCCAAAGGGGAGGGGACTTTGATTTCGAGAAAATTTTATCCCGGGGGATGGGTCTTTGGGGTTTCGAGAAACCGTCCAAGGAAGTAAGCTTTGATTATCAGAAAATTTGATCCCAGGGAAATTGGGGGTTTGGTTTATCGAGAAAACCTTTATCCCGGGAAAGGAGACTTTGGGGTTTCGAGAAAAATTTTTTCCAGGAGATGGAGTCTTTGTATTATCGAGAAAAACCTGATCCAGGAAAATCATAAGAAAAAAATTCAAAAAAAAAAATTGGGGGCAAGTGGGGGTTCATTTTTAATGCTTATACCCAGAGGGGGGGGTCCAAAAAAACTTTAAACCGAGGAAGGAGAGAAATACTTGACATAGAGGGTAGAAGTGGATGTGGGGAATCTTTTATGAACATTAAAAATTATAAATAGAAAATTGTTAGAAAAAATGGTGGTTTTTTGGGAAATGCTTTGTGAGTTGAAAATGATGAGCGAGTCGAAAACGAAAAAACCTTTTTGATTTCCGGGGGAGATTGGATCCTTTGTATTTTCGAAAAAGGGAAAGCTTCCCCAAAATGAAAAAAAGGTGGGAAATATGGAGGGGGACTAAGAGCCAGGTAGGGGAAAGTTCGAAATAAAGTTTTGAAGGAAAAGAAGTCGGAAAAATGCGGAGGGCTGCGAGAAAAAAAGGGGGGTGGAAGGAGGGGTAGCCAAAAATTTGATCCGGAATTGGGAAACTTGATTATCGGAAAAAAAATCGAAAAAAAGGAGGTGAAAGGGGGGGACCCAAAATTTGATCCAGGGAGCAAAGAAATTCAAAAAATTGAAAAAATCGAAAAAAAATCCCCACGCTGCAGAAGGGACGCAGAAGGCACGGGGGGGTGCGCGGACCCGGGGCGAGGGGGGGGCCGGCGGAGGGGCGGTGGGGCTGTGGGTGGGCTAGGGGGGGCAGTGGATGGGGGGGACGCGGGGGGCGCGGGGGGCGCGGGGGGTCGTGGGGGGGGTGGGGGTCGTGCGTGGGGGGCATGGGCGGGGGTCGTGGGTGGGTCGTGGGTGGGGGTCGTGGGTGGGGTTAAGGTCATTAGCATATAGGTGTGAAAAAGGTCATTAGCATATAGGTGTGAAAAGGAGCCACTCAGGAAAAGGAGCCACTCAGCCACAGCCCTTTCAGGAGGAGCCATACTGTGGGAGCCATACTGTGGGAGCCACTCTGTAGAATGAGCCACTGAGCCACCTTCATCACTACTCACATATACAACATATACCACATATACCCCATATATAACATATACAACATATACCACACATATCACAATACAACATATACCATATATACAACATATACCTCATATACTACATATATCACGTATACAACATATACCACATATACAACATATACCTCATATACAACATATATCACATATACAACATATTCCACATATACAACATATACCTCATGTACAACATACATAACATATACAACATATACAACATATACCACATATATCACATATACAACATATACCACATATACAACATATACCACATGTACCACATATATCACATATACAACATATACCACATATACCACATATATAACATACACAACATATACAACATACATCACATATATCACATATACAACATATACCACATATACCACATATATAACATATACAGCATATAAAACATACACCACATGTACCACATATACAACACATCACGTATGCAACATATACCACATATACAACAGGGCCTTAAGCCATCCACCAACAACAAAATACCTTTTCAGTGGCTCCAAGGGATCTAATAAATGTTTGCACCTTCAAGAGACCACCAAAAGATCCTTTGACGTGAAATAGGGATAAGTGGTTAAAACCCTTTTTTAGTGCGACAAAAAAAAAACAGTAAAAGAGTCCTTTACTGCCGGAGTTGCTGAACACCACAAATGAGTTTTAAGTTCTATCAATAAAGATCGAGAACCAAAACATAGCTTTAAATTTTGTATAAAACCCACCAACAACCTCACAACAGTTCAAGGAACACTATGAAAATTGATTATGTTGGAAAAAACCTTCCAGCTCCACCCCCCAAAAACACTTACGCTTGGTAAATTAAAGTTTTGGCAAAAAAAGGGAAGAATGTACAAAAAATTTATAGCTAAAACAACCCCCAGAGGTCGCGATAAAAGGTCCACCACAAGGCTACTAATTCCCTGCAAAAACACCCTTTAAAGCCAGCAATAGGGGAGCCAACAAGACTAGAAAACACACTTGACCCTTTATTCACAAAAAGAGGACCTGAAAAGAGACATAAGAATATCAAAAAAAACAACTAACCCCGACCAACCTAATCGAAGTCAGACGACATCATGGGGGTCCGATCAGCAAATGCTTCCTTAAAGGGTGTCTTCAAAAAAATACAACTTCAACAATAAGAACATCAACTGGGACCAGGTAAACCATGCCCTAAACGAAACATTTTGGGAAAGGTCTTAAATGACATGGATCCAAACCGGCCCTTAAGGGGATAAACTTCCGGGCAGCCGAAGCATGTTCTAGGCATATTTCCCAAAAAGAAAAAGGGCAGGAGTAAAGGGGGAAAAAAGACGCCCCCACTACAAAAACGACGAAGATCACTGATCCTCACGAGGCAAATACTGAACACAAAGGAGGCCTGACCAGGAAGTGGAAACTATCGAACTAATTAAATGACTCTTACAGGAACCGGGGGGCGGAGGGCTAAAGCATTATTGAAATTGAAAGAAATTCAAAATATTTCTTTTCATACCAAAACAAGGCAAATACACACTAGATGGGGCCCTTACCAACGGGATGGGATTACACAAAAAAAAACCCAAGGAAATGATGAAATTTTTGAACCCCCAGTAGATCGTGTTAGGAACCACAAATGGGTCGGGATCGCGCCCAAATGTTTTCTTCAGAAGAGCGAAAAACCCTAAATTTTGCCAGATTTCCGACATTACCCTAACTCCGTAGATTTCGAAAAAAGCCTTTTGACAAATCCTTTGCACTCCCCGGGTCCAGACTCTGGAACTCTGTTTCATTAAGACGCAAAAACCCCCCTCCCCGTCCCCCTAATACACTAGGAGAGGAGCTTGGACAGGGTAAAATTTCCAGCACTTAAAAAACGGATTACCCACCCCAAAAAGGGGGCAGCAAAGCATTAGTAAGAACTATAGACCCACAAATAAAAATTTGAAAGGGGCTAAAAAGCAGTTTGCAAATCACCTGGATTCCCCAAAATTCACAACCAGGCAACGGGGTTCAGGGCGGCGCTCCTCCTCTCAAAAACTTCACTAGACATCCTTTGGATGCTTTGGGAAAAGGAAATAGAATGCGATGAATATACACAGATTTTTGAAAATGCATTGACAATGCATCATAGCATTTTTCCCCAAAAAAAAAACGTGCTAAAGGAATACGGGGAAAGGGGGGAATGGACTTCAACTTCCAAAAATCGAACCAAAATAGGGGTAAACAGAGTTAAATCGGAGGGCCTAGTGAAAGCTCTGTTCCCAAGGCACAAAACCCCCCCCATCTTATTTTACCTCATACAGCCCAAAACAAAAATACACCACTGCACTGTATCACCCTTTTGGGGAGATATAGGACTGCATTAGCTGTCTCGCGGGGGACGGGGTTTAAACCTTAAGAAAAATAAAAAAGTTTTCCATGGCAACGGTAAACAATTGATGTTCAATGAGGGCAAATTCCCAAATATCCATTATGGGAAAAATGGGGGAATAAAAACTAAAAAAAGTTACTACTAATTGGGCCATCAAAAGAGTGGAAAAATAATGTAAGGGGCCTGGGAGTATAATGTCTGGGACTCACCTTTTAAGGTCACAACAGTGCCACGATCCATGTCAAAGAAAAAGTAGGGTGGGTAAGAGAACTTTTCAAAAAGAGAGATGCCAAGCCAATGAATCCCCTTTTTAAAACCTTTTCCTCTAGGCTGGAAAACTGCTGTACATTAAACCATCTCCTTCAAAAGGGGAAAACGAGATTAGAGAGTGTCAAGATCTTTTCTGCACTATAAGTTCGTCAAGCACCTTAACTCTGGGGAAAGCTTGGAAGCACTTGACTTGTATCGTTTGGAACGCAGGAAAAGGGGGGAATATCAAATTACATTGGAAAATCTTGGGAGGAAAGGTCCCCAAAACTGCAACGAAATCACTCCCACAAAATAAAAGACTGGGAGGCGATGCAAAATGCCCCCCTAAAAAGTAGGGCGCCATTGGTGCCTAAGGGGGAAAAACCCAAAGTGTCCCGGGCCCCCAAAAGTTTAAAAAAGCCTCCCATCAAGCATTTGGGGAATTGCCAAAAACCCCCGCCCTTTTTAAGAGAGGGGACAGATACCTAAACGTGCCGGATCAGCCCGGGGTGTGGCTCGTCGTTGGGCTGCGTCGGCCAGCGTAAAGCCTAGTTATCAGGCCCTATCCAGGGGGGCCCGGTCATGGACCGGGCCGCGGGGGGGTGATCCCCGGAATAAACCCCCAGGAAAAACCCGGTTAAAATATACAACATATATACATATAAACAAAAACAACATAACCACATAACCATATACAACATATACCACAATATCACAATACAACATTCCCCCCCTAAACAACTGTCCTCTATAAAAAAATATATCACATATACAACAAAAACCCCAATACAAAATATACCTCATAACCCAAAAATAAAATGTACAACTATACACATATACCACATATACCCCAAAAACAAATATACCATAAACAAACATAACCCTATACAAAATATACAACAATACCAAAACCCCCCATTAACATATACAACATACAACATAACCACAATTCCAATATAAATCACAATCAACTAACCCCCATATACCATGCACAAACCAATTAAAACCATAAACTTTAATTAAAATTTTCAACCCAAATTTTAAAACAAACAAAAAATTTTCCTAACCTCACACTTAACTTTTCACTCACTTCAACTTTTTACAAACAGTTTTTCAAATTTTCAAAATGAAATTTTCCAATTAAAATTTTACCCTTTTTCAACTTGCTTCACCAAATACCCTTTACTATTTTTTTTTATATTTATTTTTTCCCTAAACATAAATTTTATCTTAAATTTAAAATAACGGTTTTTAAAAAACCATTTAACAAAAATTTTTCCCAACCTAAAAATTTTTCGAGAAATATTACGTACATTTTATTTTTGTTTTTATTTATTTTTTTAAAAAAAAAATTTTGTTTTATTTTCTAAAAACCATTATTCTTCAACTGAGACAAAATTATGTTGTCAGAAGTAATATTTATGGTTATTTGAAGACAGAGAATATTTGTTTGTCCAGTATTATCTGGGAAGTTATTTGTAAGTCCGTCTCTATATTATCCTTATTTATTGAAGAATCTTAAAAAATTCTGATAATTTTCAAGAAATCATTGTTCTTGAACATCTTGTTGATATTCTCATCAATATCACTGTCAAAATATATAATTTTATTGGTTTTTATTACAAATTTTGGAAGAATTTTTTTTTTTTTTACAAATTATAGAAAACTGATGAATACTATTTTTAATTCGTGTAATTTGAGTGTAAACACCATGAAACTTCTGAAGTGTTGTATTTACTATTATACAAACTTCGTGGGAAAAAAAATAATAAAGAAAACATTTCTATTCCTGGACCCCCTTTCAACCACACTTCATCCCCTCTCTCCCCCCCCCTTCACCCCTTCACACCCCTTCACCCTCTTCACCCCCTTCACCCCCCTTCACCCCTTCACCCTCTTCACCCCCTTCACCCTCTTCACCCCTCTTCACTCCTTCACCCCTTTAACCAATCTTTGTGTGAAATATTTTTAAAAGGTAGGATCATTGTAATTCTTGTGTATATGTTTGCCAGCGTATTTATGGACACTAGAAGTGAGCAGCATAACGGTAAGTGTCTTTGCCAGGATGTTTACACTTGAAGTATTTACCTTAACATTTTAATTATTCATACTTAATGATAAATGGTCAAAAATCCTATTGGTTGGCTAACCAAACCTCGATTTTTTTTTCTCACATTCAATTTAGAGGTCTCAGAATAATTTTCTACTTCCAGGTACGACCCTGATAATTGTGCACATTAAGCTGCATCTGAGAGTCACGCGCTGCAGGTGACGTTCCCCGCAGGCGCGTGACTTTCCTAATCAATAAACAAAAGGACTCTACCTGGAAACTATAACCTGGAGTCATATTCACTAAACAAAAGATCTAGCTTCCCAAAATCCCCTAAATAATACTCTCAGTGAAACAGAAATAAACTATAATACAGTAAGGTTGTCTTAACACTATTCTGAAAATCTCAATAACCACACAAACAAGTATCAAAACATGTGCCTCAATTTAACCTTGATTTAGGGCGCTCTCCAGCTGGGTATAAAAAAAAAATAAACCAACCAATTTCTCACAGTAGTGCCACTAACTCTTGTAATACAACATCCTACCATTATATTTCATGATTATTTCATATGGGTGTCCCATGGCTGGGTTGGCTGTGCACTCAGCTCACCATGTATGCGTGGTTCCATCCCTTGTGGAAACGCTGGGCATGTGTCCTTACACCTGCTGCATCTGTTCACGTAGGAGGAGGTAGGTACCTGGGAGTGAGTCGAATGTTGTGGATGGCATCCAGGGTGTGGTAGTATACCTTACATAAGGCTGAGCTTCCAAATGAGTTGAGGAAGGATTGATTATAGCTCTTAGTCTGTCAGTCTGATTTGTGTAAATAAAAATCAACACTTTCTAATATAATTTAGTGATTGTATGTTATTTTAAGTGAGTTATATATGAAAGCATAAGATACCACAACGAGTCAAATATCTTCTGATATAGTACAATTTTAGCTACAAACGCCTGACGCTTCTATGAAACATCAAAATATATACGACATGTCTGCCGAGAAGTCTCAGTAGATGTGAGGTTGCAATCCCAGTGCTATTTTACTGGCGTGAAGGGTAGGGTATGGCACTGGTTCCATGCTGCATCCACACTGCTGGCGGTCTCGAGGTCCTCTTGGATGAAAGGGGAAACTTATGGTCCTTTCATACCTTTTAGTGAATATCACTTCTCTGTCCTCTCTTTTTTATTCTTTTCTTCTTTCTTTTTTTCATTAAAATAATTAGAAAGAAGTACCTCCTTTATGGAGTCTTCATTCCATCATAACCCTCCTCCTCCCAGGCCCTTTTTTGTTACCACATCCTGTTCTGACCCAGCTTCATTATTGGACCAATCTCCAGACTTTTCCCATACCCCTGTACCTTCTGCTGGTGACGCTTCATCACTTGCTTCAGGTGCTGAAGTTCTACCCATTTCTGCTAGTGCCTCTGCCTCTTGTATGCCTTTAACTATGCGTCCAGATTCCATGAATACCGTGCGACAGTTTTCGGATCGCCCACCTACCTCAGGCAGGGCCACCTGCGGAACTACGCCTAAACGTTCGAGACCATTTGCTGACGAGAGTTCTTGGATATCTGCTCGTTCTACCTAGAAACGACCTATGCGACACCCACTTTCTTTACTCACCATGTTTATAAGTATGCAGTGGACCAAATTCTTTTCCTTACAACCTACAACAACCGATTATCTTTCAGACCATAGCATTGGTAAAGTTCTTTTACGACATGTTGGCCAAAATATATCCTTTCTCGCTCTTCGAAGCGGTGCACGCATCGTTACAGTTCAGAATGCAGAACAAGCTCATGATCTTCCCGTCTTACTTCCATAGATAAAATTCCTATCACAGTTCACAAACACGCTACTCTCAGTTCTTGCAGTGGTTCGGTGGTTTTACTGTATACCATTGTACAGTGTGATTTTCTGTCTTGCGGTGACAATTTTTTGGAGTAATTAACCCTTTCAAGAACTTCGGATTCTCAAAATGGATACAAATGTCCTGCCTGCTTTAAGGCAGAGGCATTTTCCCAGCAACATTGTCTGCTTAACCTTTGACTGTCGTAAACTCCCGTCTTCTGTTTATATTGTGGGCCATCGCCTAGAGGTCTTTAAAGTGGTCCCTACAACCCAACAGTGTCGAAATTGCTGGTGCTTTAGACACCCTGCTAAATACTGCTGATCTGTGGTGCTGTGGATCATGCCGATACATCTTGCAGTCTTCCCCAACTTGTCTTAATTGCAATGAACCTCGTCCTTCTTTTTCCCACTGATATCAGGTCTATCTTAATAAACGAGAAATCTGTTGTCTTAAGGAGAGAGAAGGCATTTTGCCATGGCAGTCTCTCGGCTCTGCCTTCAGGGGAATCTTCCTCGTGCTCCTTATTCTAGAGTAGCTAAGAGACCTACAACCTTAACAGTCCCCTCACCATCCAGCTTCTCTGGTGTCATGTCTTCTGGGGTCACCCCATCTCTAACTCTTCTGTGCTTTTACACTCTGAAACCCCCACCTCCTTACCTCTTTCTACCTCTTCACCTTCTTGCCCGCTAGTTTCTCAGTCTGTGAGGCCTTGCATGCCTACACTTGCTTTGTGCCTATCACCTGTGAAGTTAAACCTGTCTCCTAGCCCCAAGTCTCTTTGCCTTCCACCAGTGCTTACAATTCCCCAACAGTTCTCCTTCTCGGCCTCGGTGCCCTGTTCTCGCCCTCTTTCTAACTCTCACAGACAGGTGGAGATTCACCCTCCTTCGTGTGGTCCCCTCATCTCCTGTTCCCCCGCAAACTTCTTCCCTAGTCCCCCTCCAGCCTCCTTCCTCTCCGGTTCCACCCCAGGACTCATCTGTCCCCGCCGGCACATCTCTTCAGATTCGTACTCCCCTCCTCTCTCAGACCTCTTTGGTTTCAGCCATAGTCTCCCCGATCTCTGCTTGCTCTACCTCATCTGTCTCAGAAGTCATGGTAACGGCATCTTCCATGTCCACTGAAACACTTGATGCTATCTCCAACTAATATAGTTGGAGACGAAACCCTCGATGGACACCTGTGCAACTCCTTATGCACCAAAGCTCTCCCAAGGAAGTTAAATGCGAGTCAGGGCCAGATGAGGTAGCGCATAAAACATCCAGCTGGTCAGAAAAGTTCATATCTTGATAATGTAGTGCAAGATGACTGTGTATTAGATAATGACAAGTTTATTACATAGTAACAGTGTATTACATAATAACAGCATATTAGATAATAACAAGCGGTATGACACTGAGTGGTAACCCAGGTCTCATGTGACCAGACATCGGTGCCAGCCATCATAAGTGCTAGGTGTGACCCAAGGCAGACAGTAAAGTGAATATCTTGTGCAGTGATTGAAGCACTGTAAATGGGATCAAAACAAATATAGAGAAGAAAGTGAAGTGGAACCAGGAGTCAGGAGTGCACCACAACGAGTTAAACGCAGCCAGCCATATGTACTTGTCTAAGCTTGGTGTTGGGGGTTCAGGTGTAAGGTCTAGGTCCCGCCAACTGTAACATGATGAGGTCCTCTCTCAGTGTGAGCAGGGAATAGGATATTAACCAGCAGTAATTGGTACAATAAGTGGAGAAGGTAGCATTACCAGGAAACAGAGCTGGGACTACAAATCTGAGTCTGTGGTGTAGAGTTCATTAAGCCCCAATAAGAGTACACATACACAAGGGCTTGTGAGCACACACGACTGAGTGTGTGTACACACACACATGCACGAACAGCCTGTGTAAACGGTCACTTTACAACCATATACCCCAACCCATCCACCCACAAGGCACTAACCCAACATCCTTTCCCACTCTCCACCTCTCCATCACTCTGTCCCCCCCCTCTCTTCCCCACACAGCTCCCCCACCCCACACACACAAAACCACACACCTGCATACACACCACACACACACACACACACACACACACACACACACACACACACACACACACACACACACACACACACACACACACACCAGCAGAGGTATGATAAAGCTCACGGCTCAGGGAAGAGTGACCTAGAGCGATCAGTGAAGAGGCGGGGCCAGGAGCTCGGACTCGACCCCCGCAACCTCAACTAGGTGAGTACAACTAGGTGAGTACACACACACACACACGGAGAACCAGAGGAATGGTGGATGAAGCGAATGGTGGACCTGGGAGGCAGAGCTCACGTGAAGAAAGGAGGAGTGGAGGAGAAGGCTGGAAAATAGCTAAGGAGAGCAGGAAATGGGAATTACAAATCACAGCAGCCGAAGCTAAGATACAGAGCTTAGTACAAGAACTAAAGAGTCTGAAACAGCCTAAAGAACCAAAGGACAGTACAGCCATGATACCAAGAGCTACTATATCAGTCACCGATGAGGGGACAGTAGGGGACAAAGGAGATATACTGTACACGATGACTCCATCGGACCCAAGGGGGGGCCTAGGAAAAGGCAGGGAGAACAGCAAGAACTAATGAGAGGACTAAAGTCAATGAAGGATCTAAGCTATACACAAAGGCTCTAACAGACAACTGCCAGGTCCAGGAAGAGGAACACCAGATAGGGAAGAGACAGTAAGAAGCAACGCGTCAATGGCAGGAACTAATTTGAATCAGAGGATGCTTAGGGAAGCACAGTGGGAGGATGAAAGGGAGAGGGCCGTTTTTGTCTATGGGCTCCAAGAAGTAGATGGGGAAACTTATGATGCAAGGAAACAGGAGGAAAAAATATGATTGAAAGCATCATGAAAGCAATAGGGGAGGGCGACATGACTCAGCTGACAAATTTTCGGAGAATTGGGTGGTTTGCGAGGGGAATAGGGCGTCCAGTCAAAGAAATTTTCAAGGCAAAGCCAGCTTGAAACCGGACCCTGCAAGAGAAAGCACACCTAAGGGACAATCAGGCGTTCTGGAGTGTGTACCTCGACCGAGACAGAACACAAGAAGAAAGGATGACACTGAAAGAGAGGGTGCAACGTCGCAAGGAGGAATGGGAGGCAAGGAAGGTGGAGAGCAGGAGAAATCAGGCCCACGTGGAAGAACAAACACAACCCCCTCCAGTACCACCCACAGAAGGAACACAACCATGACAGTTCAAAAGCAATCAAACGACCTAACCCAAAACCCACTCACTGTACCCTCTGTCCCATCCCCCTCAGCACAAACCCCACCCCGACAGAAACCCACAGTAACCCAAACATCCCCCTCTGCATAAACACCACCCCGTCAGTAACCCTCAGTAACCCACACATCCCCCTCAGCTCATACCCCACCCCCACAGAAAACCACAGTAACCCACACAATGTACCCTCTCCCCCATCCCCCTCACCACAAACCCCACCCTCACAGCAACCCACAGCAACCCACACAGTGTACCCTCTATCCCCATCCCCCTCACCACAACCCCATCCCCCACTGTAACCCCCATAGGCCCTCTTCCCCATCCCCCTCACCCCCCCACTGAAATCCCCCATAGTCCCTCTGCCCCCACACCCCACACCACAGACCCCACCCCCACACCAACCCCCTATAGGACCCTGCCAGGGCACCTGCTCCCACTAACCCACCTCTCTCCCCAGACCACAGTTACTGAAAAGAAGTTGAAGGTTTGGTACACGAACACGGATGGAATAAGGAATAAATGTGAGGAGTGGCATGAAGGAATCAAGGAGTTGTCCCCAGACATTGTAGAAGTTACAGAAACAAAACTCACTGGGATAATAATAGATGCAATCTTCCCACCTTGATATCAGATCCTGAGGAAGGATAGAAGGAGCAGGGGAGTAGGAGGGGTTGTACTACTAATAAAAAACTGGTGGGATTATCAAGAAATGGAAGGTATGACGAGATTGGAGAAATGGATTACTTAGTATGTACAGTTCAGTCAGGGGAACACAAGGTAGTCATTGAAGTGATGTATAACCCACCACAGAACTGCAGGAGGCCAAGAGAGGAATATGCAACAGAGTAATGGTGGACACTCTAGCTGAGGTGGCAAGAAGGGCTCACTCAAGTAGAGCAAAGTTACTGGTCATGGGCGACTTCAATCACAGGGAGATTGATTGGGAAAACCTGGAGCAACATGGGGGTCCTGAAACATGGAGAGCCAAGATGATGGATGTGGTGCTGGCAAAGCTCATGCACCAATATGTTAGGGACACTACCAGAGAGAGAGGGGAGGATGAACCAGCAAGACTGGACCTCATGTTCACCCTGAGTAGCTCAGACATTGAGCACATCACATATGAAAGGCCCCTTGGAGCTAGTGGCCATGTAGTAATGAGCTTTGAATGCATCATGTATGTAAAAGTGCAGAGGATAACAGGAGTAGAAAGGGAAAAACTAAACTATAAAAGGGGGGACTACACAGGAATGAGAACCTTCCTGCAGGAGGTTCAGTGGAAACAGGAGTTGGTAGGAAAATCAGTAAACAAAATGATGGGCTTTGTAACAATAAAATGCAAGGAGGCAGAGGAAAGGTTTGTTACCAAGGGTAACAGAAATAATGGGAAGGACAGAACAAACCCTTGGTTTACCCGTAGGTGCAGGGAGGCAAAAACTAAGTGCTCTAGAGAATGGAAAAAGTACAGAAGGCAAAGGACTCAGTAGAATAAAGAGATTAGTCAACGAGCCAGAAACGAGTATGCACAGATAAGGAGGGAGGCACAGTGGCAGTGTGAAAATGACCCGAAACTACTCTACAGCCACATCTGGAGGAAGACAACAGTCAAGGGCCAGGTAATCAGGCTGAGGAAAGAAGGTGGGGAGCTCACAAGAAACGACCAGGAGGTATGAGAGGAGCTCAACATGAGATTTCAGGAAGTATTTAAAGTGGAGGCTGAAGAGACAATGGGAAGACAAAACAGTGGGGTACAGCAACAAGGGATATACCAACATGTGTTGGATGAATTACACACAACTGAGGAGGAGGTGGAGAAGCTCCTAAGTGGCCTTGATACCTCAAAGGCGGTAGGACCGGACATCTCTCCATGGGTCCTTAGAGAGGGAGCAGGGACACTACATGTGCCACTAACCAAAATCTTCAACACTTCCCTTGAAACTGGGCAACTACCTGAAGTATCTAAGAAGGCAAATGTAGTCCCCATCTTTAAGAAGGGAGACAGAAATGAAGCACTAAATTATAGACAAGTGCCACTGACATGTATAGTATGCAAATTCTTTGAAAAGACTATCAGGAAGAGAGTGGTGGAGCACCTGGAGCGGAACAAGATTATAAACGACAGCCAGCACGAATTCATGGAAGGCAAATCCTGTGTCACAAACCTACTGAGTTTTATAACAAGGTAACTGAAGTAAGAAATGAGAGGGAGGGGTGGGTTGATTGCATTTTCTTGGACTGCAAGGAGGTCTTCGACACAGTTCCTCACAAGAGATTAGTACAGAAGCTAGAGGAATAGACACGTATATCAGGAAGGGCACTGTAATAGATCAGAGAATACCTAACAGGGAGGCAACAGCGAGACATGGTCCGTGATGAGGTATCACAGTGGGCACCAGTGACGAGCGTAGTGTTCCCGTACTTCAGTAAGGAACCGTTCAAGACTTTATACACTGTGTACGTCAGGCCCATATTGGAGTACGCAGCACCAGTTTGGAACCCACATCTGGTCAAACACGTCAAGAAATTAGAGAAAATGCAAAGGTTTGCAACAAGGCTAGTTCCAGAGCTAAGGGGAATGTCCTATGAAGAAAGGTTAAGAGAAATCAATCTGACAACACTGGAGGACAGGAGGGTCAGGGGAGACATGATAACGACATAGGCTAGGACAAGGCAGAGGCTGGGCTCCATCTCCCATTACCACAGTCTGACAATAAAGCATTACCATCCAATAAGTATGTCTATCTTCAACCCTCGATATCTCCTTTTAAGAACCCGATAAATGGTGACAGCGGAGGGCCTGTAATCCTGACAATTACAGCGATTTCTGGAGATAAATTTCTACTGGGCCTGCCGACATCTTGTGAGTAGGCCTGCTGAGCAGGGTATGCTCGACCTACCCCAGCCAGCTACCTCAAGCCAGCTACTCTCTCAAGCTTCTACCAGCCACTACATTATTCACTGGTCAGTCTCTTTGTATTAGTGTTTATCTGCTTATTTGCATCACTCCCGAGGGGTTGACCCGAGTTTGCAAAATAGCCAGCTTCCAGTCTGTGGTGGGGAGTCAGAACAACCGAGTCAAGTTCAGTCTAGCCTACTCCATCCAGTTTTTTTTGGCCTGCCAAGCCAGCTTTCCACCCCTGCTGTGCTCATCGTGAGAAGTTATCAAGCTATTCTGTGTGAAGGGTTAAGATAAGCCAGCTAGCAACTAACCCAGGTGTCTTACCCCAGTACTCAAGCAAGCCACGTGAGTACAGTCTTCATCGCTTTGTGCTCAAGCTCCAAGCCATTCTGAGTGCTTTTTCATCGCTGTGGTGTTGTGGTATTTCGTGGGTGTATTTTAAGCCAGCCGGCTTAGAATTATCTTTGCGGCAGTGTGGTTGTCTTCAGTGAGGCTTATGCTGTTCAACCCATAGGCCCAGTCACCACGTGTGTCTCACCACCCCCGGTCTTAGCCCCGTTAAGCCTACCCACCTACCCACTCACCACGCGGCCTCAGACGCCTCACTCAGCCATTAACCCACTCATCCAACCTCTACCAGTGTTTGGTACACTACTAGGGGTTATAGCACCATATTTTAAGGACTACGTAGCGGGTCAAGAGCTAGAGTGTGTCTTCGACAGTGGCGCCAACCGTTGAAAGCCTCCTGTGTGTGTCTATCGTCGATTTAAGCGCAATTCTATGATCAAGTGTGCTGAGGAGCAGTGAGTCAGCAACCAGTCTCCTCTACTCTCCACTACCATCAACCTTATTCTTCACCAAGTCGTTACAGCGATAATATTTTTCATAGAGACATTTGAGAGTGTTGAGACATTTCTTTTTTGTGTTTCCAGTGATTTTTTCTCTTAGTGACATTCAGTGACTCTTGATTAGACTCAGTGTTTATTATGTACTGTTTGCAATAATCTTTTTATCTCCTTAATTCAGTGTTAATTTTCGTGCATTATCTTATGTCTGTTGTGTTGTGTGTCTTTTTATACACTTGAAGTAAGTACTTAGTGTTTTTCCTTTGTTGTGTGTGCAACATATGAGCAGTATAGAACTTGTGTTTACACTTCAGAATCACCCAGTGTTCTCAGTGATCCAGTGAATTAATTCAGTAATTTATTTAGTTGTATCCTGCATCACAACTCAGTGTTGTCTCAGTTATATATAATTTTTTCATCCCAGCATTTGTGTATTCTTGTTGAACATTCTTGTGTTCATATTCTTTTCATGTAGCCAGTGTCTAATTTGTCTTATCTCCACAGACAATAGTGCCATTATTTTGAGCAAGCAGGAAATCATTATTATCAAAGTTTTCACACATCAAGTTTCATTGCAAGAAAATTCTAGTATTGTGTTTATGTTGATGTGTTGTGTTCTGCATCACTGTAAGTGTTCAAACTTTTTTGTTCTGTGTTTTAGCACCTATTATTTTTCATGTTTCATTGAACAAATTCACTCTTAGTGCAATTTTTAAGTTCTTCTTTTAGAGTAAATTGTTCTTTTGTTTGTTAAGTGTTGCTTAAGTTGTAGTTAAGAGTTAAAGTGTTCACTTAGTTCATTCCTTGATATATTTCTTTTCTTGTGTGTGTAATATTTTTTTTTATTATTGCACATTGACTCATTTTGCAATAATTCTTGTGAAAAGATTGTGTTGTCTTTAAAATTTTTCTTGCAGAGATTTTATGCAGTGTTGTGCAGTACTTTTTCATTAGCAATTGTTATTTGCAATATTGCTACAGTTTATTTCAGTGCAGTTTCATATGCTCTGTTCTGTGCATAATATTTTATTCTTTTTGTGCCATTTTATTCTATTTCAGTGAATTGTGTCCCAGTTTGTTTTATTTTGCACAAGCTTTATTGAGTCCATTTTATCATTTTATTGTGTATTTCCCTATTGCATTGAAAGTAAAGACAACTCACTGTGCCATTCATTCTATTTAAAGTAAAAGTTGAGCAAATTAGATTTGAGTAAAGTACAAGTTCTCTTGATTTTCAAAGTGTTGTTTGTTCAGATAAGCATTTTCTCTGTGACTGTGAGTTTCTTTGCTTACTGTGTGACCTGTCAATTTTTAGTTACTTATGCAGAATCGTTAAGCATTTTTTTTTCTTCCCATTTAAGTTCACCGTGTTGTGTGTTCCTCAGTTACGTTTTCTTTTGTTTCTCTAAATTCTTGTTTTACATTTTGCAAACATGTCTCAAGTTTTCTCAAGCGATGCCTCAGCACATGCTGCTAGTCAAACCAGTAATGTGTCAGACCAAAACTCGAGTAACTCCTTATCAAACGACAGATACACTCAGACTTCTAGCCTGCGTAATTTCAGTCGTGATCCATATGATGCTATGCCATTGTTCAATGGTAATCCAGACAACCTAGAAGGTTGGTTTACCACTGTTCGAGCCAGAGCTGATGCTTTAGTTGATGGTCTTCCATCTGAGAGTTGTTTAATCAGTATTGGAAAGGAGAGTCTAGCCCGTTCTCCAGCCACCTCACATGTATTCAATTAATTCGTATGAAGGACTTCCAAGATCTAACCAGGTGGCAAGATTATGAACAGTTAATACGCAACTATCTCGAACCGGTGCGAGAAACCGATCCGTTTGTCGTTCTCAAAGAATTAGTTTGCACAGCTCCGAGGCCAGAAGAATCATTAGATGAGTTTGCCCCTCGTCTTAATAACCTAATGTCCTCATTCGTTAAAGCAGGTCAAAATTCCAAGTACCTTAAAGATAACGATAAACCAGCCCTTGAAGGGTTTGCCAAATTAGCCCCATTCAGAGTTATTAAACAACTAATGCCACCAACATCTATGTATGTGTACAATTCAAGTTTGCTAGATGCTACTATGGGACCGCTCGCAGCTCTCATCCATGTATGAAATTTGTGTCCTGAGGGAACCTTCCCTTATCGTAAGTCTACACCAACCACTTTGTCCACTCCTGTACTTCCTCTAGTTTGTGCTACTACCAAAACTCCTAACCTTAATCACTCGCGTACATCATCCAAAGATAGTGTTAAGAGCCATCATTCCCGTAGTACCCGTAGCATGTACAGTACCCACAGTCAAAGAACTTGCTACAATTGTAGTTACCGTGGCCATATTGCAATTAATTGTCCTGATAGTCACCCTAAGAAGCGTCGTACTGATGATGAGTACCAGTCAGATCTTCCCTACTGTACTTATCATAGAAATAGAATTCATGGACATGACACATCTGAGTGCAATGCTCTCTACAACCTTCAGTACTCTAGATCTTTCCGTGGCCGTTCCAACCGCAGAGCCAGGAGAGGAAACAGACGTCGTGGTTCACAAACTAACCAGAACCAGGCTCATTCTTCCAATTCGGGGGAATCCGAGCGCCCAAGTCTACTCGTCCAGTCCTGACAGTAGTAGGTGATAACGAGTACACCATCCCAGTCCAAAATTCCTATGAAGCCTTAGCCAGCCTTGAGAATGACAACCCTGCTGTTGATGCTGCTTCACATGTCTCTGACATAGAGGAATTTGGGGATGAAGTAGAAAATGCCTTCTCCAATGACAACCCATCTTCTGTTTGCATATAACTCCTAACGAAATGATTGGTCCTTTAGTACAAGCTTCTGTCCATAATGCGCCCGTTCATGTGTTCATGGACTCTGGTGCGCAAGTTAATATCATCAGGTCTAGCTTGTTAAAAGAGAAGCAGTTACGATGTGTCCTCCTCGTTGAACCAACTACTGTAACCTCCCTTAGTGGAGTAGCTGGTTCCCTTCTGTGAGTCCGAGGTCAGACTTCGCTCACCTTTACTATCCAAGGCAGAGACTTTACTGCTGCTTTTCTTGTTGTTGACCAGATTACTTTCCCTGGTGACCTTCTACTTGGATTTGCTTCATGCGAGACTTACGCATTGTGCTCGACCCGTACAGATGGCATGCCCAAATTGACGACTTGATTGTCCCATTATGGGGTTACCAGCTTGGATCAGAAATCTGCCATACTGCTGCAGAGTATGATGTATGAATTAAGTCCTTACAAGCCAATGCATTCTCCAGTAGCGTACCCAAGCGGTCAGGCACTGGTAACTCTGTCACTCCCATCTGTGTTCCACCTACACCTTCAGACATGCGAGATAGTGTTCTGTTGCCTCAAGTGTCCGGGGACACTCAGACTGCCTTGAGTGCACAGCCAATCCCTGCAATGACTGCTAGTTCGAGTAGTAGTTTCTCCACAGGGGATGCCTTGTCAGAAAACGATTACTTGAAACTAGTAATGCCATCTCTTGTTGATGTAACATGCCGTCTGCAGAAAGACATCTCTGTTGCGGCTATTGCTCTCACTAGAGTGTCTGTTGTTGTTCCTTATGTTCCAGATGGTGATAATGTCCTAGTTGACAGTGATTCCTGCAAGGTCAAGGGTTTATTTATTGAACCTTCCTTACACGTTGTAGGAGACAGTAAGATCCATTTAGTCCTTGCTAACACTTCGGGTCACAGTGTTCGTCTCAGAGCAAATACCAATCTCATTGACCTAGTTCACTACTATCCTTACCCTGTTCAAGTACAGGATGACGTGCCACCTGACCAGTGGGTCGGTGCTATTTCAACAATGGATCAATCCATTCCACCAGTTGAGGAGAAAGACTTAGCTCCCACTGACTTCCCAGATGAAGTCAAGCATTTGTTGACTCTGTTGAACAAACGTCGTAACGCCATTGCCTTACCAGGTGAGAAGATGGGTATAATGAACTTATTGTCCCATCGTATTCCACTTGAACCTGGTAATAGACCTATCTATATACCTGCGTACAGAATGCCTCATTCCCAAGTTGCTGTCGCAAAAGAACTGATTAATCAGATGCTCGATGATGGAGTTATTGCACATAGCAATTCACCCTGGAATGCGCCGTTGATCCTAGTGCCTAAGAAGGACGGCACTTGGCGCCCTGTGATTGACTTTAGGAAGTTAAATGCGAAAACTATTCCAGATCGCTTCCCACTTCCTGTACTAGGTGATCTTTTACGCAATATCGGAGATAACAAAGTCTTCTCGACCCTGGACTTGTTACAAGGGTTTTGGCAAGTCCCTCTTCACGAGGACAGCCAAGAGTTAACTGCATTCTCTACTCCCACAGGTCATTATCACTTCCTACGAATGGCTTTTGGATTACTATCCTCGCCTATCACATTCTCTAGACTCATGACCAACATCTTTAGAGGTCTTATAGGTAAAGCACTTATGGTGTACTTAGACGACGTAATCGTCATGTCTGAAGGTGTGAATACACACCTGAAAAGACTTGATATAGTACTTGGCAAGCTTGAAGAAGCCAATTTAAAGATCAAACTGTCCAAATGTCAATTTTTCAGATCAGAAATTAAGTTTCTTGGTCACATAGTCACTCCTAGAGGGGTTAAGACTGATCAAAGTAAAGTAACGGCAGTACTAAATTTTCCAACTCCCAAAACTGCTGATGCTGTAAGATCCTTTGTGGGTCTAGCAGGTTTCTACATATCTTTCATTGCAAATTATTCTTCAATAGCAGCTCTGCTAACTGAATTGCTTAAGAAAGATGCTCCATTCGTTTCGCCTACACAATAGGCTTCTTCAGTCGAGTACAGAAAAGTTGATAGAATTTTGAAATTTCCAGATTTTTCTAAGCCCTTCTATCTAACAACTGATGCTAGTTCAATTGGCATAGGTGCCGTACTAGCTCAGAAGACTGATGGCAAGTACAACGCAGTTGCATTTGCTAGCCGAGTCCTTACGAAGGCTGAACGTAATTATACAGTAACGGAGCAAGAAGCTTTAGCAATAGTATGGTCTTTAAAGCACTTCCGAGACATTATTTACCAGTACCCTGTTCATATCTTGACAGACCATGCACCACTGATACCTTTATTCCAGAACAAACAACCTACTGGAAGGTTAGCCAGATGGACCTTGACTATCCAAGAGTTCAATCCCACTTTTGAACATTTACCTGGCAAGTCAAATGTAGTTGCAGATGCTTTATCGTGACACGTTAGTGTAGTTACTGCAGATCCTCCATTTACTGTCGAGGATGTAAGGAATGCCCAAAGAACAGATCCCATGTGGTCTGGTGTGATTCGATTCCTGCTCCAGGAAGATCTTATTCTGACTGTGAAGCCACCAGCACCCATTAGTGACTTTGTAATGAGCCAGGAATTACTGTATCGAACAGCCGAGTTGGGTACTCCAGGCAAAAGAGTTTACCAGTTAGTAATTCCACAGTCACTAGTGAGCATAGCTCTACAGCTAGTTCATGATGCACCAGGTGTTTCACACCCTGGTATGGATCGTTCTGTGAAACAAGCCAGAATGAAATAGTTTTGGCCACGTATGGCAACTGACATTTCAGAGTATGTTAAGAAATGTAGTGTTTGTATGCAACATAAAGGAAATGTCAATGGTCCTAATCCAATCCAAGTGTACCCAACCACTAGCGAACCGTGGGAAAGAGTTGTCCTTGACTTGTTAACCAATTTTAAATGTTCCCTCCAAGGCAACAAACATCTGTGTGTTATGGTAGACCATTTCACCAGATATTGTGAGTTAGTTCCTATTGCAGATAAGACTGCGGAGACAGTAGCTAAAGCGTTTAAAGAATGTATTATCTGCAGGCATACCACCCCTAAGTCCTTAGTAACAGATAATGGAGGTGAATTCTGTAATGAGATTCTTGAAAATTTGTGTACTTTGTACAAGATCTCTAAATCCACCATTGTTCATCATCATCCTGCCAGCAATGGGTTAGCCGAACGAACCAATAAGAAAGTACTTGATGTCCTGAGAGCCACTATCAACCCCAATAGTGAAACTTGGGATGAAGTTATACCAGATGTCCAATGTGCCATAAATTCTGCTTACAATGCTTCCATAGGTGATACTCCACATTATGCATTGTATGGTATATTCCACTCCGAAACCTAATTACAACCCTGATGATTTCGTAGCAACTCATACCAGCATGACTCAAAGTGTTTTAAGAAGAATCCGTGAAACACTTCATAAATCAACAGCAGAATTTACTAGAGTAACTAATAGCCGTGCTAAGCCATCAAAAGTCAAAGTTGGTTCGAGAGTAATGCTGACAAATTTCAACAAAACATCCGCAATGCCTAAGCTCGATCAAAAGTTTGTTGGACCTTATCGAGTTGTAGAACATATCTCTGGTAATAAGTATAAGGTTAGAGAAATTAGTACTGGCAAGTACAAAGAATCGCATTTAGATCATATGAAATTAGTATGCGATGTTGACGATATTGCTACCCAGACTAATGTGACAGATGCTGAAAATCCTCTTGACTCTGTACCCTCTACCTCAGATACTCAGTCAGATAATCAACCTGAATGTCGTTACTCCTTGCATATTCAACAAGTAATGAGAAACCCACAAGTATCTTTTGTAGATACTCGTTCAGATCTCCCTCAGTCAACGCATGTGCTAGCCATTGCAGAGGAATTCGATCCTCCCAGAGATGATAACCATTCTGCATATGTAAACCTCACCCTCGCAGAATTGGGTTTAAATGTACATAGTCTGTATAACTAGATGTCCGAGATGAAAGAAATTGTCAACTGTTTGTTATTAACTGATCAGTTTTTCAGATTTTTTTTTTCGTATTCACGTTCCCTCCATATTCTGAGAATTTGCCAGTAATGATCTGAGTGCACATCAGATGCCTTTGCTGTTAATTTCACCTTGTATATATATATTTATTCTTCCTCAGAATCCGTAGAGTGCATGAATACAGATCGATCGATCAATTCCATCCCATATTGTACAATGATTTTTTCTTATAGTTTGTAATGCATTACGTAAAACTCATTTTTTTAACATCCATTATGATACCATCCATTAGTTCTAAGTTATATATGAATTTGTTATTGTATAGAATCAGCCCAGAACCACCTGCCTGTTCAGCCTATAGGATAGTAGTGTATGTGGAGACGACATACGTAACATGACCGAGCTGTCAGCATAGTTGCTGATCCCTGTGTTGTATAGCATATCATAGTATCATCCATGTACTTTATATAGAAGACCCCTTAGGCCTGTGACTGTATGACGTCACGGGATGCAACTTGAGTGTGAGGCGAGCTACCTCGGCCTCAGTCGGCGTTTGACATAGGCTAGGACAAGGCAGAGGCTGGGCTCCATCTCCCATTACCACAGTCTGACAATATAGCGTTACCATCCAACAAGTGTGTCTATCTTCAACCCTCGACATCTCCTTTTAAGAACCCCTACGATAAAATACTGCGTGGAACAGACAAGGTGGACAGAGACAGGATGTTCCAGAGATGGGACACAGAAACAAGGGGTCACATTTGGAAGCTGAAGACTCAGATGAGTCAATGGGATGTTAGGAAGTATTTCTTCAGTCATAGAGTAGTTAGGAAGTGGAATAGTCTGGCAAGCGATGTAGTGGAGGTAGGAACTATACATAGTTTTAAGTCGAGGTATGATAAAGCTCAGGGAGCAGGGGGAGAGAGGACCTGGTAGCAGTCGGTGAAGAGGCTGGGCCAGGAGCTGAGTCTCGACCCCTGCAACCACAATTAGGTGAGTGCAATTAGGTGAGTACACACACACACACACACACACACACACACACACACACAACACACACATACACACACACACACACACACACACACACACACACACACACACACACACACACACACACACACACACACACACACACACACATGCACACAGCATACGTTTGGAGAACCTAGGATAGCCGGAAAGCCAGACAGAGGAACCTATTTTATTGCTAAATTAAGGTAGGATTCAACACTTAACTGCCAGAATCAAAACAGACACACACACACACGCATACACAGCAGGCACTGGAAATAGTGACCGCAACCCCATTCTTCTCTTCTCTCTGTCTCTCTCTATCTAGCTGTCCATCTACCCCCCTCTCTCTTCCTCTTCATCTTCCATTCATCTTCCTTTTCCTCCTTCTCCTCCTCCCTCTCCCTCTCCCCCCTTGTCATACACCCCACCACATCCCATAACCCAGGCACTAACCCACAGTCTCTCTCCTCCATCTCCCTCTCTTTCTCCATCCCTGTCTGCTCCTTCCTTCCCTCCCCCTTACTTTCCTACCTTTCATTTGCTCTCTCAATCTCTTTTTTTTTTTTTTTTTTTTTTTTTTTTTACACAGGGTTTGACAAGGTTAAGGATCCCTAGCTTTATTGACAGCTATTTACAGGTTAAGGATTCCTAACTTTATTGGCAAGCTAAGAGCTGTTACCTACATCAGCTCATTTGAAAGCATTTTTATTGTTATAAGACATACAAGTAGGGAACAGGATGAAGTTGGAGCCATCTGTGGGCCAGCATTTTCATTTGATCAACTGACGTTATCTCGTTGACATCATTATGCTGTACGAATGTGTTCCATACTCGAGTCATCCTGGGTATGTATGATCTCAAATGGAGTGATGTTCTGGAGAAGGGTACAGCCAGAGTGAAGTTGCTGCTTTCTGCCCGTCTTGTGGCATAAAAGTTTGTTTCACGCTGTCCTCGAAGTGGATCCAAGTGTGGTATTTTGACAATATTGGCCTTGTACATAACAGTAAGGCCACCCACATCCCTCCTATGTTGAAGGCTCTGCTGAAATGACAGATCTATCCAGGATGGGTCCAGGCGAGAGATGAGACGTCTTGCTCTGTTCTCTACTCTGTCAAGCAGTCGCAGATGAGAGGGGGGGCAGGCAAACCAAGAAAGTGGAGCATACTCAAGGTGTGAGCGTACTTGTGCCTCGTACAGGATCTTGCAACCCCTACTGTCAAGCAGATGCGAGATACGGCGAAGTGCTGTAAGCTTCCTGGCTGCCTTGTTTGCAAGATTTACAACATGGTTCTTCATGGTTAGTTTGGAGTCAAATTTCACACCAAGGATATCAACTTCTTCTCCAGGTGCCAACATCGTCCCATTCATCCTTACTACTGCACCAGCATTACCATCATGGTGCCTAGAGACGATCATCATTTGCGTTTTCTCAGGTGCAAATGTTACTTGCCATCTATTTCCCCAAGCTGATATAGCTCTCAGCTGGTGATTGATGTAGCTTAGAGCAGCTGGCATTTCTTCTCTTGCATAAGTGAATGTCAGTGTACAGTCGTCTGCATATGCATGTGATTCTGGGATGAGATGAAGAAGGTCGTTGAAGTAGACATTCTCTCTATCTCTCTCTCTCTCTCTCTCTCTCTCTCTCTCTCTCTCTCTCTCTCTCTCTCTCTCTCTCTCTCTCTCTCTCTCTCTCTCTCTCTCTCTCTGTCTCTCTCTCTCTCTCCTCTCCCTCTCTCTCTCTCTCTCTCTCTCTCTCTCTCTCTCTCTCTCTCTCTCTCTCTCTCTCTCTCCTCTCTCTCTCTTCTCTCTCTCTCTCTCTCTCTCTACCTCTACCTCTCCTCTTACTCTTTACCTTCCACTCATATTCCTCCCACTCTCTCCCCCCTAGTCTTTCCCTTCACATCCTTTCCCCCCTCTCCTAGCACCCCCTGTCCTTCCCCCATCTCTCTCCCCTTCTGCCACCTCCATGTATGCACACACACACACATGAACACACACACACACACATGATCACACACACACACGCCCACACATGCACAAATGCACCCATGTGCCCTCCTCCCATTTCATATCCTTCTCCTCCCTCTCTACCTCCCCCCCTTTTCTTCATTACAACAACCACCCATCTTTACACACACACACACACACACTGAAAATAAATAAGCTTCTTTCTCTGGTAAAATACATAAGCTTCTTTCTGTGGTAAAAAAAAAATGGGTTACCCAAGAGGGCAGAGAACCAGGGGTCTGATGGATGACAATGGGAGGGAAGATTGGGAGTTAGAGCTCAAAAGAAGGGAGGAAGAGTTGGGAAGGAAGCTACAAGAGCTTAGAAAGAAAATGGAGGAGAGGATAGCTGAAGAAAGCAGGAAGAGGGGACTGCAAGTCTTAACAGCAGAAGCTAAGATACAGTGCTTAGAAGAGGAACTAAAAAACCTGAAACAGCTTAAAGAGACAAATGAGAATACAGACATGACATCAGAAACTTCTGTATCAGTCATAGACAAGGGGAGTGTAGGGAGAAAAGGAGCTATGCCATATGCAAAGGCCCTATCAGACTCTCGTGGGCTCAGAAAAGACAAGGAACACATTAAGAACAAATGAGAGACCTGAAGACAATGAAGGAACTATGCCATATGCAGACTCTAACAGACAACTGCAGTGGCAAGGAACAGCTGAAAAGGAAAGACAGTCCACTTAGCATAGGGGCTTCAGCAAGGGCAGGGATTGAATGCAGGAACGTTTCAATGGAAGGAACTAAAACACCCAAGGAAAAGCAAAAAGAGACACAGTGGGAGGATGAAAGCGAGAGGCCAGGTTTTCTCTATGGGCTCTAGGAAGTCAAAGAGGAAACCTATGGTGAAAGAAAACCAGGAGGAGAAAAAATGATTGAAGGTATCATGAAAACAATAGGTGAGGGCAACACGACCCAGGTGACAATTTTTCGGAGAGCTGGGTGGTTTGCAAATAGAAGGAAACAACCTGCCAAAGTAATTTTCAAGGCAAAATCATCTGGAACCAGGATCCTGCAGGAGAAAACACCACTGAGGGGCAAACTGGAGTACCAGAGAGTGTACCTCGACCATGACAGAACACAAGAAGAATGGATGATACTGAAAGAGAGGGTACAAAGATGAAAAGAAGAATGAGAGGCAATGATGAAGATGAACAGAAGAACTCACACCCAGGTGGAAGGGCAAACACACCCCTCCAGAAACATCCACAGAAGGACTGCAACCACGACATCCCCAATACAACTGAACAATCTAAACCGAAACCCACATACTGCTCCCTCTGTCCCCACCCCCACATCACAAACCCCACCCCTACAGCAGTCCTCTATGGGCACTCTGCCTCCATCCCCCTCATCATAAACCCCACCCACACTGCAACCCCCCATAGGCCCCCTCCAGGGCTCCGGCTCCCTCAACCCAAATATTCTCCCAGGACCACAGTGATAGAAAAGAAGCTGAAGGTTTGGTATGCGAACTCGGATGGAATGACGAATAAATATGAGGAGTCTCATGAAAGAATAATGAGAAGTCCCCAGACATCATAGCAGTCACAGAAACGAAACTCAATGCGACAATAACAGATGCTGTCTTCCCGCCGGGATATCAGATCCTGAGGAAAGATAGAGCAGAGGGGGAGGAGGGGTTGCACTGCTCATAAAAAAACGATGGGGATTTGAGGAAATGGAAGGCATGGACGAGACTAGAGAAAGGGATTACATATTAGGTACAATTCAGTCTGGGGAACATAAGGTAGTGTATAACACATCACAGAACTGCAGGGGGCCACGAGAGGAATACAAAGAGAACAGAGCGATGGTGGACACACTGGCTGAGGTGACAAGAAGAGCTCACTTGAGCAGAACAAAGTTACTGGTTATGGGCGATTTCAACCATAGGGAGATCGATTGGGAAAACCTGGAGCCACATAGGGATCCCAAAACATGGTAGTGTCAGGGACACTACCAGAGAGAAACAGGAAGATGAACCAGCAAGACTGGACCTTGTGTTCACCCTGAGCAGTTCAGACATTGAGGATATCACATATGAGAGGCCCATTGGAGCTAGTGATCACGTGGTTCTGAGCTTTGAATACACAGTAGAGTTACAAGTGGGGAGGGTAAAAGGAGTTGAATGGGAAAAGTCAAACTATAAAATGGGGGACTACACAGGTATGAGGAACTTCCTGCAGGAGGTTCAGTGAGAGCAGAGAATTGGTAGGAAAGTCAGTAAACGAAATGATGGAATACATAGCAACAAAATACAAGGAGGCAGAGGAGAGGTCTGTTCCCAAGGGCAACAGAAATAATGGGAAGATCAAAGTGAATCTTTGGTTTACCCGAAGGTGTAGGGAGGCAAACACTATGTGCACTAGAGAATGGAAAAAGTACAGAAGGCAAACGACCCAGGAAAATAAGGAGATTAGTCGAAGAGCCAGAAACGAGTATGCACAGATAAGGAGGGAGGCCCAGCTATAGTACGAAAACAACATAGCATCATAGCATCGAAGCCAAGTCTGACCTGAAACTGCTGTATAGCCACATTAGGAGGAAGACAACAGTCGAAGACCAAGTGATCAGGGTGAGGAAAGAAGGTGGGGAACTCACAAGAAACGATCAACAGGTATGTGAGAAGCTCAACACGAGATTTAAGGAAGTATTTACAGTGGAGACAGGAAGGACTCTGGAAAGACAGACAGAGGGGGACACCAACAAGGAATATACCAAAAAGTATTGGACGACATACAGACAACTGAGGAGGAGGCGAAGAAGCTGCTGAGTGACCAAGATACCTCAAAGGGAATGGGACCGGACATCTCCCCATGGATCCTTAGAGAGGGAGCAGAAATGCTGTGTGTGCCACTAACCCCAATCTTCAACATATCCCTTGAAACTTGGCAAATACCTGAGGTATGGAAGACGGCAAATGCAGTTCCCATTTTTAAAAATGGAGACAGAAAATAGGCACTAAACTCTAGACCAGTGTCACTGACGTGTATACTATGCAAAGTCGTGGAGAAAATTATCCTGTGTCACAAACGTGCTGGAGTTTTATGATAAAGTAACAGAAGTGAGACACGAGAGAGAGGAGTGGGTTGATTGCATTTTTTTGGACTGCAAGAAGGCCTTCGACACAGTTCCTCACTAGAGGATCAGGCGCTTATAACAGGAAGGGCACTGCAATGCATCAGAGAATACCTGACAGGGAGGCAACAACGAATCATGGTACGTAATGAGGTATCACAGTGGGGACCTGTGACGAGCTATTTTTGGTATATGTGAATGACATGATGGAAGGGATAGACTGAGAAGTGTCCCTGTTCGCAGATGATGTGAAGTAAATGAGAAGAATTAAATCAGACGAGGATCAGGTAGGACTTCAAAAAGACCTGGACAGGCTGGACACGTGGTCCAGCAACTGGCTTCTCGAATTTAACCTCGCAAAATGCCAAGTCATGAAGATCGGGGAAGTGCACAGAAGACCGAAGACAGAGTCTTCACTACACTAATAATTCTATTGAAGATAATACAATAACGATAGGAACCTCGAATATAACTCTTTTCTTAATAATATACAAAGTGCTCAAAGTATATTATACATTCCACAGATAAAAGTTAGGTCAAATAAGAACGAGAACAAATGGATGAATAGGATAGGGAAAAAAAAAGGAATTTATAGTGTTATCAAATGAGGAGAGGTTAACTTTACTTAATAATACGATCATTTTCAGAGTTAAAGAGAGAGATTAGGAAAGCTAAATGTTACTATGAAAATAAAATAACTAGAGACAAATTAAAGTAGGTAATGACAAATTCTAATGGATTGTTTCAAGAGTATAGAATAAAGATCATTACAAGAAAATGGAATAATAAAAAAAAAAACATTTGGTTACGAAGCATTTACAAAAAGGTAATGAGGATTTAAAGCATATCATAAGGGGGGTTGCTCAGGTTACAGTACTTCATAAAAATCAAATTTTAAATTTTCAAATTTCTGCAATAAAAATTAGACACATACCAAAATTTAGCTAAACTTTTCTTCATCTAAGACACACTAGTGTTTAAGGATTAAACCGATCAGAAGAAGCACTTTCTAATTATTGCATTAAACCTACTTTTTTAAAACAAAATTGCTAAACACATCTTAAACTTGTCAAAATCAAAGCAAAACTTCTTGTGTGAGGAAAACCATCAGTACTAACAGTCTGGAGTTGACCAGTAATATTCTTTCTGCAAAATATATAAAACCTTAATAATTTTCCTATAGTGTGTCAGCCTCCTACAGTACGTATCAGAAGAGACATACTTTTAATTTATTTAAAATAATGATACACAATATGAAAATAAAATAGGCAAATTGCACCTAGACACACTATTAACAATATCAATCTTCTTCTATGTAGGATACTCAATTGTTTATTGTTTTGAAGCAAATGAGAAGTTTTCTAACCAGCAATGATCTATATGAAACTGACTGAACATGACAATTATTCCATGAATATTCTCTTGTTAAACATCATCAAGGCTAAAAATTTGATCCCGATAAAATATGGTGTTCAGAATATCTAAATGACAGTCATGGAGGAAGTTGGAGAAGGTAAAAACCAGTTCCTGAGCCTATATGACTCTGGAATAAAACAGTTCCTGAGCCTATATGACTCTGGAATAAAACAGTTCCTGAGGCTATATGACTCTGAAATAAAACAGTTCCTGAGCCTATATGACTCTGGAATAAAACAGTTCCTGAGCCTATATGACTCTGGAATAAAACAGTTCCTGAGCCTATATGACTCTGGAATAAAACAGTTCCTGAGCCTATATGACTCTGGAATAAAACAGTTCCTGAGCCTATATGACTCTGGAATAAAACAGTTCCTGAGCCTATATGACTCTGGAATAAAACAGTTCCTGAGCCTATATGACTCTGGAATAAAACAGTTCCTGAGCCTATATGACTCTGGAATAAAACAGTTCTGAGCCTATATGACTCTGGAATAAAACAGTTCCTGAGCCTATATGACTCTGGAATAAAACAGTTCCTGAGCCTATATAACTCTGGAATAAAACAGTTCCTGAGCCTATATAACTCTGGAATAAAACAGTTCCTGAGCCTATATGACTCTGGAATAAAACAGTTCCTGAGCCTATATAACTCTGAAATAAAACAGTTCCTGAGCCTATATAACTCTGAAATAAAACAGTTCCTGAGCCTATATAACTCTGAAATAAAACAGTTCCTGAGCCTATATGACTCTGAAATAAAACAGTTCCTGAGCCTATATGACTCTGAAATAAAACAGTTTCCTGAGCTATATAACTCTGGAATAAAACAGTTCCTGAGCCTATATGACTCTGAAATAAAACAGTTCCTGAGCCTATATAACTCTGGAATAAAACAGTTCCTGAGCCTATATAACTCTGAAATAAAACAGTTCCTGAGCCTATATGACTCTGAAATAAAACAGTTCCTGAGCCTATATAACTCTGAAATAAAACAGTTCCTGAGCCTATATGACTCTGAAATAAAACAGTTCCTGAGCCTATATAACTCTGGAATAAAACAGTTCCTGAGCCTATATGACTCTGAAATAAAACAGTTCCTGACCTATATAACTCTGAAATAAAACAGTTCCTGAGCCTATATGACTCTGAAATAAAACATTCCTGAGCCTATATGACTCTGGAATAAAACAGTTCCTGAGCCTATTATACTCTGAATAAAACAGTTCCTGAGCCTATATGACTCTGGAATAAAACAGTTCCTGAGCCTATATGACTCTGGAATAAAACAGTTCCTGAGCCTATATGACTCTGGAATAAAACAGTTCCTGAGCCTATATAACTCTGAAATAAAACAGTTCCTGAGCCTATATGACTCTGGAATAAAACAGTTCCTGAGCCTATATGACTCTGGAAAAAAACAGTTCCTGAGCCTATATAACTCTGAAATAAAACAGTTCCTGAGCCTATATGACTCTGGAATAAAACATGTTCCTGAGCCTATATAACTCTGAATAAAACAGTTCCTGAGCCTATATGACTCTGGAAATAAAACAGTTCCTGAGCCTATATGACTCTGGAATAAAACAGTTCCTGAGCCTATATGACTCTGGAATAAAACAGTTCCTGAGCCTATATAACTCTGGAATAAAACAGTTCCTGAGCCTATATAACTCTGGAATAAAACAGTTCCTGAGCCTATATAACTCTGGAATAAAACATTTCATGAGCCTATATGACTCTGGAATAAAACAGTTCATGAGCCTATATGACTCTGGAATAAAACAGTTCCTGAGCCTATATGACTCTAGAATAAAACAGTTCCTGAGCCTATAAGACTGGAATAAAACAGTTCCTGAGCCTATATGACTCTGGAATAAAACAGTTCCTGAGCCTATATGACTCTGGAATAAAACAGTTCCTGAGCCTATATGACTCTGGAATAAAACAGTTCCTGAGCCTATATGACTCTGGAATAAAACAGTTCCTGAGCCTATATGACTCTGGAATAAAACAGTTCCTGAGCCTATATGACTCTGGAATAAAATAGCTGTGAATATAGTCATTAAACTAGTGACATTTAAAATCCCCCCAAAAAAACGCCAATTTTCGATATTTGTATGAGCTGTTTTAACAGTTACAATCTATTTGAAATTTTGTACTGTCAAATAAAATAAAATATTTGATTTCTTCTTTTAGATGCATTACATTAACCTAACATAACATGGGGTTCTACATTAACCTTTTATGAGCAACATGGTAAACATAACATGGGGCTCTACATTAACCTTTTATGAGCAACATGGTAAACATAACATGGGGCTCTACATTAACCTTTTATGAGCAACATGGTAAACATAACATGGGGTTCAACTAGAGTATTTAGATCAACTCAGCCAAATAACAACACAAAGATTGTTCTAAAATAGATCAGTACTGAAGATACAACTCCATTAACAACTCATAAGTTATAACGTCAAACTTGTATTTGAATATTCACAAATTTCTCGAATAAACCTGCAACACATTACAAAAAGTCACTCCCAAATATTTTTTAATTACGATACACCAACTCACTTGAAACTTTACCAATGTTTACCAACACAATAGATGTTTACCTACATAGTAGACGTTTACCTTCATAGTAGAAGACACAATAGATGTTTACCAACACAATAGATGATGTTTACCAACACAAAAGATGATGTTTATCAACAAAATAGATTCTTACCAATACAATAGATGATGTTTACCAACACAATAGATGTATACCAACAAAGAAGAATGTTTACCAACAAAGAAGATGTTTACCAACAAAATAGAAAATGCTTACCTACACAACAGATGCTTAACTACACAATAGATGTTTACCAACATAGAAGATGTTTACCAACATAGAAGATGTTTACCAACATAGAAGATGTTTACCAACATAGAAGATGTTTACCAACATAGAAGATGTTTACCAACATAGAAGATGTTTACCAACATAGAAGACGTTTACCAACATAGAAGATGTTTACCAACATAGAATATGTTTACCAACATAGAAGACGTTTACCAACATAGAATATGTTTACCAACATAGAAGATGTTTACCAACATAGAAGATGTTTACCAACATAGAAGATGTTTACCAACATAGAAGATGTTTACCAACATAGAAGATGTTTACCAACATAGAAGATGTTTACCAACATAGAAGACGTTTACCAACATAGAAGATGTTTACCAACATAGAATATGTTTACCAACATAGAAGATGTTTACCAACATAGAATATGTTTACCAACATAGAAGATGTTTACCAACATAGAAGATGTTTACCAACATAGAAGATGTTTACCAACATAGAAGATGTTTACCAACATAGAAGACGTTTACCAACATAGAATATGTTTACCAACATAGAAGATGTTTACCAACATAGAATATGTTTACCAACATAGATGTTTACCAACATAGAAGACGTTTACCAACATAGAAGATGTTTACCAACATAGAGGATGTTTACCAACATAGAAGATGTTTACCAACATAGAGGATGTTTACCAACATAGAAGATGTTTACCAACATAGATGTTTACCTGCACAATAGAAGATCGTGCAACATAATATTCTACTAGTACTGACTATTGTATAATAATCTATGGTAAATTATAAACATTTGGCATAAAATATAGCGACATAAAGAGAGTTCGCCGAATATCTTGATGTCTGGAAATGACTCCATATCCATGGAATTAAAGCAATATTCCTTCCTCAGAAGATGTATGACCCATATGGGTTTAGCGTTTTTACATGGAAAAAAAAGTATATATACATAATCACAGAAATGAAATGAAGCAGAGTGATCAGAGTAAAGACTCAGAATATTTCTTTTAAGTTGGTATCATTAAGTTGCGACACAAGACGTATGTTCAGCAAAGGTCAACCATATCAGTCGTGGATATTTTCCACGTAATGATTATTTTACCCTGTCAGTAAATGGGGAAATAAACTCTAGGTGCAGAAGTACCTGCTTGTGTGACCCCGAGTCTAATATTTGGTTATGTTGAATAACCTGTTGTATTCCATATAGAATTATGGTCATTATCAGCATTTCTTTTTCATTATAAACAGTAAATTTATACTAAAAAAACATTTATGTGCAAATAAGGCTCCATCCTGTCACTTCAACTCCATATTGTTTCAGACTTTGGAACAACTCTTCTCCAGACTGAGGGACTGACCACCTCAAAACTTCAAGGGTGATGGACTGATTACATCGTCTTCAAGTATCTTCTGCTTCTATCAACTTTTCTGTACTCGACTGAAGAAGCCTAGTGTGTAGGCGAAACGTTTCGAAATAAAGATACCTAACTGTTGTATATGTTTACCTGGAGTTTACCTGGAAAGAGTTCCGGGGGTCAACGCCCCCGCGGCCCGGTCTGTGACCAGGCCTCCTGGTGGATCAGAGCCTGATCAACCAGGCTGTTACTTCTGGCTGCACGCACACCAACGTACGAGCCACAGCCCGGCTGGTCAGGAACCGACTTTAGGTGCTTGTCCAGTGCCAGCTTGAAGACTGCCAGGGGTCTGTTGGTAATCCCCCTTATGTATGCTGGGAGGCAGTTGAACAGTCTCGGGCCCCTGACACTTATTGTATGGTCTCTTAACGTGCTAGTGACACCCCTGCTTTTCATAGGGGAGACGTTGCATCGTCTGCCAGGTCTTTTGCTTTCGTAGTGAGTGATTTTCGTGTGCAAGTTCGGTACTAGTCCCTCTAGGATTTTCCAGGTGTATATAATCATGTATCTCTCTTGGCTGCGTTCCAGGGAATACAGGTTTAGGAACCTCAAGCGCTCCCAGTAATTGAGGTGTTTTATCTCCGTTATGCGCGCCGTGAAGGTTCTCTGTACATTTTCTAGGTCAGCAATTTCACCTGCCTTGAAAGGTGCTGTTAGTGTGCAGCAATATTCCAGCCTAGATAGAACAAGTGACCTGAAGAGTGTCATCATGGGCTTGGCCTCCCTAGTTTTGAAGGTTCTCATTATCCATCCTGTCATTTTTCTAGCAGATGCGATTGATACAATGTTATGGTCCTTGAAGGTGAGATCCTCCGACATGATCACTCCCAGGTCTTTGACGTTGGTGTTTCGCTCTATTTTGTGGCCAGAATTTGTTTTGTACTCTGATGAAGATTTAATTTCCTCGTGTTTACCATATCTGAGTAATTGAATTTCTCATCGTTGTACTTCATATTGTTTTCCCGCAGCCCACTGAAAGATTCGGTTGATGTCCGCCTGGAGCCTTGCAGTGTCTGCAATGGAAGACACTGTCATGCAGATTCGGGTGTCATCTGCAAGGAAGACACGGTGCTGTGGCTGACCTCCTTGTCTATGTCAGATATGAGGATGAGGAACAAGATGGGAGCTAGTACTGTGCCTTGTGGAACAGAGCTTTCCCGTAGCTGCCTCGGACTTTACTCTGTTGACGACTACTCTCTGTGTTCTGTTAGTGAGGAAATTATAGATCCATCGACCGACTTTTCCTGTTATTCCTTTAGCACGCATTTTGTGCGCTATTACGCCATGGTCACACTTGTCGAAGGCTTTTGCAAAGTCTGTATATATTACATCTGCATTCTTTTTATCTTCTAGTGCATTTAGGACCTTGTCGTAGTGATCCAATAGTTGAGACAGACAGGAGCGACCTGTTCTAAACCCATGTTGCCCTGGAGTCTTACCTAACAAATAAAAATAAAGTTTATAACTGGAAGTATTCGTGAGTATGTTTTAACAGGGGGAGTAGGGGAGGGGGGGAGTGGGGGATGGGAGGGGGAGGGGAGGGGGAGGGGGGAGGGGGAGGGGGGAGGGGAAGGGACCGGGAGGGGGAGGGGGAGTGAGGGGGGGGGAGTAGGGGAGGGGGGAGTAGGGGAGGGTGGAGTAGGGGAGGGGGAGCAGGGGAGGGGGAGTATTGTGAGTATATAAGCTGGAAGGAAAGTGTCAAACATGCCACACTGTTTGCTGCGTCAACATGGTCTGGAGGGTGTGGATGCTTCTGGCAGTGGTCAGTCTTGTGACAGTAATCACCTGTGCTCAAGTAAGTTATCCTCATGTAGCCAGTGTTATGACAGTTGTCATCGGTGCTCAGGTATATCATCCTCCTGTGGTCTATCTTGTGGCAGAAGCCACTGATGCTCAGGAATGGTATTTTAACGTTTAACGTGACCTGCCTTTAGTCAGTAGTAACTGGTTGTTGAAGTATTTTATCCTCATGTTGCCAGTCTTGTGGGAGCAGTCACTTGTTCTCTTTGTTATCAACAAGTGTCAGTCTTGTGGGAGCAGTCACTTGTGCTCTGATGTGTTATCAACATGTGTCAGTCTTGTGGGAGCAGTCACTTGTGCTCTGATGTGTTATCAACATGTGTCAGTCTTGTGGGAGCAGTCACTTGTGCTCTGGTATGTTATCAACATGTGTCAGTCTTGGGGAGCAGTCACTTGTGCTCTGGTATGTTATCAACATGTGTCAGTCTTGTGGGAGCAGTCACTTGTGCTCTGGTATGTTATCAACATGTGTCAGTCTTGTGGGAGCAGTCACTTGTGCTCTGGTATGTTATCAACATGTGTCAGTCTTGTGGGAGCAGTCACTTGTGCTCTGGTATGTTATCAACATGTGTCAGTCTTGTGGAGCAGTCACTTGTGCTTGGTAGTTATCAACATGTGTCAGTCTGTGGGAGCAGTCACTTGTGCTCTGTATGTTATCAACATGTGTCAGTCTTGTGGGAGCAGTCACTTGTGCTCTGGTATGTTATCAACATGTGTCAGTCTTGTGGGAGCAGTCACTTGTGCTCTGGTATGTTATCAACATGTGTCAGTCTTGTGGGAGCAGTCACTTGTGCTCTGGTATGTTATCAACATGTGTCAGTCTTGTGGGAGCAGTCACTTGTGCTCTGGTATGTTATCAACATGTGTCAAGTCCTGAGGAAAGTAACTCGTGCTGCCACTAAGGGAATAGTTTTGAGGCAGTAGTCACTCTTATTCTAGAAATTATATCCAGATGAGCAGCGCTGTATAGCCCTTGTGGTTTAGCGCTTCTTTTTTATTATAATAATATATCCAGGTGAGCAGTTTCGCAGTAGTAATAACTAGTATTACGAACAAGTAATAACTAGTTTTACGAACAAGTAGCTAGTACTGCTGCAATAGTCACTCGTATTCTAATACGTTATCCCCAAATAGCGAATTTTGGAGATATAGTCACTTGTTTCACCTCAAGTGGTAAGTTAAGTGATCTCAGGTATTTTACTCTGTTTGCAAGTAGAATAAAAGTGCTCAATCTGATGGCCCTAAACTGATCCTAATGGTACATACTTATCCCAGTGGCGCATACTGATGGAATGATGAAAATTATTACTAGTACTCTATGAAGAATGTAAACAACATACTGGTAGAAAAATTGGCTAGCGAGAGCCTAGGCATAAGGTCGAAGAGGTACGGGTAGATTTAAAATGCAGTGTAAGGTTCAGCTGAAGTGTGTTAACAGGAACGTGGGTGCGGGAGGGAAGAACAGCGATTGGTGGAATGATGAGGTAAAATGAAAGAGAAAAAATTAGCATTTGAGAGGTTTTTACAAAGTAAATGTTGATATAAGGAGGAAGAAGTATATAGATAAAAAAAATGACGAGGATAAGAGAGCGGTGAAGGAAGGTAAAAGGGGAGCAAATGAGAGAGTGGGTGAGATGTTATCAACAAATATTATTGAGAAGAAAAGTTTTGGAGTTAGGAAATCCTCTGGAAGGAAGGAATTTGGGAGTTAAAAATAAGGAGAGTTATTAGCTGGAGAGTTGAAGGTATGGGGAAGATGGAGGGAATATTTAGAGGAACTGAAATGTTGATGAAAAAGGGAAGCTGTGATTTTGTGTACTGGCCAGAGAGGTATAACATCTTGTAGGAGTGAAGAAGAACCAGATATGACTGTGGGTGCTACAAAGTTGTGCTCTCTCCCCCTAGTACTATGATTGCTTTGGTTTCCAACCTTGTGAAAAATGGCAGCAATATATTCTGGACACTGTGAGCGTTTTTATAAACTTGATTTAGTTTCAGTTGTTTTACTGTGTCTTCAACATTCAACAAATCCAATTGTTGTAATTCATCCTGGCCTACATGCTCTCTTGGTCCCAGGTCCAGGATGAATCTTAGTTTTGTTCTGGGTGATCTGCAGTTTATCTTTCAGTTTTTTTTTTTTTGTCAAGGCAGAGTACCATGAAGAGCAAGCGTAGTCCATATGACACTGTATAAGGGCTAGACATAGGGTCCTGCGAGCCTCAGTAGGTAGACACTGTGCTTGTCTATAGAGGAACTTCAGTCTGGCATTCGCTTTCTTTATTACACTGTTCCCTATCAGTTCTCCTGACATGCATGGGTCAAGGGGGATTCCCAGATATTTTACTGAGGAAACTGAAGTGATGGGTTCCCCACTTCACTGGACATTAAAATTATTTACCCTTCTTAGTTTGTTTCGTGCCAAAGAGAATGGCTTCAGTTTTCCCAATTGCTGCAGGACTCCAGTTCCAGTGTTAATACATTAGCTATATCTTGTGGGTCTTTACCTGACACTAACAGAGCACTGTCATCTGCATACAGTAGGAGTTTGCACTTGACACTGAAGGCATGTCGTTAACATAGCAAAGGAATATGGGATCCAGAATACTATCTTGGGGAACTCCTAATACTATCGGCAGGGGTTCTGATTCTGTTTTGTTGATTTTGACAATTTGTTTCCTGTTGTTAAGGTAGGACTTAAACCAGAACCTATACCGATAGCTTGAAGTTTCTTACATAATATATTGTGGTTGACAGTATCGAAGTCCTTTTGCAGGTCTAAGGTTACCATACTTATGAGGTTCCCCATCGACATTTCAGTTCTCAAGTAATCCATTAGATTAATTAGGGTGGTGTCGGTTGAGTAAGATTTTCTAAAGCCTGATTAATAGCTCTGGAGAATGTTGTTGCCATTTAGGTACTTAACTACTTGATAGTACACCGCCCTCTCTAGGATTTTGGATATTACGCTGTGTATACTAGCAGGTCTATAGTTGCTGACATCAGGCCTAACTGGCCTCCTTGAACCCCTCTAGTACAGTATTAGTGGTTATGGACAAATTTGTTATGTGAGCAATCGGGATTGGCAATTCAGAGGCAGCTGGTAGTTTACTTACTAGTGTGGATGCAACGGATGTGTAGTAAGAATTAAAACAATCTGCCACTTTAGATGTTTCGTGGCATACCTCGTTATCGATAGTGAGTACTATGTTAGACCTGTCTACTGGTTTATGGCTATGCCCCAATTGTTTTAGTTGTTGCCAGAGCTTTCTGGGGTTATGCTTATACTCTTCAGTTTTTGAGTAATAGTGCTTTGCCTTTGCTCGTGTTATAAGTCTCTGCACTCTGTTCCTCACCTTTGGAATTCATTTATCCTGTCTGTTTGTTTTAAATCTTTTTAGCAACTGGTCTCTGAATTTCATATCTAATATCTCAGTAGTCATCCAGGGTTCAGTTCTTCGTTTAATCCTAACCTCTTTAACTGGTGCAATATTATCAAGGATGGTAGTGAACATTGTTTTGAAAATTTTCCCAGGCATCATTTACGTCCGTGCAACTTATTATCTCTGTCCAGTCACAATTGTGTAGCCTATTTACCAGTGTTTCTTTGCTGTAGTTTCTACTTGACCTCATTTTTATTGCCCTGTGTAGGCCTATCCTATCCCTAGTGATTTTCCTGGTGAAGTAAATGAAGAAATGATCACTAAGACCTGTGGCAATGACGCCTGACTGACTAATGTTCTCAGAGCGGTTACAGAGTATGTCGCCAATTAGGGTGGCTGAGAACTGTGTGATACGAGCTGGTGTATTAGTTAGTGTAACTACTTAAACCCAGAATTCCCTTATACCTTTTGCATAGCCTATTATTTTGCTGTTGAAAACAGATATTGAAGTCACCCAGTATTAAGTCTCGCAATTGTTATCAACTCCGGACAAGACTCTGGAAAAGTCCTCTAAGAACTGGTCCTGGGTAGGAGGGCGGTAACTAGTTCCTACTAAGATGGGTTTGGTCTTGGGAAGCAGCACTTCAAACCATAGAATCTCCAGTTTATTGTTATTTAAATCAGGTCTTGGGTTGTAAGCTAAGTCATTTCTAATGTAGCACATACTCCACCACCCTTTCTGTTCCTATCTAAGCGTTTTATATTGTAACCTTCTATTTTGACCTCGTCGTCAGTCACCGTATCATCCAACCAGGATTCAGAGATGGTTATAACTGCCGCCATAGTTCTGTTAGCTAGAATCCTAATCTCTGCCAGTTTTGGGAAAAGTGATCTTGCGTTGACATGAATAAAGTGAAGGCCTGTTTTCATAAAACAATTATAATCATAAATATATGGCAGTGGGTCATTTGTGTTAAAATTAGGTAAATCAATGTCATCACTGCTAAAGGGTAACTGTGCCAAAGTGCATTTGTTACACACAAAATGAATTCTGGCACCGTTGCTATAATTGTACATACATCCATCATGCACCCACCCCTTACACATTTTACATAGGGTATCTTGTCTGTTCTTCTTTCGTACCTTATTACAGTGTATATATATGTCTGGTGGTGTTTGAGATAATAATAATGGCTGTATTGTCTCACATTGACCTATGTATGCATTACATATGGAGTTAAGGTTATCGTTCCTAGCTACAAGACCGTCATTATCACCGTCACTTATCTGTCTGTTTTGCCTCTGCACAATAGTTTGAGGTCCTTTATTAGTTTGGATATCACCACTTAACAGCGCCACTAAAAGAGCTGTGTGCCACTGTTTTTGTTTGGGTATGCGGTGTTGCCATACCTTGCTGCGATAGTGGCATTTACGTTTCTGATAGGATGGCAACTGTTGGGATTTCACTGTCCAGGGTGTTATCACCCCAGTCACCTTTTCCAGTCCCCATGACTCATTTCCATCTTCAGGAAATTGTAGGATAAAGGTACACATAATGGTGCTTTTGTATAGTAAATGTATGAAAGAGAGGAAGGTACCTAGCATACCTGGAGTATTTCAGGGGTCAAAGCCTCCGTGGCCCGGTCTGAGACCAGGCCTCGTGGTAGATCAGGATCTGATCAAGCAAGCAGTTACTGCTGGCCGCACGCAAACTGACGTACGAACCACAGCCCGGTTGGTCAGTCCAGTGCCTTCTTGAAGACAGCCAGTGGTTCGTACGTCAGTTTGCGTGCGGACAGCAGTAACTGCCTGGTTGATCAGACCCTGAACCACCATGAGACCTGGTCTCAGACGGAACCGCGGGAACGCTGACTCTCAAAACCCTCTCTAGGTTACATCCCTGTGGATTATCTGTGTTTTCAACTTCCATCTGTGTCACCTTGATCCTGGACTTAGTAATTCAAGAAGCCTGTCACTATCTGCTCTATTTCTCCATCTCAGGGAGAGGTAGTGCAGGTACATAGGAGATACACTCGCTGTTGTACCTTTTACATCCACTGTTGTACCCAGTTCACTCACTCTTGTACGTACTACCCACTATTGTACCCACTACACCCACTGTTGTACCCACTACACCCACTGTTGTGCCCACTACACCCACTATTGTACCCACTGCACCCACTGTCGTACACAAGCGAAGAGGCGGGGCCAGGAGCTGTGAATCGACCCCTGCAACCACAAATAGGTGAGTACAAATAGGTGAGTACATTGTTCCGCCTCAAGAGACAACCCAGTGGGAATTCAAACAGGAAGAGGCCAAAATTAATCTTTGAGTATATTACTGCCACGAGAGTCCTCGGATCACGAACAACACCTAGCTCTGCTGGGTGCGTGGTGTTTAGTACAAATACCATTACAAATATTTCTCTGTAAAAATTACATGTGGGGTTTACCTATTACAGAGTATAGGTTACAATGTATGGTTTCCTATTATAAAGTACTACTTGCAAAGTGAGCCACTATTATGCCTAGCATGACTAAGCATTTCGGGCAGACTAATAATAATTCTAACTCTATACTGATACAGGTTATGGAGCTTATTGAAATTAAAAGTAGGTAACTGCAATACATTAAAAATGGTTCAGTCTTGACATGATAAGTTTGCTCAGGCAAACTTATGACTAGTTTAAGCTTTATTAAAAAATTTATTTACAGTCATTTGGGTGAGTGTAATTTGGGGGGAATCGCAGATATCGAGAGTAGGTTTAGTTTGTGTTTTATGTGTGCATGATGCAAGAGAATAGGTGGTTTTCATATATCTAGCTGACGGTATGGTGTGTCAGGGAGATTAGATGCTTTTTAACAGTAGTTTTGAAAGTGATGGTTGTCTCTGCAGTTCTAAAGTTTTCAGGTAGGGTGTTTTAGATTTTAGGCCCTTTATATACATTGAATTTTTGTATAGGTTTAGCCGGACACGTGGAACGTCAGAGATTTTTGTGCCTGCTGTTGTGCCTGTGAATCCTGTCTCAACAATGAAGAAATTGTTTCAGTTCTGGATTAATATTGGAATTTATGGTTCTGTAAATGTAGCTTGCACAGTAGTATGTATGGATGTTCTGTATAGTAAGTTGAAGAGTGGGGGGGGGGAGGAGTTGTCTAGTATTGGATTGCGTGATAATTCTTACTGTGACTTTTTGTTGGGTTATTATTGGCTTTAGGTGTGTTGCTGCTGTTGATCCCCAAGCACAAATAGGGCAGATGAGGTAGGGATAGAAGAGTGAATAGTATTGTAACGAATTTTGAAGAGGATCCCAACAGTTTTGGATACTTTTTTTGTTTTGTGTTGGCGTAATAGCGCACAAAATGCGTGCTAAAGGAATAACAGGAAAAGTCGGTCGATGGATCTATAATTTCCTCACTAACAGAACAGAGTAGTCGTCAACAGAGTAAAGTCCGAGGCAGCTACGGTGAAAAGATCTGTTCCACAAGGCACAGTACTTGCTCCCATCTTGTTCCTCATCCTCATATCTGACATAGACAAGGATGTCAGCCACAGCACCGTGTCTTCCTTTGCAGATGACACCCGAATCTGCATGACATTGTCTTCCATTGCAAACACTGCAAGGCTCCAGGCGGACATCAACCAAATCTTTCAGTGGGCTGCAGAAAACAATATGAAGTACAACGATGAGAAATTTCAATTACTCAGATATGGTAAACACGAGGAAATTAAATCTTCATCAGAGTACAAAACAAATTCTGGCCACAAAATAGAGCGAGACACCAACGTCAAAGACCTGGGAGTGATCATGTCGGAGGATCTCACCTTCAAGGACCATAACATTGTATCAATCGCATCTGCTAGAAAAATGACAGGATGGATAATGAGAACCTTTAAAACTAGGGATGCCAAGCCCATGATGACACTCTTCAGGTCACTTGTTCTATCTAGGCTGGAATATTGCTGCACACTAACAGCACCTTTCAAGGCAGGTGAAATTGCTGACCCAGAAAATGTACAGAGAACCTTCACGGTGCGCATAACGGAGATAAAACACCTCAATTACTGGGAGCGCTTGAGTTTCCTAAACCTGTATTCCCTGGAACGCAGGCGGGAGAGATAGGAAAATCCTAGAGGGACTAGTACCGAACTTGCACACGAAAATCACTCACTAAGAAAGCAAAAGACTTGGCAGACGATGCAACATCCCCCCAATGAAAAGCAGGGGTGTTACTAGCACGTTAAGAGACCATACAATAAGTGTCAGGGGCCCGAGACTGTTCAATTGCCTCCCAGCATACATAAGGGGGATTACCAACAGACCCCTGGCAGTCTTCAAGCTGGCACTGGACAAGCACCTAAAGTCGGTTCCTGACCAGCCGGGCTGTGGCTCATACGTTGGTTTGCGTGCAGCCAGCAGTAACAGCCTGGTTGATCAGGCTCTGATCCACCAGGAGGCCTGGTCTCAGACCGGCCGTGGGGGCGTTGACCCCTCGAAACCCTCTCCAGGTATACTCTCTGCCAATCCCTATGTACCTTCCCTTCTTTCATACAGTTATTGAACAAAAATACCAACTTCTCCAACACTGTCTCCCCCTGCTTTTAACATTTCTGTCATGATCCCGTCAGTTTCAGCTGTTTTATCCCCGTTTCATTCTACGTAATGCTTCACCCACCTCCCCCCACACTCACATACAACTCTTCTTCACTCCTAAATGATGCTGTACATCCCTGGCCAGTGCATTAAATTACTGCCTCCCTTTCCTCATCAACATTTTAAAGTTACTCAAAATATTCCCGCCTTCATCCCAATACCTCCAGCTCCCCACCTACTAACTCACCTACTGTGTTTTTAACTCACAAATCCATTCGTTTCCTAGGTTTTCTGTTCCTGTTTATCTCACTCCAATTTTTTTTCTTATTCTTATCAAAATTTGTTGACAGTGCCTCACCCACTCTATCACTTGCTCTGTTTTAACACTCACCACTCACTTCACCTTTCTTCTACTCTCCATATACGCCGCCTTTCTTATGTCATTTCTGTTTCGTGAGAACCTCTTATAAGCTACCTTCTTCTCTTTTATCCCACCCTTTACCTCATCATTCCACCAATCGCTCCTCTTTCCTCCTGCATCCACCCTCCTATATCCCGAACTTCTGCCCTGCATTCTAACACTGCATTTTTAAAACTATCCCATCCCTTTTCAACCACCCATCACCCACACTTTCACTAGCTCATCTTTCTGCCAATAGTTGCTTATATCTCATCTTAACTTCACCCCCCCCCCCTCCCTTTAGTTTATAAACTTTCATCTTTCTATTATTGTTGCTGTTTTCCTTTTGTCCCATCTACCTCTTACTCTAACTGTAGCTACAACTAAATAATGATCTGATATATCTGTTGCCCCTCTATAAACATGTACATCCGGAAGCCGACCCATCAACCACTTGTCCATTACGTAACACTATAAATAACAAAAAAAAGGCACAATACCTTGACTGGAACGATACACAAATAACCCACACATAAAAGAGAGAAGCTTACGACGACGTTTCGGTCCGACTTGGACCGAAGTGGAGCAGGACGGCTATATATAGGCAGGAAGAGGTGGTGGAGGTAGTAGTAGTGGTAGTGGGGAATAAGGAGGAGGTGCCAGTCAGAAATTTCCACTCTTCACAATTCGTTTTCCCGTCTTGGCTACCCTTCCCATTTCATAGACTCAGCCCTCTCACGTGCTAAACGTAATTTCTTCTCTCCCAAACTCTCTACTCATGGGAACTCTTCTGTCCTCTGCCTTCCCTACATTTCCGGTCTTTCTAATCTCAACAATTCTCTGCGTCCCTTAGACATCAAGCTTACCTTCCGCAAGACTAACACTCTTCGCACTAATCTCGTTCATACCTCTCCTCCCTCTACAGATGTTCCTGGTGTCTACTCTATTTCTTGCTCCTCCTGTCCTCTTCAATACTTCGGTGAAACTGGTCGATCTTTCTGACAGACTTAGGGAGCACAAAAATAGTGTTAGGCTTGCCGACACTAACAATGCTCTTTTCTGTCACGTCAGAGATCATAGCCATCCTATTGACTGGTCTTCTGCTAAAACTGTCTTCCCTACTTCCAACTCGAACAGTCGCCGTCTAGTTGAATCCTCTCTAATACACAACTTTCCTTGTAAGAATCTTAGCCCTGGCTTCGTCTCTGTAAATGCCTTCTTCTCCCACTACATAGTAAAATGCTCCAAATTTCAGAACACCCGTGACTTAACCTGACTCCTCATTTTTTTCTTTTTCTTTTTCTTTTTCTTCTCCCTCTTCCCCTTTCCTCTTTCCTTTTTCTCCTCTGGGTTGTCTTTCTTCCTTCTGTCTCGTGTTTCTGTTCCTTATTTATTTCACCACTTCCCCTTTCACCCACCTCTGTGCGCTTGCTCTCCTCTGTGGGCACCTAGCTCTCTGCAGTGCTCCCCTTCCTTTGTATTTGACTGGCTCCTCCTCCTTATTCCCCACTACTACCACTACCACTACTACTATCTCTACTACTACTACCTCCACCACCTCTTCCTGCCTATATATAGCCGTCCTGCTCTACTCCTGGTTAGTGTGACTTTGTAAGTGGTCCAAGTCGGACCGAAACGTCGTCGCAAGCTTCTCTCTTTTTTGTGCGGGTTATTTGTGTAACGTAACACTATGTAACACAATTTTTGTTCCTGGCAAGTAAGTGTTATTTTCTAACTCATTTTATTGCAAAAAAGAAAAATAGAAAATGCCCATTATTGCTTTTAAACTTTGTTTTTGTGGCTTACAGGATGAATTATTGACAAATGGCTATATTTCAATATTTTTTGCTAGTTTTGGATTTGAAACAAAAACGTATAATATTTACATATTTACAAAGTTAAACATGAGCATTTTTCCTATATTTGCGAATATGCAACAAATCACTTTCCCGTTTAAGCTCCCAAATGTAGTCATCCATCATGTTTTCATTATAAGATCCCTGATATGTGTTCAGAGTTCATTATATCTTGGTGGCAGCGCTTCCCTTGCTCCTCTGAGTATGCTCCCATATTCTCCATGAAATTGTCAAGATGGCATCAAGGATATGGACCTTAAGGGACATTCTACAGCCCATCTCACCATAGCTTTTTACCAAGGTCTCAACAAGTTCCGCATAATTGTCAGCCTTGTTGTTCCCCAGAAAGCCCTGTGCTACAGCAACAAAACTCTCTCAGGATTCCTTTTTCCTTCTCTGTGAGTTTCTTTGGAAATTCTGAGCACTCCATGATTTTCTGACTTGTGGTTCTTCACCTTTGTCTCTGATAGCTTGGGAAAGAAGTCTTGAAGATACTTGAAGGCTGCAGATTCTTTGTCAAGAGCTGGAAATATAAACACATATGCAGTATAATGTCATCCTTTATTGACAACGTTTCTGTTTGTGAAAAAACCCACTGTGTGGGCGAAACTTTGTCAATAAAGGATCACATTATACTGTATCTGTTTGTTTCCATTGTGTATTTTATACCATTTATTTCCATTGTCAAGAGCTGTAACAAACTGTTTCATTATCCCTAATTTGATATGTAATGGAGGGAACAGAACCTTTTGGGATCCACCAATGGTTTATGTTTGATATTATGTCTTTCTGCTAAGAACTCAACCCTTTGAGGCCAGTGTTTCCTCTGGTAATGTGCTGCTCTGTTTCTACTATCCCAGCGACAGAGATAACAGGGAAACTTGGTAAAAACCTCCTTGGAGTCCCATCAAAAACGCAACCATTTTGAAGTCTCCAATAACCACCCAGTTATACTTATCATAATTCACAGTTCAAAGATGGATACTTGTTCCCATTGTGCAGAAGTCCAGCTTTTAGGCTTCTGGAGGAGCTGTCAATGAGGAGCCTCCACTCATCTGGATTGCCTGCAATTCCAATTGCATCAAACAGGCCTGATACATCATTATAGTAGCACAACCTGACTTCATTAGTGAAGAACCTTGAGAAATGTTGACGCTTTCATTGGCTTGTCGCTTGCACACTTTCATCCACCAAGTCCCACTTCTTGAGCCTTGAAAGCAAAAGCTAAGCATTTGACTTTCTCAAACCAACATCTCTGATAAGACCAAGATCTCTGATGAGGTCATTGAGGTCTGTTTGGTTTGGGTAGTAAGGATTCCTCCCAACAGCTGCATCAGTGAGATCATAGTCTTGTTCACTGTGCACTTCATTTTCTGATTTGCTTTCTTCTAACGGTTGACTTCTTTCTTCTCCAGGTGCTGAAGCACTTACTATAATACACTTTTCACATCCAACCCTTATTTTACTCCACATAATTATTGATTTTATACATTCATATTCCTTCTTTTCCTGCCATAACTAATTCTTCAGCATCATTGCTACTCTTTTCTTAGCTCTGGCTCAGTGCTTCTTAACTGGGGTTCCATCGAACCCCAGGGTTCGGTGAGTAGCTCAGGGTTCACGGAGGTTACACACAACGCCCACACACCACAGTGTCTGTGTGTTCTGTCCCCGGGGGAACTGAAGAAAACAAACCATGCATTTTAGATAGCTCCCAAGTCTCTGACGGATACTTACCCACCAGAGAGTCATACCCAAACAGGGGTTGAGACACCCTTTTCACTTTCAGTGTTGCACAACTGATGTTAATATGAATCCCTTTGACGTATCATTGAAGTTCACGACCCCGGGTTAAAACAGCAACTTTTTAAAACGCAACACTTCAACGTTTTGGTGCACCTAACGTAGCGTAGCCCTTATTGCAAGAGACCCTTGAGATACTCACACTGTTTGTTACAATAACTTTGCCAGTAACCCTTTTCAAGGATTGTAGACATAAAAACAAAGAAAAGCAACAGATTTTGCTGCGAAAATGATGTGAAAGTGACACTTGCCAAGGTGAAGCTGCGCATTTCTGAACTTGTCTCTGAAAGGCGACAGTAAAAGTCACACAGATTTGCAGTTTTGATTAAAATCATTTTTTTGAAAAATGTTTCATTTTTCCAAAATTACAAAGTGTGAAATTTGCTGGGTTATACCCCCATAAAAAGTAAAACCCACTGCCTAGCCATTAGAAACCCCTGACCTAATCCCATTTATTTCTCCCCACTGAAACTCTCTTACCCCTTTCAGCTTTGTTTCACTTAGAGCCAGGACATCCAGCTTCTTCTCATTCATAACATCCACAATAATCTCTTATCTGCACACAACATCCTTTTTCATTCAAACTTTTCCACTTTGAGGGTTTTTCTTCTATTTTAAAAAGCTGTATGGGACAGGGATTACTAGTCCATTACCCTGGCATTTTTTGTCTTTTACAACACAAACTTATGGGGGAAAGAATTTTTCCCAGTTCCCCGTAGATATGAAAGGAAAAGTAGTAAGAACAAGAACTATTAAGATAAAAGCAAAGAAAAACTTAGAGAGTGTGTAAAAAAACTTGTACATGCATGTGTAGGGTGACTTAAGTGTAAGTAGAAGTAACAAGATTTACCTGTTATCTTGTTTGTGTGTATGAGAGAGAAAAAAGATACCGACACTCCTACCATACAGTAAAACATATACAGGTTTCTGTCTTACACTCATTCGGTAGAACATTATTACCTCTGAGTGGTTGCTGTGGCTTAAAAATCAACGCTTTGCTTGCCGAATAAAGGCAAGCGAAAATTTGTGTATGCAATAATTTTACAAAAATCAATTTGAACCTAACAAAAGAAAAAAACATATTTCATTGTTTGTTTAATATTAAATTATTGTAAACTTATCTAAAATATATTTAGCTGGAATAGGCTAAATTAAATAGCGCTTGTTATAAGGTTAGGTAAGTTTTCTAAGATTGTTTCGGTACAAAATTATTAATGTTTATTTTAACATAAATGACAAAATATATCAATAAACGTATTTTTTTTAGAAAAGACTTAGTTTAAAACTGAGTTCTTTCTAAGTGACCAGTTTTACCTATTCGGCACGCTATATATATATATATATATATATATATATATATATATATATATATATAAATATATATATATATATATATATATAATATATATATATATATATATATATATATATATAATGTTAGCATATGAGAAGTTTTTACAAAGTAGAAGTGATTCAAGGAGTGAAGAGTATATGGAGAAAAAGAGAGAGGTTAAGAGAGTGGTGAAGCAATGTAAAAAGAGAGCAAATGAGAGAGTGGGTGAGATGTTATCAACAAATTTTGTTGAAAATAAGAAAAAGTTTTGGAGTGAGATTAACAAGTTAAGAAAGCCTAGAGAACAAATGGATTTGTCAGTTAAAAATAGGAGAGAAGAGTTATTAAATGGAGAGTTAGAGGTATTGGGAAGATGGAGGGAATATTTTGAGGAATTGTTAAATGTTGATGAAGATAGGGAAGCTGTGATTTCGTGTATAGGGCAAGGAGGAATAACATCTTGTAGGAGTGAGGAAGAGCTAGTTGTGAGTGTGGGGAAGTTCGTGAGGCAGTAGGTAAAATGAAAGGGGTAAGGCAGCCGGGATTGATGGGATAAAGATAGAAAAGTTAAAAGCAGGTGGGGATATAGTTTTGGAGTGGTTGGTGCAATATTTAATAAATGTATGGAAGAGGGTAAGGTACCTAGGGATTGGCAGAGAGCATGCATAGTTCCTTTGTATAAAGGCAAAGGGGATAAAAGAGTGCAAAAATTATAGGGGGATAAGTCTGCTGAGTATACCTGGTAAAGTGAATGGTAGAGTTATTATTGAAAGAATTAAGAGTAAGACGGAGAATAGGATAGCAGATGAACAAGGAGGCTTTAAGGAAAGGTAGGGGGTGTGTGGACCAGGTGTTTACAGTGAAACATATAAGTGAACAGTATTTAGATAAGGCTAAAGAGGTCTTTGTGGCATTTATGGATTTGGAAAAGGCGTATGACAGGGTGGATAGGGGGGCAATGTGGCAGATGTTTGCAAGTGTATGGTGTAGGAGGTAGGTTACTGAAAGCAGTGAAGAGTTTTTACGAGGATAGTGAGGCTCAAGTTAGAGTATGTAGGAAAGAGGGAAATTATTTCCCAGTAAAAGTAGGCCTTAGACAAGGATGTGTGATGTCACCGTGGTTGTTTAATATATTTATAGATGGGGTTGTAAGAGAAGTAAATGCGAGGGTCTTGACAAGAGGCGTGGAGTTAAAGAATCACACACAAAGTGGGAGTTGTCACAGCTGCTCTTTGCTGATGACACTGTGCTCTTGGGAGATTCTGAAGAGAAGTTGCAGAGATTGGTGGATGAATTTGGTAGGGTGTGCAAAAGAAGAAAATTAAAGGTGAATACAGGAAAGAGTAAGGTTATGAGGATAACAAAAAGATTAGGTGATGAAAGATTGAATATCAGATTGGAGGGAGAGTATGGAGGAGGTGAATGTATTCAGATATTTGGGAGTGGACGTGTCAGCGGATGGGTCTATGAAAGATGAGGTGAATCATAGAATTGATGAGGGAAAAAGAGTGAGTGGTGCACTTAGGAGTCTGTGGAGACAAAGAACTTTGTCCTTGGAGGCAAAGAGGGAATGTATGAGAGTATAGTTTTAACCAACGCTCTTATATGGGTGTAAAAGCATGGGGATGAATGTTGCAGCGAGGAGAAGGCTGGAAGCAGTGGAGATGTCATGTCTGAGGGCAATGTGTGGTGTGAATATAATGCAGAGAATTCGTAGTTTGGAAGTTAGGAGGAGGTGCGGGATTACCAAAAACTGTTGTCCAGAGGGCTGAGGAAGAGTTGTTGAGGTGGTTAGGACATGTAGAGGAATGGAGCGAAACAGAATGACTTCAAGAGTGTATCAGTCTGTAGTGGAAGGAAGGCGGGGTAGGGGTCGCCTAGGAAAGGTTGGAGAGAGGGGGTAAAGGAGGTTTTGTTGTGTGAGGGGCTTGGGCTTCCAGCAGGCATGCGTGAGCGTGTTTGATAGGAGTGAATGGAGACAAATGGTTTTTAATACTTGACGTGCTGTTGGAGTGAGCAAAGTAACATTTATGAAGGGTTCAGGGAAACCGGCAGGCCGGACTTGAGTCCTGGAGATGGGAAGTACAGTGCCTGCACTCTGAAGGAGGGGTGTTAAGTTGCGTTTTAAAAACTGGTGAAAAGCCCCCTTTGGGGCAAGACAGTGATGGAGTGAATGAGGTGAATTTTTTTCCTTTTTCGGGCCACCCCCCTTGGGGGGAAAGGGCCAGTGTGATAAAATATTATATATATATATATATAATATATATATAAATATATATATATTATATATATATATGCAAAACAACCACTGTGAAAGGTAGTAAATTCCAAGCGCTTTCGTGATACTCACATTGTAAAGGATAGTTCTGACAATGTGAGTAGTCACGAAAATGCGAATTTAAATACTCTTTCACATGGTTTTTTTGCATTTTTTAAAAAATCACCTGATTACTAGATTTTTTTCATCATGTGTTTTTTATTTTGTGTGCGGAGCATAATTTAAATTTTAATTATTTTTTCTTTTTTTTTCTCCTCTTCGGGATGCAGGCACACCCCCCCACGCCCAAATCTCATGAATGGGGTATGTTTGCCGACAAACACTGGGTTTGATAACTTAGAAGTGCAGTTATGAGCCACAAAAACAAACCAACACCACACACACACACACACACACACACTGCGCGCGCATACACACAAAGACCAAGGGAGAAAAAGCGATTGAAAGCATCATAAAGCTATAGGAAAAGACGCATGATCCGGGGAAATTTTTTAAAAATAGGGTGTTTTTGCAATAGGAAGGAACCGACCAGTCAAGTTTTTCAAGGCAGAATCAGCTCGAGAAAGAAAGACTAAGAGACATGGCTATAGGAGAGTGTATCTCGACTGCACAAAACCAAAGAAAGCAAAAACTGATGAAAGGAGAAAAGAGGAGAAGAGGGAGATGGACAGGAAACCCAGACCAAAAGGGAAAGCAAATACAACCCCCCCTCAAAACCATCACAAAAACCTCCCAACCCAAAGGGCCCCCCAAATGAAAAACCAAACATCAAACCCCAAAAAAACCATACTGTACCCAATGTCCCACCCATTAAAATTCCACCCTCACAGCAACCAACTTAGTTCCTCATCAGGTCTCCACTTCCCCCAAAAAAAAAGTACCCCAACCAAGTATTTAAAAAAAGGAAGGTTTTTGGAATAAAAATAAATCAGTGGAGTGGCATCAATGAATCAAGGGGGAAAACCCCCAAAAAAATAGCAGTCGCAAAACGAAGCTCACCGGGGATAACAGATGAATCTTTCCACCGGATATCAAATCCCGAGGGAAAAATGAGGAAGCAGACGGGAAAGAGGAGTTTTAGCTTATTAAAAATCGGTGGGGATTTAGAAAATGGATGGGAAAGGGGGAAATAGTTTTAAAAAGTAGGAAGAATCCGTCTGGGATCCATAAGGTGGTAATTGCAGTGATGTACAACACATCACAGAACTGCAGGAGGCCATGAGAAGAATATGAAGAGATCAACAGAGCAATGGTAAACACACTAGCCGAGGTGGTCAGAAGAGCTCACACGGATAGAGCAAAGTTACTAGTTATGGGTGATTTCAATCACAATGAGAGTGACTGGTGAAACCTGGAGCCCCATGGGGGTCCCGAAACATGGAGAGCCTAGATGATGGATATAATACTAGAAAACTTATGTATCAACATGTTAGAGACACTACCAGAGAGAGAAGTGAGGATGATCCAGCAAGACTGGACCTAGTATTCACCTTGAGTAGTTCAGACATCGAGAATATCACGTACGAAAGGCCCCTTGGAGTTAATGATCATGTATCTCTGTGCTTTGAATACAAGTTGAACTACAAGTGGAGAGGGTAGCAGGAATAGGTCAGAAGAGGCCAAACTACAAAAGGGGGACTTCACTGGCATGAGGAACTTCCTGCAAGACGATCAGTGGGAGAAAGAGAACTGGCAGGAAAACCAGTAAAAGAAATGATGGACAATGTGACAGCAAAATGCAAGGAGGCATTTCTGTTTCCAAGGGAAACAGAAATACTGGGAAGACCAGAACGAGTTTTTTGTTCACCAAAAAGTGTAGAGGCAAAAATTAAGTGCACTAGAGAATGGAAAAAGTACAGACGACAAAGGACCAGGAAAATAAAAAGATTAGCCGAAGAGCCAGAAACGAATATGCTCAGATAAGAAGGGAGGCTCAGCGATAATACTAAAATGATATAGTATCGAAAGTCAAATCTGACCCGAAGCTGTTGTATAGCCAAATGAGGAGAAAAACAACAGTCAAGGACAAGGTAATCAGACTGAGGAAGGAAGGTGGGGAGTTCACAAGAAACGACCAAAAGGTATCTGAGGAGCTCAACATGCGATTTAAAGAAGTATTTACAGTGGAGACAGGAAGGACTCTAGGAAGTTTGAACAAGGAGATACACCATACAAAGGATACATCAGTAAGTGCTAGATGAAATACACACAACCGAGGAGGAGGTGAAGAAGCTATGTGAATTTCATACCTCAAAGGCAGTGGGACCGGATAACATCTCTCCTTGGGTCCTTAGAGAGGGAGCAGAGATGCTGTGTGTGTGCCACTAACAAAAATCTTCATCACATCCATTGAAACAGGGCGACGTACCTTAGGTATGGAAGATGAACTTGAACTTGAACTTACCACCAGAGCTTTAGTAAGAAGGGAAGGAAGAAGGATGGGTAAGGATAGAAATATGAAAAAAAGATGAGAGGGGGAAGGGAGGTAGGATACGAAAGGGAAATGGCCCAACCACTATGGTGCAATTTGAAACATATTTGTGTAAGATATAACAAATATATAATGCATGACTCTGAGTCGGTAATAGATATACGATTTGCAATTGCGGTTTTTTTTTGCGACTGCAGGACGAGGGTTGCGATGACATGGCTAGACGATAATAATATGGACAATTTATGTAAAATCACTGGGCATGTTGGCTTCTTTCAAGGTGGTGTCCTGCCACAGTAGATATAGCGATGTTACAGTAATGGACGTGAAATTAGGAAAGTTATATTGCATTTCTCCATAATTAGAGGCGATGATATTCTTGGTAAACATAGAAGGATTCCAGTGTTACCCAATCATCATCTGCAGGGAAGTTGCTCAAGATCATTGGTCGTTGGTAATCATCCTTATGGATGAAGCGACGCAGCCTCTGTGGAAGAGTCATTCTATGGGTTCTGTGGGGAGGAGTGTTGATGATATAGTCGGTAGTATTTGCAACTTGGGGAGGATTCTCTCTGTGGTATATAGATTCTTGCATTGCATAAAGTTGCCTCTTCTTCAGCGTATCAAGTCGTACGTTTAGGGCAGCAATATCCTGTTGGATGTGTAAATCCGCCATTATGATTCCTTCTCTCCTCCTAGTACCCGTAATAAAGCGGAGAGCTCTATTCTGGACCCGTTGTAACCGTAGCATGTTGGTTTTTATTGTTAACGACATTGGGACACATGGGTATTCGAGTATATATCTTATCATTTTATATAGATGTTTTTTGACGTGTGAAGGGGCTTGATTAAATCTAAAGAGACTGCTAAGACAGGCTTTGGCTATGTTGATGTTTTTACTGACGTGAGATGTTGAGTAGAGTAGCCTGTCTATTCATATCATAAGATACCCCTCTTTCTTCATGTGTGATGCAAAATATCATATCGTGCTGATAAGGACTTTGTCACGGTTGGTCGTGATTCTCCATTTCTTTTCCCAGTTAGCTGTCCGATGAAGTTCAATATTCATTTTTTCTATGACCCTCTCATACTTATATTTTCCTGTTACTGGGGTTGATGAGACGACATGGATAACATCATCTGCAAATTGTGTTATGATTGTATAATTGAACTCCGGTTGAGGAAGATCGTTTACATAAATGTTGAACAGTACTGGCATGGCATAAGACATGAGCCTTGTGGTACTCCAGCTGTCAGTATAAAAGGCTCTATCGACTTGCCGTTAAAGCCGTTAAAGGTAGGAATAATTTTCTTTGAGACAAGAAATTATATATAAATCTAAGAAAGGACCAGCTGTGGTCAGGTAGGTCAACAAGTTTATACATAAGACCGTCATGCCACAAGCTATCAAAAGTTTTGTGAACATCCCTGGTGGCAATTAGGGCAAGATTGCAGTGTTGCTTCAGGCTTGCAACAGCGTCGAAAATTATATTTATTGCATGATGGACACCTCTATTAGTCCTGAAGCCGAGGTGATTGTACTCCATGAAATAGTTCAATCTATTGGAAATGATTTTCTCAAGAACTTTGCCAGTGGCTTCAAGTAATGATATAGATCTATAGTTCACAGGTTGATGGATGTCTTTATGGGGTTTAGCAATAAAGATCATCATTGCAGTATTAAAAACCACTGGAAAATGTCCGGAGGCCAAGATGGCATTAAAGATATTGACCAAAGACTGTTTAAAATTTTTGGGTAAGAACTTCATTTGTTTCATTGTTATTCCAGAGAGACCAGGGGCTCTATTTCTCATTCGTCCAATAACTTGACTCATCTCTAGGATTGTAATTGGTCTAGTAAGAGAATGGTCATCTTACTAAAGGTAGTGGTTGGAGATCAGCTAAGTTATCATCTCTCCATTTATTGTCCAACTGATAATGGTTATTATTAAATCGGCGACTGTTATTATGAGAGAATTTTCTCCCACACATCACCCTTCAGATTAGCCTGGTCGTGTGGATCAAGTTTTATCTCAACCTCATCATCATCAATGAAGGTATGAATTAGGTAACTGGGAGCCTTGTGCTTCGCCCCTAAAAGCTGCCGGCTGCAGGCTGATGTTGATACTGGTTAGCTTGGAGAACTAGATATTTCCATAAGTCTCGTTTGTGATGACTAATCATGAGTGTTGAGATTAGGTTTAGGAGGAACAGGTATTCTAAATGGAGACGTTTGTAGTTGTATTGTAACAGGGATATGGTCAGATCCTGCGTTCCCACCAGGAGAGACTCGAACAATGGAAGAGGTCAATCTCTGTTCGCCAGGACTATATCTGGTGTCCCCGGACGAGGACCGACATACGACTTAAAGAATGAGCCTTGAAATGGCAGGTTCCTGGCAGTCATATTAAATAATTGTTTTCCCTTCAAGTCGCCCAATGGATTGCCAGCCCCACAGTTAAAGAGGGCTGGGTGATGGGCGTTAAAATCTCCTGCCAGAATTGTTGGAATATTTCTGCTTAATATCCGATATAGGGGAATGGACTCTATAAATATGGTTGTCTCGGAGGAAAATATCCAGTTCCTATCAGTAGTTGACCATAAAATGTCAGTTCAATTGCAAGAATGTTATCTTCGTCAACGGGAATATTTCGAAACGTATATCCTAATTTAGCTAGGACAGCCACGCCACTATGGGGCCCTCTCGATTTCTCTTCAGTAGAGTAACCACGTAATTTGATATGTTGATCAACTCCCACAGTTGTCTCATTCAGGATAACATCAAGGTTGTAATTGTGTAGTTCAACTTCAAGAAGATACCGGTTATTAAAGAAATGTTGACCATTAAGTTCGAAAATTGTAATCCCCATTACTTCTTGTACTTCGCGCGTGTACTGCGGACAGAGTTGACGTCTGCAAGTATCGTCACAATTGGAATACACTCTCTCCCTACTCGACTCAAGGGGAAGAGGGTAATTCTAAGTAGTTGCTTGCGCACAGACAATGTCACCATCCTCACTGGTGGTGGTTACCTGGAGTTTACCTGGAGAGAGTTCCGGGGGTCAACGCCCCCGCGGCCCGGTCTGTGACCAGGCCTCCTCCTGGTAATATCAAAAGAAAATTTTGAGAAAATCATCGGGCCCAAACCCAGGGGGTGATTTTTCCCAGTTACAGGAAACAAGGGAAAATTTAGTGTCAAAAGGGACTTGGGGGGTCCAAGGGAAAAAAAAGGTAGGCCAGGGGAAGTACCCTGGGGAAAAAATTTTTGCTCCACTGCATCAGCGCAATAGCGGAAGGATAAGCCCCCAATTTCAGGGGCGGGTTTAGGGCAGGTTTAACTATGGGGGGGTAGTGAAACCGGGTTTTCGGGCGGTCGAAACCTGTTGAGAGTAAAGTGGCGATTTGTGGGGAGGGGGTAGGGTACATACTTTCTATTTTAAGGGGGCTGGGCCTTAATTAACTTCACATTTTCTGGGATTTGTATGGGACTGATCTCATTAGCCCTTAACAAGTCACTGAAAACATGAGAACAGAGTTGAATATCACTACCTGCTATGTCCTTGGCCAACATGTACTTTAGTTGAGCTCTCGTCATATCCCCAGCTGAGAACACCTGAGACATAGGGAGTGAGGAAGAACCTTGTGCTTGTGTTTGTTGTAGGTGAGGGTTAGGATGAGGGTGGGGCACTGCAGGAGGGGCAGAAGTCCAAACATTGGAACCGGTAGAGGAGGCCTGAGGAGTCCCACCAGATCAAGGTAGAGCCGGGAGTGAAGCCTGGGACATTTTTGGAGGTGCTTGGGGGAGTGGTTCGTTAACCCCCGGCCTCTAGATTTTTAGAGCCTCCCGGGATAGGTGAAAACCGGCTGTTTCCAAACAAAAGACCAACGGGGTAGTTCCGTTATGGCTTTACTTATGCCACCAGAGGAAGTTGGAAATTCCCCCCCCTTATTGTGGGTGGGGAAAAATTTTTTAACATTGGGCCCTGACCTATTGTTAAGGGTTTGTGCAGGTGACCCCTGTCCATTTTGGGGGTGGGACCCAAAATTTTTTTTTTCAGGGTTTTTGGTTAATTCTCAATGTCCTATTAAGTTTCTTTTTTATAAAATTTCCTTTTCCCTCTTCCAAGGTCAGGTCTTAGGGAATCAGCCCATAAGGGGGTTTACCCCCCTTTGGGGGGAAGGGCAGCAAATCTTAATTCACGGGGGTAAAGGTTTGGTCAAAATTCCTTTTGAAGCAATGCCAAAGAGTTCCTTGGGGGTCCCAAAAATTTAAAACCAATATTTCCTTTATTCTAACGAAAGGGATAAAACAATTTTTCCTAATTAAAATGAAAATATAATAGTGTGTTTTTTTGGAATTTGTTTTATTAATGGAAAATTTAAATTTCATTTTACCAACGAGTTTGAAAATTTTACGTTGAATTCAGTTTTCAGGGCCCTTTAAAAAAATTCCGGGCCTTATGTCTGCCTGGGAAGACAGTCAAATGCAGGAACGGGGTCATTCCCAAGAGAAGGTGGGTGGTGGCCTGGGTTATTAAAATGGTAGGAGAGTGGGAGCGGTACTTCCTTGGTTGGAAAATTTTCCAACTGACTTGTATCCCGTTTTACCCTCTGGTTTGTTGGAAAATATAGTACACCATTTTCCTTTTTTTTCCGAGAGACCCGGGGCCCATTCTATTCGTGGTCCCTTATTTTTCCAGAAATTTTTTTGTCTATAAGAAAAATTAATTTCCCCATTGTTAACCCCTAAATTAATCTTATTTTTCCAACGTAATTTTTTTTTCGGGGAGTTTTTTGAAAGAATTTTTTCTCCCAAAATCCCTTCGATTAGCCTGGGCTGGAATTTCGGGTTTATCTCAATAAACACTGGGTTGAAGGGCTGGGAGCCGGTTTGGAAAAGCTGGGGCAGCTGTGTTGGAACAGAGCTTAAATAGATTTCCTATTCTCGTTTGGAGACTACTCTGTGTTTGGTTAGGTTGAGGGAAATATTCCAAATGGGGACGTTTTTTTTTTATTTTCAGATTTTGGGGCATAACTGGTCCCAAGAAGTTTTTAAAAATGAAATCAATCTCTTTTTGCCCTATTTTGGGCCGGCGAGGCCACATACGACAACAGAAGCGACCTTTAAACCGTTCCCCGTTTTAATTGGTTTTCCCTTAGATGCCAGGTTGGCGCCCACTTAAGACTTAGGCTTTTAAAAATTTGAATTGTGGAATATTTTTGCTTATCTCCCTTGGGAATGGCCCCCTTTTGGGTTGGGGAAAATTTTCGTTTAACGTAGGGACCCTTACATGTCCTTCAATGGAAAAGGGTTTTTAGCACGAATTTCGAAACGATTCCAATTTGCTGGCAGCCAGGCCCCGGGGCCCCCTTTGATTTCTTTCATGGTAACAGTAATTTGATAATTGATAATCCCCCATTTGTTCTTCAAAAAATTTATTTTTTATTTGTATTCCTTCAGGGACCGTTTTAAAAAGGCTTAAGTTCGAAATTGAACTTACTCTTATTCCCTGTTGTACTGGGAAAGGGAAATTTTAAGTAGGGGGCCCCAAAAAGGATCTTTCCATTTGATTCAAGGGGAAGAGGGTTTTCTATTTTTTTTGGCAAGCTTGTCCCTCCTCACTTGGATTTATTAATTACTTGGGGAATTTCCGGGTACGCCCTCGCCGGTATTGACCCTTTTCCTGGGAAATTTTTTGGTTAAAGACATCGGCCCGGGGGGGAAAATTCCCCTTCAGAGGAATAAGGCCGGGAAAAGTGGGGCTCCAAAAAAATTTTAGGCCCGCGGTCCCTTTTTGGGGAAAATTTTTGCTCCACGAACTGTATAGCGGGTGCCCACTATAGTGTTAGGATATTAATAAGGGCCCCGGGGGGGCTACCCTTATTTTTTTTTTTTTTTTTTTTTTTTTTTTTTTTTTTTTTTTTTTTTTTTTTTTTTCCCCCCCCCCCCCCCCCCCCCCCCCCCCCCTTGGGGTTAGTTCTGTTTGGCGTTCTAAAAGAATGCCACCAGAGCATATGCTCAAATTAACGGTACGCATTATGGTGGCATGTCCAAAGATAATTTTGAACATGTGTAACATGACAATCGTTGAAGAGAGATTTGGGGCAGGTGTACAATTGGGAAACCACTTCTCCCTTGCCCCTGGGGGAAGAGGGTTTCTAATAGTTGCTTGCGCAAAAAGAAAGAAAATTTAGGGTGGGGTTTTTTGGTTTTTTTTTGGGGAGTTACCGGGGTAACGTGCGCCCCGGTCCGTGACCACCTCCTCCTGGTAAAATCAACGAAGTATCAAGACCATATCGGCCCGGGGAGGTGTGGATATTCCCGTTCGGAAGCAGGGAGGACATGAGTTAGGGAGAACATTTTGGGGGCTCCAAAAAAATTTTTTTGGTTGTGCCAGCGGTACCCTTTGAAAAAAGTTTCTTGGGGCTCCCACCTGTTCACGGGTTAGGGAAGTTTAAGACCCATAAGGCGTGTTAGGGCAAGGAAATATTGGGCTGAGGGTTTTAGTTTCCCGGATTCGACCCCAAACTTTATTAAGTTCGAGGCGTATTTGAAGTTTTTAGGTACAATATTTCCTTTTTAGGGGGGGCCTTTTATTCCCTTTTGGGGTTTGAAAAGGGACCTGTCTCTTTCCTTTTAACAAACTCCCTAGGAAAAGCTTGGGAATATCCTACCGGTTATTTGTCTTGGCAACATGTCTGTGTTGGCTTGTTATCCCAGCTTAACTTAGGACTGGTTAGGGGCCCCTTTTTTTTGGGTTTTGTTGAAGGTAAAAGGGTTGGCAAATTTAGGGTTTGGGGCCCGCGGAAGGGGGCGAACCCAAATTGGAACGTAAGGGATTGGTAAACCCCCACCAGATCAAGTTAAGGAAGTAAAGGCTGTGACTAGTCTTAGGAAGGTGCTTGGGGAGTGGTTTAGAATTTGACACTTTCTTTGCTTCTAAATTTTCTGGATTGTAGTTTCTCTCCCAGGACAGATAGGGGAAAAACATGGTGTTTTCCATTACAAAGGACAAACTTGGGGTTAGTTCTGTTATGGCAGTCTCTAAAAGAATGCTCACCAGAGCATATGCTGCAAATTAACTGGCTACTGCATTTATTGGTGGCATGGTCAAACGCATAACATTTGAAACATTGTGTAACACTGACAAATCGTTGAAGAGAGATTTGGTCAGGTGTACATCTGGTGCCAAAACATTTGAAACCATGTGACACACGAGTTTGGATTCTTCAGGTGCCTCTAGGATTAACTTCAATGTTACCTGACATATAAGTTGCTTTAACAATAAAGACTTTCCTTGGTGGTAGCCCTAAACATCCTAAGTCAGCTGACTTAGGAAGGTCAGCCCCTAAGATAGCCTACCCTCGAGGAGTGAGGGGGGAAGGGCCCAAGGCAAAGATCGGCCGGATTTAAAAAAAACCACACGGGCTACCGGATGGTCAAAATTCCTTGTGTGAAGGCTTACTCAGCCCAGCAAGACTGGCTCCTCCTTAGGGAAAGAAATAACAAAATAATAACATACAAATATAAACACTTTATTGTATAAACTGAAAATGTAAAACACTAACTTTTATCCTATTTAAAAGAAAAATGAAAAATGAAATAGAAAAAAAAATAATTGAATTCAACGCTAATTTGTACAGGTGGAATTGTCGATCATGTCGATGTTGACACAGCGCATTGTAGAAACTGTAGCCGTTGATGAGGGGTGTGGGGGGGGGTCACAGGTGGTGAGTGACAACCCAACGACTATCCAGTCACAGTATGTCTAGCCTTGAATGATCAGTCAAGATGACAGGAACGCAGGTCATTCACCACTGCAGAGATGAGGGGTAGCTGCCTGGGTTAACTACAATATGGTAGGTAGATCGTGGGTGACGTCTCTTAACCTGGTTAGGTTCCTCTCCTTCAAAACTGACTCTAGTAAGTTCGCCAATGGATGAACCTAAACCAAGGCAGTCCAAGCTGGGAAAAAGACAAAAGTTAACCACCATTCCATTCCTCACCAAAGAATGGTGAGGATTTAAAGACAAGATTTTTCAAACATAAAAGTCAAGGCAGGATGAACTAAGTCTCAATATTAGATAAAAGTGAAGCTTTTAACTAATATATCAAATAAAACAGGAGCAGAGGAATTTTACTTAAAATGTGTTGGCAGCTGCGAGTCAAGTGATTATCTACTTGGTCGGAGTCCCACACGTCACCTTTCAGTGTGGAGGAAGGGTTGGGGGGGGGAGATAGCAGGAGCTAGACACTGACACTACCTTAACAAGCAGACTGACACTCAAACTGTCGTCATATATTCGCTCGCTACTCCTATCTGTTGAAATTTTCCCTCACACCTTGTGTTAACTCGCCGAAGGCGAAGTTGCCGAAAAAGAAGACAGGAAAGGCATAAGGTTAGCAGTGTAATGTTAGTGTGTGGGCCAGTGTAGATGTTTGGGTGAGGAGAGGAAGGGGAAGGATAAGGGGATGGGTATGAGAGGGGTGAACAAGCAAGTCACCGCCTCACCCTCTTGAAGGGATGGTGCTCGAAGTGACTGCAAGCAAGTTTCCTCTCAGCTCTGGTCGAGAATTACTGAGGATAACCCAAGAAAAAACTCGAGGAACAATGCTCAGAGCAGGAACGAAGACGTCTTCTCTCCACGGCGGCTGCTGGACGACTCAGTTTTCTCGTATGGAAGATGGCAAATGTAATCCCAGTTTTTAAGAAAGGAGACAAACACGAGGCATTAAACTACAGACCTGTGTCACGGACGTGTATAGGATGCAGAGTCATGGAGAAGATCATCAGGAGGAGAGTGGTGGAGCACTAAGAAAGATACAAGCTTATAAACGCAACCAACACGGTTTCAGGGAAGGAAAATCCTGTGTCACAAACCTACTGGAACTTTATGACAAGGTAACGAAGTAAGACAAGAGAGAGGGGTGGATAGACTGCATTTTCTTGGGTACAGTTCCTCACAAGAGGTTAATGGATCAAAGAATATCTGACATGGAATGAGACAATGGATCAGAGAATTTCTGACAGGGAAGCAACAGCGAGTCATGGTACGTGACGAGGTGTCAGAGTGGGCGCCTGTGACGGGCGGGGTTCCAAAGGGGTCAGTCAAAGGACCTGTGCTGTTTTTGGTATGTGAATAACATAACGGAAGGGATAGACTTATAAGTGTCCCTGTTTGCAGATGATGTGAAGTTAATGAGAAGAATTAACTCGGATGAGGATCAGGCAGGACTATAAAGAGACCTGGACAGGCTACAAGCCTGGTCCAGTAACTGGCTACTTGAATTAACCCCGCCAAATGCAAAGTCATGAAGATCGGTTATGAGCAAAGAAGACAGAAGACAGAGTATAGTCTAGGTGGCCGAAGACTGCAAGCCTCAATCAAGGAAAAAGACCTTGGGGTGAGTATAATACCGAGCACAGCTCCTGAAGCACACGTCCGTCAGATAACTGCTGCAGCAGATGGGCGCCTGGCAAACCTAAGAAAGCGTTCCGATACCTCAGTAAGGAATCGTGAAGACTCTGTACACCGTGTACGTCACGCCCATATTGGAGTACGCAGGACCAGTTTGGAATCTACAACTGGTTAAGCACGTCAAGAAATTAGAGAATGTGCAAATGTTTTCAACAAGACTAGTCCCAGAGCTAAGAGGATTATCCTACGAAGAAAGGTTAAAGCAAATCGGCGTGGACATTGTCTGCATCGCTATTGGGCCGTGCAGACCTCCTGCGCAAACGCACTTCTGTTCCCTGACAGCAGTAGTGTGAGGTGGTGCTTGTCGCGCCTCTGTCGTCAGACCAAGAGAACTACCATTAGTCAACATGGCGTGCAGTTATAGACGCAGGATTAACACTGTCGGTGTTGAACTTCTCAGTGGGGCAATAACGCCAGCTTCAGCCCAGGTATTACTACCTAAAATCATCAGAGACACGTATGGAATTCAGGATGGAGAGTTGTACGGCGTAGCATTGAACAGAGCACGTAGATTTTTGTGAAACTGCTCTCAGCAACGTTTATGAGTGTTGGTCAACCGTTTTCAGGACGTAAGTCTTTAAGCAACACCCGCTGTGCGTGTGAGGATGATCGATGTATCCAGACATTATACATGGGTTAAACTGCGAAAAGTCCCCTTTGAGGCGGATGAGACAGATATCAGAAAAGTTTTTGAGGAATACGGAACTGTTCATTTGGCCCAGCTGGTAAAATGGGGGTCGGGTGCCTACACAGGTATGCCGGAGGGCACTTTTACCTAAAAATGACATTGCGACACCCCATACCGTCTTTCTTTTACCTAAAGGAATTCAGGACACAGGTCATGGTGTCATACGCGGGGCAAAGGCGGTACATGCCGACTATGTGGGAATATGATCACATAGCGGCGGAGTGTGGGAAGCGGCAACGAGCTCCTGGCCCAGGGGCGGAGACATCCGCTTCTACACCGGGGGAAGCAGGCGTTGATCAACGACGTGAAGGGGGCGTGGTCGTCTATGGAGCGAGATAGTGGATGAGGCGTATAAGGCTGGGGGAGAGGGTGAGGCCCTTGACCAGTTACCTGGTCCAGACACACTTCCAGTGGATCGGGTTGAGCAAAAAGTACAGGAGGAAGTGTTGGAACTTGAGGAGGAATTTTTTTTTATATGCCCGTTACATGCCCCTGACCGGCTTATAAAGTCCTTAATTTCCCTCGAAAGAAAAGTCCCTGTAGGCTCCGAGAAATCCCTCTCCCACTACTACCATTATATTTCCCACTGTTGCGACTCTTTGTTCTATAAAAGGTTGCTGCTATGGCCATTCTACGTTCCTCCGCCCCTTATGTCTTCATTGCCATGTATATTCCACAAAATCAACTTAAGTAAGCCACTGCCCTTTGAACCTTTACCCAACCCCACCTACATTAAACTAAGCGCTCTCAAAATCCGACAACCCTTTCCCCCCCCCCCCACCATACCGGAATTACTTTCCCCTAAACCTGCCCGCACAATCCCATAGGCTTTCTACAAAAAATTTAAACTACATGACTTGCCGTCTCTGTTTCGGTGAATAAGATGCATTCTATCTACCCCACCAACTCGACATACCATCCCCACCGCTACCTTATTCGCCTATTTCGTAATAACAACCCCGACGGCAGATATTCAGTGAAGCATCTCCTATACTACATTTCCTCCCTCACGGGCCGTGGCGGATGCGTAACCCTTTTATAAATCGGACCAAATCGTTCTTCCTTGCGTACATCGGAGTCACTCCTTCGTACGCCACCATACCACCCTAGGCCATATCTTCCTCTCATGGAATAACCCGATGTTTCTTCGGCTCTGCTGACCTTCGTCAATAGACGCAACAAGACCTCAACTCCTCATCAATCTCTAAATATTGTCCTTCCACCATAACTCCAAAGATCTCTCTGCAGCATCCCCAAACCCCTCCACTCCTTCCCCCGAGCCCTTAGGCATACCATGTTTCAACTACACACTTTAAACTCACTTCTTTCCCATATTGTTTTAACACAGCGCCCTCCCAAGGCCACGGTAAGTTGGTTACCTCCTCTTACTGCTACTCCAACTCGCATCCCGGATACCCAGATAAAACGGAAAACAATTATGCTCAACCAATCTATCCGGACATTCCCCATTACACCAAAGGGTACAAAGCTTGCCACATGCCCATTATTTTTTACTGTTACAAAAAGCCACATTGACCACAAATAGACCTTCTGGTGTAGCGTAACGAAGTGCGGCCTCAAATCCTGACAATTTCTTCCCAATACCACGCCATATGTGAATATACGCCATTTACACAACTTCACAAAGTTTTCACCGGTTCACGACACTCCCTCCGTCACCCCCCCCCACCCCGCCTCCTGCCCATCCATATCACCCAATTATTCATGAGCCTTTGATTTATGCACATTCACTGCCTACCTGTTGCCATCCCAAAACATTCTATAACTCTGCTCCCAGACCTCCAGATACCCTCCCTCCCACTCAGCTAGGACAGTGGTGTCATCAAGTATACTAAGATCTGGCGAACTCCCACTGTATGTGTCTCCCTTTACCCCTCCTGTATGCCACGTTCACTGCCCTATATCAAACGGATTCTGTATAACATGCAAATTATATTTCGTGACAACGGGCAACGCTTGCCTCAATCCCCTGCCAATTTTACATGCAACCCCACCCTCCCAATTTATTTGTACACTACAGTCCAAGCTCTCCCCGATATTAAAGTTTACGTGCCCAATTCACAATGTTCCTCCCCGAACCCTTTGCCACTCCATGATTCTCCACAGAGCCTCCCTCTCGACACTGTAATATGCCGTTCTCCAAATCCAACCGCCACTTACTTGCACGTTCCCCCTCTTGTGGACCTCAATAAACCTTCTAATTAACCCTGCCCTCATACATTGATCTCCCCGGAAATCCCATATTGACCCCTCTCACTATTACTTTTTCCATGACCTTTTTATACGATTACCCAAAAATTTTGGCAAAAAGCTTTGTGTTGCCACACATGGTTGATATCATCCCGGTAATCTTCACAGTTGCACTTGACTTTTCACCCTTGGCACCAAAAAAACTACTAGTGCTGTCGCCTGCCAAAGGTGTGTGTGTGCACATTCTATTTTTATGATATTAAAATATTGACCCACTCAAAAAATCTTTTTGATTGCTCCCAATGCTGTATGTGAAACTCCGCAGGCAGCCCCATCTATCCTGGTGCCTTACCCCTGTCTCTACTCATTAAAGTCGGTTCACACTTCTCCTCCACATAGGCGCCCCTGTGTAAACTGTCCCTGTACGTTTCCCTGTCCTAGCACACTTTCCGCACCATCCCCCTGTCTCTCTTAAAAGCCCCTCTCTCACACCAACATCCTCATATCGCTGCAACTAAGCAAAGAATCAAACTTACCTCCCATCCCTCCGTTGTCAACCAATACTTGTCCCTCACCTATACCCCTCGATGTCCTCAAAGAACTCTCAAACACATTTCCATTGCAACGTGTGCGGCGCCCCTGCCCTCGCATGGACACACGCGATGGTCTATTCACCCACATGACCTTTCCTCCAACCCCCCTAATAAACCCTTGACCGCATCAAAACCTCTCATTTCTGCAATTCCATTAGGTGTTCCTTCACTTCCTTCTATCGTCAGCCGCTCAGGGCTCCCATCCCCCCCTTCCTCGCTTCTCATGAATCTCCCTTAACTGCCCCTCAAGATACCTAACTAAGCCCATAAGCCAAAACTGATTTCCTCGTGCCTGTCCCTGTCGGAAGATAGAACTCTCGATCCTCGTCTTGCCGTCACATACCACCATCTACAACACAATACCCATTTGACTTCCTCCCTTCCCATAAGCCTTTCCACCATTATCGTGCAAATAGGACCTCCCCTCAACATCTTGAAGCAAAGCCCGAAAGATTGGCAATCTTGTTTCCAGTTAAAGAATATAGAGATGAGAGGTCTTGTGTGTGTACCTGTTCGGCGACACCTCCCATCCCAAATCCACCAAAACAACCTTATATGTCAGAAAAAAAATAGACATTTCCAAAGCCCTTAGCCACTTCCGCCACCACAGCTTTCCTTGTCACGTATTATCTGTTTTCCAGCCATGCAGCATTACCCTGCCTCACCACAAGGTTTGTGCTGCACTCCCACGGCCGCCCCCCCCCTCTATACATCCACCAACCACCACGGTTAAACCCCAGGTCCCTCAGACGCCAGAACAATATCCCTGCCTCCCCTAGGGTTCCACCATTCTTGCCGGCGTATAAACGCAATTCCAGCAACTCCCTCCCTCCAACTGCTAATGCTCGGGAAGCGCCTTCGCAGTGATACCAAAACATTCAGTTCAAAATCATTCTTCACTCGACTGTCCCCTTTGCCGGACCATAACACCACCAACAAATGGACTACTAATCTCTTTCCCATGTTTCCCAATACCACTTCTTATAAACCCTCCCCTCACCCCCCTCCTCACAATGAATTTGTACATATAACGGGCTAGCCTCCCACCAAAAATAGCCACTCCTCCTTTCAATCTCGTTGAGTGTTGCCGTTATACAGTATTAACCCTCAATCATCGCATACAATCCGCCTTTGATGGTTGTGCTCTTGCACAACACAAATCTACCACCCATACCTAGATTTGTGCATCTTCATCGAAACTTTTCACACTTCCTAGAAATCTTTCAGACCATTAACTTTTTATAGCAGGGATCTCTTGGAATTGTCAATGGTAGGTTTGCCTTACGTATTGACCACTTTATAGATAACAAAAACCCCCCTTCCATTTCATATGCCCTTGATTGCTTCAATCACCATTCTGTGATCACTGCTTTTCACCATGCCCTTGCCCCTGGACCCCCAGGTTCCATGGCTCAAAACCACTTCAGCCCAACACCCTTTTGCCCGAAACGACATACCCTTTTTTTTTTGTTTTTTTGTTATTTTTATTTTTTTTTGTGCGGAGTGAGCACATCCACATTCGTCCACGTCCGAGGGCACTGCCGCTCTCTTCCGTGACCTCGAGCCTTTCTCCCCGCCTCCACCTGGAAGCCATCCCGTGAAACTTCCGCCACCACCGTGCCAATTTGCAACCCAGCCTCAACCTGGGTTTCTACTGACCATGCCTCCCCCCTCCCCACCACCTGGAACCCAGCAGCATCCAGGGCACCCACAAGGGCCCCTAACTGTACCCTCTCCTGGGGTCCCTAACAGGTCGTGGAGGACTGAATCAATGGAGCCTCCACGGCCCTGTCCTCACCCAGTGACACCACATCTTTGGCCTCTGGTGCCTCCCCGGGGCAGTGCATGTCTCTCTCGGAAGAGTTACACCACTCTTCCCCCCTCAAGGCCTCCTCGACCTCCACACCCCAAGCCTTGTTCAGGAAAAACCGACTAGGTCGTGCCCAAATCCAACGTCTCAAGGTCCTTGATGCCTCCTTATGCTGCTCCTTCCCTGTGTACCCTTGTTTAACACACTCCCGAAAGCAATGTGATCATAGGCAACCGCATAATCGACAGGTACGTTGTTGCCCTGCGTAAGTCACCATTACTTGAGTCCTGAAGTCTTCTAGGAAAATATAGGAAGGAATAGGATCCCTTTAATGTCATTTTTAAGGAAAAACTTCCTTCAGGCATCCCAGAATACGACCCTTCCTTCATTTCCCAATGTCGCCATATGAACAGTCCCAAACTTCTCGAAGACAGCACGTAGGTCTGCCTCATTAGCCCCCAAGGGTACATTTCTTATCTTCACCCACGTATAATGGCCCGGGACACATCATGTAGCCTTACCTCACTGCAGGATTCACTGGTACACAAAGATCTTGGAACCTGGCGACTATGTCCTCATATACACTTGCAATGAGAAATTTCAAAAAAAATTCTATATCCCCCGTTCAAGGCTACACCATACAGCTCTTCGTTGGCAATGCCGTATGTGTCCTTGATGATGGCAGGTAATAAAACTTGAGCTGAGTGGGCAGCACAGCCCCACGCCACCACTTTATGGCCGACGTGTTTCCCCTTTTTCTTGGGCCTGCTGCGCCATTTTGAGAAAACCAAGTTGTCCCCGGCTGACGCAGAGGGCAGGCTCAGCTCACGTCCGCTCGTCCCAAAGGTTGAGCGACGAATGATTGAGGAGGAATTAGCCGAGGTTCTGAAGTCCTTGTCACCGCCTGAGGAGGTGGCTGCCCCTGACAGGGTGGTAGAAGACGAGGTAAAGGGCTGTGGGGCATAAAAAAACCCAAAACCTTTTGGACGACGGGAAGTGACAGCGTGACTGAGGTGTCACCGGAGATCTTTGCCACTGTGTACAGTGGAGGTAGAGGTTTTACATTGTGAGGCATCCCCAGACCAAGCCATGGAGGATGCGCCTGTCACAAGAAAGAGAGGCGCTGCATCGGATTCAGATGATGTCGTAACGCCAGCGCAGCGACTGGGAAGCAAATTATGGGCAGAAGGTGAAGGTAGTGGTGGCCATGACAGGAGGCCCCGAAAGAAGGGGGGGGGGAGAGAGGGAAGTGTGCAGGTGACAAGTGGTCCCACACGTTCGGTGGCCATTGGAAGAGTGAAGAGAGGAGGCAGGGGTGGAAACTTTAATAGGCCTCCGGTGTATGACAGTAAACGTTAATGGTTTGTGAAATAGTGTAAAGAAGAAGGGTTTTTGGGAATGTTCTGAATAAATTTAGAGTGGATGTTGTGTTCTACAGGAGCACAATTTTAAGGAGGGTAGGGGTTGGAGATGGAGGGTTTCAGGTGGTAACCCTGCCATCTCCCCGTTTGAAAGGGGGGGTTGGTATATTAATTAGGGGCGAGCCCGTTTGTTTTGAAAGGAAGTGAGGGGGGAAGGGTTTTGCGCGTAGATGGTTTGTGGATGGGGAAAACGTGTGGCTTTTATTAGCGATTATGCGCCTGCAGAGAATAACGTACAGTGTGAAGCAGGAGTTTGTGTGCGGGGGACCTTGTTTTTTTTTCCGTGCATTACGGAGGTGGCAATAGTAGGGGGGTGATTGGAACTGCGTCATTAGGAGGGCTGATGTGGAACCGAAAGGGGCAGGTTGTGTCGGTGGCCCCTACGAGATTATTGAGGGTTTATTAGGTTAAGAGAGCATTCGGGGGGGGGGGCGTGGGAGACAGAGCATACTTTTGTTAGGAGAGGGTATGCAGCAAGGTTAGATAGTGTATCTTTCTCAGGGGGGTGTAGTGAGAGCTTTCAAAACTGTTGAAGTAGCATGGTCAGATCAATAGAGCAGTGTTGGTGGAGGTTGGGTGGGAGGCCCCTTGCAGAAATATACAGGAGTTACTGGAAATTATATATAAGTGCATTGAGTGAGGGAGGGGTTAGGGATTTTCTGTCCTATGGAAGGAGCTTACGAGGAGGCACAGGGAGTGGAAGATGTCGTACAATGGTGGGTTTGTGTTTGCCAAGGAAAGGTTTAGGAAATATTATGTGGGGGTGGGCAAACGTATAAATGATTTTAAATTGGGGCTTTCAAATTATTCTGGAGGACAGGTTAAGGGGCTGTTATGGGAAGGGGGCTGTGGGGGGCAACTTTTCCTATGGATGAAATTGTCGAGGTCAAGGGGAGATGAGGGAGTTACAAAATGAGAGGTTTCAAGGGTAAGGGTGCGGCAGGGTAGAGGAGGTGCTTTGGGGGGTGACAAACCATGGGCTGTGTGTTGCGACGTCAAAAACAAAGACAGCAGGTTACAGCTATTCCGAGGTTAGAGGTACACGAGATGGCGGGGGGTTATAGAATGGGTCAGGAGATATAACTACAAAGGAATGTGTGCGTATGCGGATAAATGGTATGAAGGGTATTGGCCCAAGTGGGAAGGGTGGAAAATGTGGATTAGAGAAGGTGTGGAGTATGTGACGTGTATTTAGGGAATAGTGATAGAAAGGCTTTAGGGGGGGTAATAACAGAGGAGGAATTAGAGTTGGCTTTAAAGGGAAAGAGGAAAGGCAAAGCCCCGGGGAAATAGAGGTCTCCCGGTGAATTTTATCCCCAAAACATTGGGAGGTGATAAGGGGTTTCATGGGTAGGTTTTTTAATCAGATGAAGGAGCAGGGTGGGGATGGGGGACAAGAAAAGCAACAGCAGTTGTAGTGTTGGTTCAGAAGGGTTTAAGGGGCAAACACACCCCCAAGGAGTTTTCCGTGCCATATCTCTGTTATGTGCTGATTATAAGTTGTTCGCTAAAGTCTTGGGTAATCGGTTCAAATGTGTGGTAGGGAGAGTGGTTTCGAAAACGCAGTATGGTTTGCCTGGAAGGTCGATGATTGAGGGTCATGGAATACTGAGAAGTTTTGTGGAGTCAAAAGGGGGGGAGGGAGGGAGGGGGGCGTTGTTGGCTTTAGACTGGCAGGGGGCCTATTTAAAAGGGTGGAAAGAGGAGCATTGGGAGCTATTTCTTAGGAGGGGAGGGTTATGGGGAAGAAATAGTTAATTTTGGGGAACCACGTTGTACAATGGAGCCAGATGAGGGTACAGATTAATGGAGCTTGGGGGAGGAGATTGTAATGGGTAGGGGACTTGGCAGGGTGTCCCATGTCAAAAAATGTGTTTGCGTGCATTTAGGACCCCTTCTATAGAATGGTTGAACGTTGTGTATGTGACACGAAATGGAGGTATGGGGGGGGGGGGGTAGGGAATGTGTGGCCGGGAATAATAGGATACGTAGGGCGATACAAAAAGTTTCCCGGTTCGGGAGGGGATGGCGTTGGGTGTTTTGGTGATGTTGTGCAAACAGTTCGGAAATGCAAAAAGGGATGCAGGTAAATTGAGAGAAGTCAATGATCATGGGGTTGGGTGATTGGGGTGGGGGGGGGAGATGTAACGTTGTGAGAAAAAACAAACGGTGTCTTTAAAAATTTGTGGTATCACCTATAAGGATGATTTGGACCCCTGTCGAGAGGAAAATTCGAATAGATTAATGGAAAGGATTCAGGGGCGTCTGGGTGCATTGCGACCTCATCAGCTGACTCTCGTGCAACGAGTGATTGTATAAATGTATTATTGTATAGTAAGGTTTGGCACGTAGCAGCCGGGGTTCCCATTAACAGGGACGGCGATTGTGGGAATTCTGAGACGAGTGTTTAACTTTTTGTGGGGTTCAAGGTGCGATTGGCTGAGGGGAGAGAGGTTGTAATGTTACCTGTGCGCCAGGGTGGGTTGGGGTTGATGGATCTGAGAAGGAGGATTAAATGTGTGTTCTTAAATGGGGGGTTTTGCGCGAAGGTGTGAGTGGAGGGCAGCTGGGAAAAGTATATGATAGGTTGGGTAAGTTGTATGGTGGTGTGGAGTAAGGGAATGTGAAACTATTTTGAGGGCTTTGATGTGGTTAGGAACCTAGGAAAAAATTCGAGTAGGGGTTTTTTTGTAAGCTGCTTGCAGACGGATTTTTTGTACCAGTTGAGGGATTGTTCCCCATGTACGCATGGAAGAGTATTTGGTATAGGTTTTGCAAGTTGAAGTTAAAGCCTAAGGGGAAAAGGGAGGTAACGTATCGTTTTTTGCATGGCATACTACCCTCGGGGGAGGTTTAAGAACCGAGGGGGAATTTGGGCGGAAGGTGTGGAATCTGTGGGGAGGATGGACGGCGTTCCATGCAGTATTCTTTGTGGGGGGACTGGAGGGTGTTGGTATTGGTTAAGTAGGGTTAAATACAGGGGGTGGGGGGCCGGGGGTGTCGGTTCTGGTGCACTAAGCCTAGATGTGGGAGGGTTCGATTAGAGTGTTATAAGAGCTTTGGATTATATAATAGTGGATTTATATATATAATCGTGGGTGATGAGGGGGGGAGGGGGATTGTGAGGTGCGGGGCGGGTACTAGCGGTAACGGTTTATCGACATGTGTCATAATAGAGAACTGTATGGGAGGAGGTGGGAGAAGGATTTTTCGGAAGGGTTAAAAGAATGTTAACGTTAGGGTTTTCTCATCAATCTACGACTTGGGCTGAGTGAGAAGGGGAGGGAGGGTTGGGGATTACATACGGGAAGGGGGTTTTCAGGGGACACAGCGGGGTCGCCCCCTGGGGGAGGGTGAGAGTAAGGTGTATGTGGGTATTTGAGGTGTAGATGAGTGGGCATAGTGTATGTAGCATGCAAAGTGGGACAGAAAGCAAAGGTGATATCAAGTAATTACGTAGTACGAATAAAGAATTCTTGTTTGATGTGTCAGGGTCGTCATGACCTTCTTTTATGTATTAAGTGTGAATGGTGTCAAGATTATTGTTTTAAGACCGTGAAGAGCTTTAGGGCTTAGTAGAGTGTGCGTTTATTTGCCTTTATTGGGCCCTATTTCATGTGCGATTAATTGTATCGGGAAAGAGAGGTTATTTAAATTATTTTTTGTGTGAGTGTTGTGGGTTTTTTAGCGAGTGTTACTTCTTTATTTTACATTATATAATGTGCTCATCCAGTTGCTGCGAGATGGGAACGCTAATGACTTCCATAAATTGTAATGCCTCGTTAATAAGTTTGTAATGGACAGTATGGTTTAGTCTCAGATTTTATATTAATGTGCTCAGGCGTTGGAAGAGGCTGTAGTAATATTTGGTAATATTTGTTAATATTTATTTAGTATAAGGGGTTAATTTTGGGAAGAGCATGTATTTGTTTAACTGAGATTGTGATGTAGGTTATTATTCTGATTATCTCCTGTGAAGGTTGTGAACCTTTGTCATATGTCAGTCATACTATGTTAACTATACAAATCTGAAAGTTGTATATAGTTTATATTTTATATAGTTTATATAGTTATAGTTTATATTGTTTATCATAGTATGTTATATAGAAAATTTTGTGAGTGTATATGGGTAACCTCTTTTATGTCAATTACAATGTGTTGTTAATAATTGGTTAGTGTATGTTCTGTAGGATTGAGGATCCTACTGTACCCATTTTATATCTTTATTTAATATCAAGCTGTAAAGTTTTTAAATAAAATATAAAAAAAAAAAGTCGGCGTGACGACACTGGAGGACAGGAGGGTTAGGGGAGACATGATAATGACATGTAAAATACTGCAACGAATTGACAAGGTGGACAAAGGCAGGATGTTCGAGAGAGGGGACACAGAAACAAGGGGTCACAATTGGAAGTTGAAGACTCCGATGAGTCAAAGGGATGTTAGGAAGTATTTCTTCAATCATAGAGTTGTCAGGAAGTGGAATAGCTTTGAAAAAGACATAGTGGAGGCAGGAACCATACGTAGTTTTAAGACGAGGATTGATAAAGCTCATGGAGTAGGGAGAGAGACGATCTAGTAGCGATCTGTGGAGAGGCGAGACCAGGAGCTATGAATCGACCCCTGCAGCCACAAATAGGTGAATACAAGACAGGAACATGACTAGAGCAACAGAGTGATGGTGAACACACTAGTCGACTTTTCCAGAAGGGCCAACATGAGCAGGGCAAAGTTACTCATCATGGGGGATTTCAACCATAAGGAAATTAACCGGGAGAATCTGGAGCCACTTGGGGGACCAGAGTCATGGAGAGTCAAGATGTTGGAGGCTGAACTAGATGTACTTGATGTACCAACTTGTTAAGAACACAATCAGAGAGAGAGACGACGACTAACCAGCAAGGCTAGACCTCGTATTTACCTTGAGCAGTTCACATATAGAAGGTATCACACTTCCAAAAAGGGGACTGCACAAGTATGAGGCAATTCCTACATTAGGTAAAGTGGGCAAGTTAGCTAGAGGAAAAGACAGTAAATGAAGTGATAGAACACGTGACTACAAAGTGCAGGGAGACAGTAGAAAAGTTCGTACCAATGGGCAACAGAAGCAGTGGGACGACCAGAGTGAGCCCATGGTTTAGCAAGAGGTGTGGAGAGGCGAAAGCGGAGTGTGCAAGAGCATGGGAAAACTTAGAGGGTAATGAACCCAGGAAAACAGTGAGTTGAGCCGAAGAGCCAGAAATGAATTTACATGGATAAGGAGAGAAGCCCAGCAACAATACGAGAATGACATACCATCAAAAGCCAAATCTGACCTAAGGTTGTTGTACAACCACATCAGATGAAAAACAATAGTCAAAGACCAGGTAATCAGTTTGAAGAAGGAAGGAGGAGAGCTCTTAAGGAACGACCAGGAAGTATGTGAAGAGTTCAGCTCAAGATTTAGGGAGGTATTCACAATAGAGACAGAGTGGCTCTCAGAAAGCCGAGGTGGTAGGCTGCACCAGCAAGCGCTGGACACAGTACACATGACTAAGGATGAGGTGAACAAACTGCTAAGGAAACTAGGTACCTCGAAGGCGGGGGGCCCAAATAATATCTCTCCTTGGCTCCTGAGAGAGGGAGGAGACGCATTGTGTGTGCCTCTAAAAACAATCTTCAATAAATCTATCGAAACAGGGCAACTGCCTGAGGTATGGAGGACAGCAAATGTAGTCCCGATTTTAAAGAAAACAGACAGGCTACACTAAACTACAGACCAGTGTCGCTGACATGTGTTGTATGTAAAGTTAGAGAAGATTATCAGGAAATGTGTTGTGGAGCACTGAGAATGGAATGGCTTAATACATGACAACCAGCACGGCTTCAGAGAAGGGAAATCTTGCACCACTAGCCTATTGGAGTTCTGTGACAAGGTGACAGAAGTAAGACTGCATCTTCGTGGAGTGTAAGAAGGCTTTTGAGACAGTTCCACACAAGAGACTGGTTGGAAAACTAGAGGAGCAGGCAGGAATAGCAGGGAAAATACAGCTGTGGATCAGGGGGATACCTAACAGAAAGGAAACAACGTGTGTTGGTCAGAGACGAGATATCAGTCTGGGTGCACGTGTCAAGTGGGGGTTCCACTAGGGTCAGTCTTAGATCCAGTGCTGTATGTAGTATATGTGAATAATATGACGGAAGGGATAGTCAAAGGCACCCCTCTTTGTAGACGATGTGAAACTAATGAGGAGAATGCAAGGGAAGAGGGTAAGGTAAACCTGCAAGGGATCTGGACAGGCTGCAAGCCTGGTCTGATAAATGGCTCCTGGAGTTTAACCCCAGGAAGTGCAAAGTTATGAAGATTGGGAGAAGGAAAAACGAAACCGCAGTTGGAGTACAGTCTAAAAGGTCAAAGGCTGCAAAACTCACTCAGGAGAAAGTATCTTGGGGTGAGCATTATACCGAGCACATCACCTGAGGAGCACATTAACCAAATAACTGCTGCAGGATACGCACGTGTGGCAAACCTGAAAACAGCATTTCGTCATGTAAGGAGTAATTCACGACACTGTACACCGTGCACGTCAGGCCCATATTGGAGTACGCAGCACGCACTAGTATGAAGCCCACGCCTTGTCAAACACTAAGAAATTGGAGAAAGTGCAAAGGTTTGCAACAAGACTAGCCCCAACTGAGGGGTTTGTCCTACGAAAAGAGATTAAGGAAGCTCAGCCTGACAACACTGGAAGACAGGAGGAATAGTGACATGACAACTAATACAGAACTGAGAGGAACTGACAGGGTGATTAGTGAGAGAATGTTTCAGAGATGTGACACAGCAACAGCGGGTTGGAGTTGGAAGTTGAAAACTCAGATGAACCATAGGGATGTTAGAAAGTATTTCTTCAGCAATAGAGATGTCTGGAATTGAAACAATCTGGAGAGTGATGTAGTAGAGGCAATTTCTTCACATAGCTTCAAGAAGAGGTATAATAAGGCTCTAGGAGCGGGGAAAGTATCGAACAGCGAAGCGGTGTGGCCAGGAGCTATGACTCGACCCCTGCAACCACATAGAGGTGAGCACACACACACACACTCACACACTCACACACTCACACACTCACACACTCACACACACACACACACACACACACACACACACACACACACACACACACACACACACAAGGGATGGAATATACACAATCTACAGATTATTTGGGAGAATTTTTAATTAATTTTTTTGACGGTATTGTTACAATTAAAGACAACTTCAATGTTAAAGTTCTTAACAGTCTGTGGGAGGTGAAATTTTCATTATGCTTTATAACAAACAAATTCTGAAGCTTATATATTTTTTTTCTCTGTAGAAAGAATTATTAATAAATATTCGTTGACATTGCAAATTAGAAGCAATTTCAGAGATTATTCTAATTTCTCCACTTTAGAATTCAGGGCTACAAAACCTAAGGGATTTCTAAAATATAGAAATAATTAAACTCTGTTTAATATGTATTTGTTGATTAGCACAGTAATGTATTCATGAACATGTTAGTAAAGTTGTGATGAACATTGAACTTAATGATCTTCCAGATCTATGAAGATGTATATACAGGAATAGAATTATACTATATATTTCACTTTAGACAGTGAACTTAATTTATTGTAAGGATACCATGAGTTGATAGGTAGAAAGTCATCAGCACTCTCATTGTAAGACAGAGCACATCATTGTAACACCACAGACAGAGCACATCATTGTAACACCACAGACAGAGCACATCATTGTAACGCCACAGACAGAGCACATCATTGTAATGCCACAGACAGAGCACATCATTGTAAGACCACAGACGGAGCACATCATTGTAAGACCACAGACAGAGCACATCATTGTAATGCCACAGACAGGCACAACATTGAAATCCCACAGACAGAGCACATCATGTAAGACATGACGGTGACATCATTGTAACACACACGGGACAGAGCACATCATTGAAATGCCAAGACAGTGACTCATTGTAATGCACAGACAGAGACATCATTGAAAAGCCCACAGACGAGAAAATCATTTAATGCCACAGGACAGGCACATCATTGTAAGACCACAGACGGAGCACATCATTGTAAGACCACAGACAGAGCACATCATTGTAAGACCACAGACAGAGCACATCATTGTAAGACCACAGACAGAGCACATCATTGTAACACCACAGACAGAGCACATCATTGTAACACCACAGACAGAGCACATCATTGTAACACCACGACAGAGCACATCATTGTAACACCACAGAGACTTCATTGTAAACCCAGAGACATCATGTAACACCACAGACAAAAGCACTCAATTGAAAACACACAGACAGAGATCATTGTAAGACCCAGGCAGAGCCCATCATTTAAGACCACAGAGACATCATTGTAAGACCCAGACAGAGCCATCATTGTAAGACAACAGACAGAGCCACATCATTGTAGCCTCAGACAGAACACATCATTGTAATGCCACAAGACAGAGACACATCATTGTAAGACCACAGACAGAGCCCATCATGTATGGACACAGACAGAGCACATCATTGTAAAGGCCACAGACGGAGCAAAATTCATTTTTAAGGCACAGACGGGAGCACATCATTGTAAGACCACAAAACGGAGCCCATAATTGTAAGACCACAGAACGGAGCCCATCATTGTAAGACCACAGACAGATTACATAATTGTAAGGCCACAGACAGAGCCCATCATTGTAAGACCACAGACAGAGCACATCATTGTAAGACCACAGACAGAGCCCATCATTGTAAGACCACAGACAGAGCCATCATTGTAAGACCACAGAGCACATTCATTGTAAGGACCAAAGACAGAGCCATCATTGTAAGACACAGAGCACATCATTGAAGACCACAGAGCACATAAATTGTAAGACAGACAGAGCAATAATTGTAAGACACAGACAGAGCACATCATTGTAAGATCACAGAGCACATCATTGTAAGACCACAGACAGAGCACATCATCGTAAGGTCACAGAGCACATTATTGAAAGGCCAGAGACAGAGCACATCATTGTAAGGCCACAGACATATCACATCATTGTAAGGCCACAGACATATCACATCATTGTAAGGCCAGAGAGAGATCACATCATTGCAAGGCCACAGAGAGACCACATAATTGTAAGACCACAGACAGAGCACATTATTGTAAGGCTGCAGACAGAGCACATCATTGTAAGGCCACAGACAGAGCACATCATTGTAAGGCCACAGACAGAGCACATCATTGTATGGCCAGAGACAGAGCACATCATTGCAAGGCCACAGACAGAGCACATAATTGCAAGGCCACAGAGAGATCACATCATTGCAAGACCACAGAGCACATCATTGTAAGGCCACAGACAGATCACATTATTGTAAGGCCACAGACAGATCACATCATTGTAAGACCACATCATTGTAAGGCCACAGACAGAGCACATCATTGTAAGGCCACACACAGAGCACATCATTGTAAGGCCACAGACAGAGCACATCATTGTAAGGCCACAGACAGAGCACATCATTGTAAGGCCACAGACAGAGCACATCATTGTAAGGCCACAGACAGATCACATCATTGTAAGGCCACAGACAGAGCACATCATCCTTATTTGATATTTGTACACAGGATTTTGTTAATATTTTGGTGTCAAAACATTCCCAGTACAAATTACTCAAGACTGGGGACAAAACATTACCTATGGGAAGTAGAACGAACAATTGACTGGACAATTTAATCAAATAATTGTATTAGTGTTTAAGGGAAGATCATGTTTTGGAAGATCTTCTGCATGGTAATCTGACAGGTTATCTACAAATACTTTTTTTAAACAACGAACCAGTATTAAAACTAATAAGTTTAACTTCATCAGACATTAAACCCTAGAAGTTTATCAATGAGATTAACATTGTTAACATGAGAAGATACGGTTCCCCAGGCTTGAAGTTTACAGATAATGTGTAGTTAACGTAACCTCCGGAACTTATGATTGGTCTTACAGGACTGCCAATATATTTGTTATAATCAAGCCAAATAACACATGTATGTCCATACCTATATTATTATTATTATTCGAATCACCAAACACATTAAGCAGAGTTTGTTGGTTTCTATGTCTTTGACAGCCCTTAGGATGTGTGTGTGTGTGTGTGTGTGTGTGTGTGTGTACTCACCTCACCTAATTGTACTCGCCTAATTGTGGTTGCAGGGGTCGAGACTCAGCTCCTGGCCCCGCCTCTTCACTGAGTTCTACTAGGTCCTCTCTCTCCCTGCTCCATGAGCTTTATCATACCTCATCTTAAAGCTATGTATGGTTCCTGCCTCCACTACCTCACTTGTAGTCCACTTCCAGACTACTCTATGACTGAAGAAATACTTCCTAACATCCCTTTGACTCATCTGGGTCTTCAACTTCCAGTTGTGACCCCTTGTTTCTGTGTCCCCTCTCTGGAACATCGTGTTTCTGTGCGCGCAATATTTTGTATGTCGTTATCATGTCTCCCCTGACCCTCCTGTCCTCCAGTGTCGTCAGGCCGATTTCCCTTAACCTTTCTTTGTAGGACATTCCCCTTAGCTCTGGAACTAACCTTGTCGCAAACCTTTGCACTTTCTCTAATTTCTTGACGTGCTTGACCAAGTGTGGGTTCCAAACAGGTGCTGCATACTCCAATATGGACTGACGTACACGGTATAGTGTCTTGAACGATTCCTTTCTAATGTATCGGAACGCTATTTTCAGATTTGCCTGGTGCCCATATGCTGCAGCAGTTATCTGGTTGATGTGTGTGTGTGTGTGTGTATGTGTGTTAGTTACCATTCTGTCCATGCCACATGTCGGTTAGACACTAGGTCTGTTGTACATGCGTGCGTCTATGTTAGTTATGTGTGTCCGTGTATGTGTGTTAGTCACCATTTTGTCCATGGCACATGTCGATTACTGTGTGTGTTTTCGCCTAATTGTGGTTGCAGGGGTCGAGACTCAGCTCCTGGCCCCGCCTCTTCACTGATCGCTACTAGGTCCTCTCTCTCCCTGGTCCATGAGCTTTATCATACCTCATCTTAAAGCTATGTATGGCTCATGCTTCCACTACATCACTTGCTAGATTATTCCACTTCCTGACAACTCTGACTGAAGAAATACTTCCTAAAATCCCTTTGACTCATCTGAATCTTCAGTTTCCGAATGTGACCCCTTGTTTCTGTGTCCCCTCTCTGGAAAATCCAGTCTCTATCCACCTTATCTATTCTACGTAGCATTTTGTATGTCGTTATCATGTCTCCCCTAACCCTCCTGTCCTCCAGTGTCGTCAGGCCGATTTCCCTCAACCTTTGTTTGTACGACATTCCCCTTAGCTCTGGAACTAGCCTTGTTTCAAACCTTTTCACTTTCTCTAATTTCTTGACGTGCTTGACCAGGTGTGGGTTCCAAACCGGTGCTGCATACTCCAGTATGGGCCTCATGTACACAGTGTACAGTGTCTCGAGCGATTCCTTACTAAGGTATCGGAACGCTATTCTCAGGTTTGCCAGGCGCCCATATGCTGCAGCAGTTATCTGGTTGATGTGTGCTTCCGGAAACGTACTCGGTGCTATACTCACCCCAAGATCTTTCTGCATAAGCAAGGTTTGCAGTCTTTAGCCACCTAGCCTATACTTTGTCTAATGTCTTCTTTGCCCTTCTCCCATCTTCACGACTTTGCATTTGGCAGCGGTTTTAAATGAGAAGCAGTTGATGGAGCAGGTGTCCAGTTCCCCTCCAGGTCTCTTTGTCCTGTCTGATCCTCATCTGATTTAATTCTCCTCATTAACTTCACATTATCTGCGAACAGAGACACTTCTGAGACTATCCCTTCGATAATGTCATTCACACCATTATCAAAAGCACTGGTCTAGGACCGCCCCTGTGAGAGCCCGCTCAATCACAGGTGCCCAGTGTGATACCTCATCACGTACCATGACCCGTTGTTGCCTCCCTGTCAGGTATTCTCTGATCCACTGCAGTCCCTTCCTTTTATACAATTCCTGTCCTCTAGCTTCTGCACTAAACTCTTGTGAGGAACTGTGTCGAAGGCCTTCTTGCAGTCCAAGGAAATGCAATCAACACAACCCTCTCTCTTGGGTCTTCTGTTACTTTATCATAAAACTCCGGAAGGTTTGTGACACAGGATTTGCCATCCATGAATCCGTGCTGCTGCATTCATGCTCTTGTTCTTTTCCAGGTGCTTCACCACTCTCCTCCTGATAATCTTCTCCATAACTTTGCATACTATACACGTCAGTGACACTGGTCTGTAGTTTAGTGCCTCTTGTCTTTTTTCTTTTTTAAAAATGAGAACTGCATTTGCCATTTTCCATACCTCAGGTAGTTACCCGGTTTCAAGGGATGTGTTGAAGATTGTGATTGGTGGCACACACAGCGTTTCTGCTCCCTCTGTAAGGACCCACGGGGAGATCTCCGGTCCCATTGCCTTTTGAGGTAAAAAGGTCACTTAGCAGCTTCTTCACCTCCTCAGTTGTGTGTATGTCATCAAACACTTGTTGGTATATTCCTTGTTGGTGTCCCCCTCCGTTTTGTCTTCCCAGAGACCTTCCTGTCTCCACTGCAAATACTTCCTTTAATCTCGTGTTGAGGTCCTCACATATCTCGTGATCGTTTCTTGAGAGTTCTCCACCTTCTTTTCTCAGCCTGATCACCTCGTCTTTGACTGTTGTCTTCCTCCTGATGTTTCTATACATCAATTTCGGGTCTGTGCATACTCGTTTCTGGCTCTTCGACTAATGTCCTTATTTTCCTGCGTCCTCTGCCTTCTGCACCTTTTCCATTCTCTAATGCACTTAATTTTTGCCTCCCTACGCCGTCGGGTAAACCAAGGACTCGCTTTGGTCTTCCCATTATTTTTGTTGCCCTTTGGAGCAAACCTCTGTGTGTGTGTGTCTGTGTGTCTGTGTGTGTGTGTGTGTATGTGTGTGTTTGTGTGTGTGTGTGTGCGCGAAAATTCAAGTTATGTTAACTTATTTTCTACTTTTCAGGATGCAGGCACCACCCTGCCACGACCAATCATCATGAATGAGGTATGTTTGACGACAAACATCTGGGAGTTTGGTAAGTTATGAAGTGACAATTATGGGCCACAAAAACACACACGCAAACACACATACATATTCATACATACACTGCACACACACAACACACACACACACACACACACACACCACACACACACACACACACACACACACACACACACACACACAGCTCTATCAAACCTTCAAGGAGTATTGTATTAGGCTGGTTCCTTCTTATGGAAATTAAAAGATAGAAAAATCAATGATAAAATAATAAAAAATGAAAACATAATAACAATAAGATAGTATATATAAAACACTTAAACATGAAATTAATCCTACTTAAAGCAAGGAAATGAAAAATGAAATATATAAATAATTAGTGACTCAAAGCTAATATGTACACAATACGTAAAGAATATTTCCGTGTTGATGCAGCGGTTAGTGACGCTGAGTCGTTGTTGATGACGATGGTGGGGGTCACAGGTGGACCTGTTGATGACGATGGTGGGGGTCACAGGTGGACCTGTTGATGACGATGGTGGGGGTCACAGGTGGACCTGTTGATGACGATGGTGGGGGTCACAGGTGGACCTGTTGATGATGGTGGGGGTCACAGGTGGACCTGTTGATGACGATGGTGGGGGTCACAGGTGGACCTGTTGATGACGATGGTGGGGGTCACAGGTGGACCTGTTGATGACGATGGTGGGGGGCACAGGTGGACCTGTTGATGACGATGGTGGGGGTCACAGGTTGACCTGTTGATGACGATGGTGGGGGTCACAGGTGGACCTGTTGATGACGATGGTGGGGGTCACAGGTGGACCTGTTGATGACGATGGTGGGGGTCACAGGTGGACCTGACTGTTGACCCACTGAGTAGACAGTGACCCCAACACAAGTAGAGATTTTGAGGAACAGAGATGCTGGGATCATCTGTCCATCACAACACTTGTTAAACAGTTGAGTCACCAGTAATGTACAACCATGAAACTCTGGTGGAGTTATAACTGTGTAAAGGCTGCTAGAATGTTGTGTAGCTGATTGGGTGATCGGCTACATGTGGAATGGTGACCAGTGTAGGTAGAGATGCCAGACTGACACTCAGATCTTGTCAAGATCTATGCTGCCCCTCTTATCTCGCCTATGTCAGATGACCCGAGATGACAATAAAGCCTAAAATATAGAAATACAAATTTACGCACCACTCGAAAAATCACTCACATTATAGGCATATGGCCTATAAAAGAAATGGTGAGGATTAAATGATGCTAAACTACGTAAGTCTAGATCAGAGAATGTTTCAGAGAGTGTCGTCAACAAAGATTCCATCCCTTAACCTCCCTATGCTATACTAGAAGAGTCACATACACATGTCATCTACGAAACTCGCGTCTGTTACCATATATGTTACATATACTTGGGTAACTGCACTCGTATGTAGGGTCAAAATTGACTAACTACTACCATAGCTACTAACTACTGTTGAAACAGTACTTCTGTCTACCTATTACAATATTACAGCAAACAGGCACTAGAAATATTTGTTTAGAAATAACAGGAGCACATGATCACTTTGACCCACTTGTGGGAGATGTTTCCAACGAGGCTAAACATGTACAACAGACTATCATAGTTTACCCTCAAAACGTAAACAGATAAGTTGAACTCTAACATGAGCATACTGTCACCTACATACGGGGGTGTTAATTTTACACCTTCCTGGCACATCCCAATTTTTGACACAGGTTGGCAGGATCTCAGAAGTGTGAACTGTGACGGACAGATGCCGAGAGGACCCGTTACACAATGAGCAATCCAGGAATTTTATATAGCATCCTTGATAAAGATTGTGGACAATTGACTATAAATATCTGTCGAGTTCACACGTTCCATCTTTTTAATTATATAATGGATTCCTGTCTCATTTAATGAGAGAGGATTCAATTATGTTCCTTTCCAATGGAACTATTGGGTAAAATGACCTGAGCTGCTATATGACTCGGCGGATAATTGCAAGTACTAATGTGATTAAAGATAGTGTCTGACTCCTGAGCAGTCCTTACCGAGTACTGATGATGGACTAATCTGCCCGGCAGATGAAACAGAACAAGTGTACATGAGACCTTATAAACCCCACCAACGATGTTGAATAGTACATTTTTAATCAACTTCTATTTCACTGTTCTGATGTTATTGAAGGCAATATTTATACTGTGCTTTTCTAATGCATCATGCAGGCTGGTCATATTCTCATTGTAAGGCAAAACCAGTATATTTTTCTTGGAAGGTACCTCTCTAAGTTCAGTCCTGTAGAAAGTCTACTTGGCTGCCATTAACGCCTCCTCAACAAAATCCCTAAGTTATCTCACTTGAGTACCTATGTTCCATCTCTTATTAATTTCATTATCCAAATATAACTGGCAACAAATACGCAAAGCTCTCAGGACCACTGTAGAGATAACACTCATTTTCACCCTCGATTAATGATTAGAATAATAGTGAATATATGGCGACACATTTCTTGATTTCTTGTACACTCTAAATTTAAATTTCCTGTCAATATGATGTTTTAGAAAGGCAATTTATCTACCTCGTGCTCTGTTGTGAATTAAATTGAAGGATCTAAATCACTGAGTTTTGGATGGAATCCATCACTGTCGTAATCTCTAGGCCACAGACAACATCGTCTACATATCAGAACCACTTGGCTTTACTAGGAGGATATTTTTATGGATTCTAGTCTCAAAGAATTTTATTCAAGTTGCTGACTAATGGACTAAGCGGATTTCCCATGGCCGAGCCTTGATTTTGAGCGAAGTATTTACCTTCAAATGGGAATTTACAGTCCGTAACACAATACTTAATGAGTTCAATAATTGTGTTGGTCGGGTAGGGCATAGAGAGGTGTTGTAGTTCTTCTAGATACGTGAGCAAATCAAGGGTAGGGAGTCTAGTAAATAATGCTGTGACATCAAAACTCACAAGAGAAAAGTCATGTGATTCCGGTCTGTGACCAGGCCTCATGGTGGATCGGGGTCTGATCAACCAGGCTGTTACTGTTAGCTGTGCATAAACCGACGTATGAACCACAGCCTGGCTGATCACGGTACTGATTTTAGGTGCATCTCCAGCGCCTTCATGAAGACAGCCAGGGATCTATTGGTAATACTCCTTCAGTGTGCTGAGAGGCAGTTGAACAGTCTTGGGCCGCTGACACTTATTGCGTTGCCTCTTAGTGTACTAGTGGGGGCCCTGCTTTTCATTGGAGGGGTAATGCATCTCTTGCCGAGTCTTTTGCTTTTGTAGGGAGTGATTTTCGTGTGCAAATTTGGTACTAATCCCTCTAGGACTTTCCAAGTGTATATTATCACCAAACTATCTTGCCTGGATTCCAGGGAATACAAATCATGGGACTTCAACCATTCCCAGTAATTTAGGTGCTTTATCGTTCTTGTGTGCCATAAAGGTTCTCTGTATATTCTCCAGGTCAGCAATTTCGCCTGCCTTAAAGGGGGCCGTTAGTGTACAGCAGCATTCCAGCCTAGAGAAAACAAGTGATTTGAAGACAATCATCATGGGCTTGGCAACCCTAGTTTTGAAGGTTCTTACTATCCATCCTATCCTTTTCTAGCAGATGCGGTAAATACATTGTTGTGGTCTTTGAAAGTGAGATCCTCTGACATGACTCCAGGTCCTTCACCTTAATTTTTTCGTCGTGTGATTGAAATTTATTTTATACTCTGATACAGTTTTAATTTCCTCAAGTTTTTCATATCGGAGTATTTGAAATTTCTCTTCATTGAACTTCATACTGTTTTCTGTGGCCCAGTTAAAGATTTGGTTGGTGTCCATTTGGAGTCTTCGATGGATGATACTGTCATAGAAATCTGGTTGTCATCCGCAAAGGAAGACACGGTGCTGTGGCTTACTTCTCTGTCTATGTTCTCTGATGAGGAACAAGATGGGAGTGAGTACCGTACCTTGTGGAACAGAGCTTTTCATAATACCTGCCTCAGACTTTGTTCTGTTTACTATTGTTCTTTGTGTTCTGTTTGTTAGGAAGTTATAGATCCATCTACCACATTTTCCTGCTATTCCCTTATCACACATTCTGTGCACTATTACACCATGGTCGCACTTTTGCAATTGCTTTACTGCCAACTTATAATAATAATAATAATAATAATAATAATATTATAATAATAATAATAACATCTTTATTTTACTACAAGTACACGTAGAGGGTATACAGTCCTGGCTGATAACAATGACATACTATTATGTAGAAAGTCCCTTGTTATGCTCCGCATTTCGGGCAAATTAGGTCAGTGTCCCAGGATGCGACCCACACCAGTCGACTAACACCCAGGTACCCATTTTACTGATGGGGAACATAGACAACAGGTGGAAAGAAACACGTCCAATGTTTCTACTCTGGCTGGGAATCGAACCCAGGTCCTCGCCGTGTGAAGCGAGAGCGTTAACCACCAGGCCACCAGAGTGGGGGTGTGTTTGTTGTGTTTAGTAACTGTGGGATGACCCCTGTGTCCATGCTCCCCCTCCATAGAATGCTAAATGCACACAATAGGGACTTCTTCACAGTTCTTGATTAATACAGAGTTCCACGAGTCCGGGCCTGGGCAGGTGCATGAGCAGGTCATTTATTACCTTTTTGAAGTCTTGTGGTGTTAGCATAATATCAGAGATTTTTTAAATGACCGAATTTGGAGTTTCGGTGATAAAAAAATCATTGAGATTGTCGACCCTTAGTCTGATTAACGGCTTGTTAAACACCGAGTCATACTGGGACTTTAGTATAAAGGCTAGATAAATGCATGAGTGGGTGTGGGCGGGTGTGAGTTGGATCTGACTAGCTTGTGCTACTAGGTCAGTTGCCGTGCTCCTTCCTTAGTGAATGTGACCTGACCTGATTACCTTAAGGCATTGGCTTCAGACAGTGGGTGAATTGAACCTGCCTCGCATAGGCCAGTGGGCCTGGTGCAGTGTTCCTTCTTATGTTCTTAGATATGGGATAAGAAAATAAGTATTTTGTGTTTCTTTCAGTTTCATTTGTTGCTTTAAGTTTTTTCCTGAGATTCTTGACTCCTGTAAGATTTATTAAGCTTAAGTTTGATATTTGCTATTTCTCTGACCAGTGCCTCCTTTCGTACTTCAGATATACTGGCCCCTCTCAGCAGCTCTGTGATTCTTCACCTTCGCCTGTATAAGGACCATCTCTCTTTCTAGTTTACATCTTTCTTTTCTTAAAGGAATGTGCCTTGAGCAGACCTCAAGTACCACAGAGTTAATTCTTTCTTGGCAAACGTTCGGATCCGTGTTGTTTAGGATCCCTTCCCAGCTTGTTTAATTTAGGATATTTTTGATTTGTTTCTACTATATATTTTTGTTTTTGAAGTTGAATGTGGTGAAGGCATCCTCATAACTGATCACATTTTGATGGTCAGGAGCTCTGTGCATACATTATGTTGTGATCTGAGTGTATTGCCTTTGATACGGTTATATTACGCATCAGATCATCATTAAACCATACCACGGGCTAACGCGACGCCCGTGGTATGGTTTGTTTGCTTTCGTGTCATTACGATTTCGTGAGTCAGATCATCATTGTTAGTGAAGACGAGGTCCAGTGTATTTTTTAGGCTTGTAGGCTCTATTATTTGCTGATTAAAGATGAGCTTGGTGCAGAGATTTAATAACTAGTGTGTTTGTGTGTGTGTACACTCACCTAGTTGAGGTTGCAGGGGTCGAGTCCAAGCTCCTGGCCCCGCCTCTTCACTGGTCGCTACTAGGTCACTCTCCCTTTATCATACCTCTACTTAAAGCTATGTATGGATCCTGCCTCCACTACATCGCTTCTCAAGCTATTCCACTTCCTGACTATGGCTGAATAAATACTTCCTAACATCCCTGTGATTCATCTGTGTCTTCAACTTCCAACTGTGTCCCTTTGTTGCCGTGTCCCATCTCTGGAACATCCTTGTCAATTCCTCTCAGTAGTTTGTATGTCGTTATCATGTCCCCCCTATCTCTCCTGTCCTCCAGTGTCGTCAGGTTGATTTCCTTAACCTCTCCTTTTAGGACATTCCTTTTTAGCTCTGGGATAGTCTTGTTGAAAACCCTTTTGGGCACTTTTTTAATTTCTTTTACGTGTTGGCTAGGTGTGGGTTCCAAACTGGTGCCGCATACTCCAATAGGGGGCTTAACGTACGGTGTACAGGGTCATGAGCGATTCCTTATTAAGATGTCAGAATGCTGTTCTGAGGTTTGCTAGGTGCCCATATGCTACAGCAGTTATTTGGTTGATGTGCTCTTTAGGAGATGTGCCTGGTGTTATACTCACCCAAAGATCTTTTTCCTTGAGTGAGGTTTGTAGTCTCTGGCCCCCTAGACTCTATTCCGTCTGCGGTCTTCTTTGCCCTTCCCCAATCTTCATGACTTTGCACTTGGTGGGGTTGAACTCCAGGAGCCAATTGCTGGACCAGGTCTGCAGCCTGTCCAGATCCCTGGTCTTCGATCGAATGAATTCTTCTCATTAACCTCACGTCATCTGCAAACAGGGACACTTCGGAGTCTATTCCTTCCGTCATGTCGTTCACAAACACCAGAAACAGCACTGGTCCTAGGACTGACCCTTGTGGGACTCCGCTGGTCACAGGTGCCCACTCTGACACCTCGCCACGTACCATGACTCGCTGCTGTCTTCCTGACAAGTATTCCCTGATCCATTGTAGTGCCTTCCCTGTTAGCCATGCTTGGTCCTCCAGTTTTTGCACTAATCTCTTGTGTGGAACTCTGTCAAACGCCTTCTTGCAGTCCAAGAAAATGCAATCCACCCACCCCTCTCTCTCTTGTCTTACTGCTGTCACCATGTCGTAGAACTCTAGTACGTTTGTGACATCGGATTTCCCGTCCCTGAAACCATGTTGGCTGCTGTTGATGAGATAATTTCTTTCTAGGTGTTCCACCACTCTTCTGATAATCTTACTATACATGTTAGTGACACTGGTCTGTAGTTTAGTGCTTCATGTCTGTCTCCTTTTTTAAAGATTGGGACTACATTTGCTGTCTTCAATGCCTCAGGCAATCTCCCTGTTTCGATAGTTGTATTGAATATTGTTGTTAGGGGTACACATAGCGCCTCTGCTCCCTCTCTCAGGGCCCATGGAGAGATGTTATTCGGCCCCATTGCCTTTGAGGTATCTAGCTTACTCAAAAGCCTCTTCACTTCTTCCTCGGTTGTGTGTACTGTGTCCAGCACTTGCTGCTGTACCCCACCTCTCCGTCTTTCTGGAGCCCCTTCTGTCTCCTCTGTGAACACTTCTTTGAATCTCTTGTTTAACGAGTTACATACTTCACGGTCATTTCTTGTTGTCTCCTTCCTTCCTTAGCCTGATTACCTGGTCCTTGACTGTTGTTTTCCTCCTGATGTGGCTGTATAACAGCTTCGGGTCAGATTTGGCTTTTGCTGCTGTGTGTGTGTGTGTGTGTGTGTGTGTGTGTGTGTGTGTGTGTGTGTGTGTTTGTGTGTGTGAATTTTTATCTAAGCTGTCTCCTGGGGTGATCTCTGCTAAAAACATTGTTTTCTACACTCCTCCATTATAGGTGTCTCAAGTTGATATCCTCCAATTGATATCCTTCAGTTTTCATAAGCTGCTCCTGGAATTGCTGGGAAGTTGCATCCGGAGGCTTGTATACCACCACACGGATAAGATTTTCGATCTTTACTGTCAAAAATTTAACTACATCATTTGAGGTGTTTATTAGTTCTGGAATTCCAGTGTAAAGGAGTCAACTGTGTCGCCATATATTCAATATTCCAGTCTTGAATCCAGGGTCAAAAGGAGTTTTTCTTCCAATGCTCCTGAGAGCTTCGCGTATTTGTAACCCGTAATATTTGGATGATGAAATTTGTAGATTTTGATAATTCTCCTGTAATTTGTGAAATAATTGAAGCACACAAGTGTTTATATAAGTTAGTATAGGTGTGTAGTGTTGATGTGACTTAAAAGGTAAGCCACAGGAGAGCCAACATCCCCTATAATTTACTTATCTACGGTAATCAGTTAATTAAAACGTAAAGGTTATGTTGTGATGAATGGTTTGAAAAACCGACAAGTTGTAGATTGAGACACTTGTGCAGCATATGGGAATCTTTATTCAGGAAACGTTTCGCCACACAGTGGCTTCATCAGTCCGATACAAAGAGGAAGGCGTAAGGAGAGGAGGAGAATGAGGTAATCAGTCCCTCAACCTGGAGTCGATGGACTGAACACATCGACTCCAGGTTGAGGGACTGATTACCTCATTCTCCTCCTCTCCTTACGCCTTCCTCTTTGTATTGGACTGATGAAGCCACTGTGTGGCGAAACGTTTCCTGAATAAAGATTCCCATATGCTGCACAAGTGTCTCAATCTACAAAGGTTATGTTGGAAAATCTAATATTCTGATAAAGAAAATGTACTACACACCTGGAAATGTCACTGATTATAAATAAATATGTGAATAATATTATCGTTTTGAGGAGAGATCATCGGATATAGTGTAATGGAAAAACAGAACCTCAATTGGTGCAGAGTAAATCGAGGTTCGTTAGAGCCCATAAGAAAATTATCGACTGATTCTTGTAACGAAAGAAAGAACAAATGGTTGGTGTATCTGTATATGTTCAGATATCTGAAATATCTTGTCAGATTAATGTTGATTATGATAAAACATTATGTGGTAACGTCTGGATGAGGAACGCCATCCACCTGAACAGTGGATGGGCAGGAGTATGTAAGGCCCATGATGGTTCTCTGATGTTGAAGAAAAGGTATACGTTATCCTGGGCGGATGGTATCAGTCCGATGTTGTGGAACCTCCAGTACTACTTGGTTGAAGCACCACAAGTAGGATGAAAAAGGCCAGGAGTAGTCGGACTGTGTTACTTGGTCCAATAGACGAGTATCTTGCTCCCATATCTGGTGTCTATACCTTGGATGACCAGGCCAGCAGCAGAGCTAATAAAAAAATTAAGCAGGTTACCAACAGTTATGCAAATACTACATTTAACAAAACAGAGGATGGTAAGCCATCTTAATGGTATAACAACGACCAGAAATACTCCTGGTAGATCACCTTACCTGATCAGGAGAAGAGTGGAGGATTTAAGTTGGATAAATTTAGATTTAGAAAGGACATAGGTAAGTACTGGTTTTCTAACAGAGTTGTAGATGCGTGGAACAGTCTTCCCAGTGGGGTGATAGAGGCTAGGACCTTGGGTAGCTTTAAGAAGAGACTGAACAAATATATGAGTGGGAGGGGCTGGGTTTGATTGGTGTTAAGGGGTACGGGAGTTATTTCTTGAGTAGCTTTAGGTAGATGTCGTTTTGATAAGGACCTGCCTCGTATGGGCCAGTAGGCCTTCTGCAGTGTTCCTACATTCTTATGTTCTTATGTTAAGAACATAAGAACATAAGAACATAAGAACATAAGAAAGGAGGAACACTGCAGCAGGCCTGTTGGCCCATACTAGGCAGGTCCTTTAGAATTCATCCCACTAACAAAACATTTGCCCAACCCAATTTTCAATGCCACCCAAGAAACAAGCTCCGATGTGCAAGTCCCACTCAAATCCAACCCCTCCCACTCATGTACTTATCCAACCTAAATTTGAAACTACCCAAAGTCCTAGCCTCAATAACCCAACTAGGTAGACTGTTCCACTCATCAACTACCCTATTTCCAAACCAATACTTTCCTATGTCCTTTCTAAATCTAAACTTATCTAATTTAAATCCATTACTGCGGGTTCTCTCTTGGAGAGATATCCTCAAGACCTTGTTAATATTTAATACCCATCTTCCACTTATACACCTCGATCAGGTCTCCCCTCATTCTTCGTCTAACAAGTGAATGTAACTTAGAGTCTTCAATCTTTCTTCATAAGGAAGATTTCTAATGCTATGTATTAATTTAGTCATCCTACGCTGAATGTTTTCTAACGAATTTATGTCCATTCTGTAATATGGAGACCAGAATTGAGCTGCATAATCTAGGTGAGGCCTTACTAATGATGTATAAAGCTGCAGTATGACCTCTGGACTTCTGTTGCTTACATTCTTGATATAAATCCCAGTAATCTATTTGCCTTATTACGTACGCTTAGGCATTGCTGTCTTGGTTTAGGGTTTCTGCTTACCATAACCCCCAAGTCCTTAAGAACTAAGACATAAGAAAGGTAGAACACTTGCAGCAGCCGTTGGACATACGAGGTCCTTACATTCATCCACTAAACTTCACCAACTATTTTCAATGTACCAGATAATAAGCTCTGAGTGCAAGTCCACTCAAATCAACCTTCCCTCTCATGTATTTATCACTAAATTTGAACTACCCAAGTCCTAGCTCAATAACCCAACAGGTAGATGTTCAACATCCACCCTATTCCAGACAAACTTTCCTATGTCCTTTCTAATCTAACTATCTAATTTAAATCCATTCTGCGGGTTCTCTTTGGAAGATTCCTCAAGACCTTGTTAATCCCTTTATTATACTATTCTTCACTTTACACTTCGATCAGGTCTTCCATCTTCTTAACTATAAATAACAAAGTGTTAATGTGTAACTTAAAGGTTGGAGTTTCAATCTTTCTTCAAAGGAGATTTCTAATGCTATGTATTAATTAGTCATCCTACGTGATGTTTTCTAAACGTATTTTTGTCATTCTGTAATATGGAGACCAAATTTAGTGCATAATCTAGGTGGGCCTTTTAATGTGTTAAAGCGCCCCTATGACCTCTGGACTTTGTTGCTTACATTTTGTTTAAAAAACCAGTAAAACTATTTGCCCTTTTTCGTACGCTTGGCTTTGCGTTTGGTTTAAGGTTGTGCTTCCATAACCCCCCAAATCCTTTTTTGCAATTGTTTGGGGAAATTCTAATTTTTTAATTTTATGTGCTAGGGTTTGGCACTCCGAGTTTAGAAAATTGATTTTTTACATTTAACCCGCCCCTTCACTTTTCTGCCCGAGTAGAGTTTTTCTAAATCCCCCGAAGTTCCCTAAATCTCGTTGATCAATTATCCCCTATCTTGTGTACCCGGGAATTTGCTCATCCTAGCAAACCCTTTATCAAGATCATTTATATTTTATAAACAACAAACGGGCCCCGATGATCCCTGTGGAAAAGCCACTTGTTTTTGATCCCCACTCAGATTTAACCCCATTTATGGACACTCTCTGCCTCCTGTCTGTCAGCCATGATTCGATCCACGAGAGCACCCTTCCCCCAATGCCATGAGCTGCTACTTTCTTCAACAGTTTTTGGGTGCGGAACTCTATCAAATGCCTTACTAAAATCTAAGTAAATAATATCAAATTCTTTATCGTGGTCAACAGCCTCAAAAGCTTTACTGAAGAAAGTTAATAAATTAGTTAGACAAGACCGGCCTCTTGTGAATCCATGCTGAGTATCATTATCAAGCTATGCTTATCGAGATGGCTTCTTATAATCTCAGCTATAAAATTGACTCTAGTAATTTGCCTACAATTGAGGTCAGGCTTATTGGGCGGTAATTTGACGGTAACGACTTGTCCCCTGTTTTAAAAATAGGAATTACATTAGCCATCTTCCACATATCAGACCCCTACACCTGTTTGAAGAGATAAATTAAAATATTAGTTAATGGTTCACAGACTTCCATTTTGCATTCCTTTAGAACCCTTGAAAAAACCTCATCAGGACCCGGTGACTTATTTTGCTTCAGTCGGTCTATCTGCTTCACAACCATTTCACTAGTGACTATGATGTTACATAATTTATCTTCTTCTGGCCACTATAAAAATTAATTACCGGAATATTATTAGTGTCTTCCTGTGTAAAAACCGAGAGAAAATAATTATTTAAAATCGAGCACATTTCATTCTCTTTGTCAGTAAGATGCCCATAGTTATTTTAAGGGGACCTATCTTACTCTGACTTTTGTTCTATATACCTGGAAAAAACTTTTTGGGTTAGTTTTAGAATCCCTAGCAACTTTAATTTCATATCCCTTTTAGCTTTTCTTACCCCCTTTTTAATGTCCCTCTTAATGTCAATATACTGATTCATAAGATGACCCTCGCCTCTTTTGATACGCCTATAAATTCCTTTCTTAGCCCTAGTAGATATTTCAGCCTATTATTCATCCATTTTGGGTCATTTCTATTTGATCTAATTTCTTTTATAAGGGATAAATTGTTCTTTGAGCAGCATGTATTGTGTTCAAAAAAACTGTCATATTGATAGCTCTCTTCGTTACCCCAGTCAAACAGATGATAAGTGTTCTCTAAGCCATCGTAATTGCTTAAGCGAAAATCTGGGACTGTTATGAGTTATCCCTACTATCATACTTCCATTCAATTCTAAATGTAATTGATTTGTGGTCGCTAGCACCCAGTTCTTCGAAACTTCTAATTATTACAAGGGATTCTTTGTTTGCCAGAACTAAGTCAAGCAGGTTATTACCCCTTGTAGGTTTCTGTCACAAACTGCTTCAAAAAACAAACCCTGAACTACCTCTAAGAAGTCGTATGATTCTAAATTCCCAGTCAAGAAATTCCCAAATTTCAATATGACAAAAGTAAAGTCTCCTAGAATTACTACATTATCGTGCCTTGTGGCCCTAACAATTTCCTCCCATAGTAGTCTTCCTGGTCCCTATCTAAATTTGGGGGACGGTATATCACACCTAAAGTTAATTTTTCATGCCCTTTTGAAAATTCTATCCAAACAGACTCTGTATGTGTTACTTCAGACTTAATACCGTTTTAATGCAACAGTTCAAGCGATCTCGGACATACAATGCCACCCCACCCCCCTTCCCGATACTTCTATCTACTTGGAACAATTTGAAACCCTGAATGTGACATTTCTGCAGGCATGTCCCGACTTTTTGAGTTAAACCACGTCTCAGTAATGGCAAATACATCTATGTTACCTGCACTAGCAACTAGTCTCAACTCGTCCATCTTATTCCTAGCACTGCGACTATTTGTGTAATATATACTTAAGGACCCCCCCTTTCTCTTTATCATTCCTGCTCCTTTTGTTATTCCACTAAACCTATTACTGTCCTGTCAATTAGTGCCACGGCCTTCCGGAATCCACCCTCATTTTGCCTATTACTAGTTCTCCTAGTACTCATATTACTACCCTGAGACTTCACAGTTTTTCCGCAGAAACCCATACCCCTAACTATTCCCAGTTTAAAGACCTAAAAAACTCCCTCCCCTGCGTTGGCTAGTGCTCCCACCCCCCACCTAGACAAGTGAAGCCCATCCCTGGCATACATGTCATTTCTGCCATAGAAGAGGTCCCCGTTGTCAATGAATGGTTACCGCATTTTCCTTACAGTATTTGTCCAGCCAGCAATTGACACCATTGCTCTGGACAACCATTCATTTCCAACTCCTTTCCCTTTGGGAAATGCCACATATGACAGGTTTCCCACCCTTCTTCCTAATTATCTCTATTGCTGACCTATACCTGCTAATCAGGTCCTCACTCCTACGTCTGCCAACAATCGTTGCCTCCAGCACTGAGACAGATAATAGGATTGCTCCCATTACCTCTCATGATGTCATCCAGATGGCTAACAATATCTTCATCCCCTCCCAGCAATCTGTATGGCTAAGTTCTACATTATTTAACTTTAAGTGCTAGGGTTATAGGGCACTCCCGAGCTTCAGAACCTTGCATTTATCCACATTGAAATGCTTTTGCCACTTTTCTGACCAAGAGTAGAGTTTGTCTAAATCCTCCTGAAGTTCCCTAACATCTACGTTTGAATCAATTATCCTACCTATCTTCGTTGTCATCGGCGAATTTGCTCATATCACTAGCAATTCCCTCATCAAGATCATTGATATATATTTATAAACAACAACGGGCCCAAGACTGATCCCTGTGGAACGCCACTTGTTACCGATCCCCACTCGGATTTTAACCCCATTTATGGACACTCTCTGCTTCCTGTCTGTGAGCCATGACTCGACCCAAACGAGAGCACCCTCCCCCAATGCCATGAGCTGCTACTTTCTTCAATAGTCTTTGGTGCGGAACTCTATCAAATGCCTTACTAAAATCTAAGTAAACAATATCAAATTCTTTATCGTGGTCAACAGCCTCAAAAGCTTTACTGAAGGAAGTTATAAATTAGTTAGACAAGACCGGCCTCTTGTGAATCCATGCTGAGTATCATTAATCAAGCTATGCTTATCGAGATGGCTTCTTATAATCTCAGCTATAATTGACTCTAGCAACTTGCCTACAATTGAGGTCAGGCTTATTGGGCGGTAATTTGACGGTAACGACTTGTCCCCTGTTTTAAAAATAGGAATTACATTAGCCATCTTCCACATATCAGACACTACACCTGTTTGAAGAGATAAATTAAAAATATTAGTTAATGGTTCACAGACTTCCATTTTGCATTCCTTAAGAACCCTTGAAAAAACCTCATCAGGACCCGGTGACTTATTTTGCTTCAGTCGGTCTATCTGCTTCACAACCATTTCACTAGTGACTGTGATGTTACATAATTTATCTTCTTCTGATCCACTATAAAAATTAATTACCGGAATATTATTAGTGTCTTCCTGTGTAAAAACCGAGGGGAAAATAATTATTTAAAATCGAGCACAATTTCATTCTCTTTGTCAGTAAGATGCCCATAGTTATTTTTAAGGGGACCTATCTTATCTCTGACTTTTGTTCTATATACCTGGAAAAAACTTTTTGGATTAGTTTTTGAATCCCTAGCAACTTTAATTTCATAGTCCCTTTTAGCTTTTCTTATCCCCTTTTTAATGTCCCTCTTAATGTCAATATACTGATTCATAAGATGACCCTCGCCTCTTTTGATACGCCTATAAATTCCTTTCTTAAGCCCTAGTAGATATTTCAGCCTATTATTCATCCATTTAGGGTCATTTCTATTTGATCTAATTTCCTTATAAGGGATAAACGTTCTTTGAGCAGCATGTATTGTGTTCAGAAAACTGTCATATTGATAGCTCTCTTCGTTACCCCAGTCAACAGATGATAAGTGTTCTCTAAGCCCGTAATAAGTGTTCTCTAAGCCCTGATAAGTGTTCTCTAAGCCCTGATAAGTGTTCTCTAAGCCCTGATAAGTGTTCTCTAAGCCCTGATAAGTGTTCTCTAAGTGAATCTCCAAACTTCAACCCACACCAGGTAATGTTAATACTACCAGGAGTAGAAATTAAAGCACCTTAGACAACCAGGGACTGGGGTTTCGCCCCACCCCGCTAGATGGAAGTGCCGGCAGTAACTCGCTAATGGTTCCTGGCTGTCTGAACAACCCTAACCCCATTTAAGGCTTTTCCCTCACAACGTGTTATCGTCTGGATGAGGAATTGCATCGCTAAGTATATTGGAATTGTGTGTGAGCACCTTTAGGTGTATTTTAATTACCACAGAACAGGTAAGGTAGCTAGGTATTGAAAAATCTTAATTTCTCAGCCTGCTAGGGAGGCGTTAAGATATATCACCAATACCTTGGCAAGTAATACTTATGTTTTGCATTTGTTTTTCACATTGCAATTGGACCATTATAGTGTATAATATTAATGTAAAAGAATTAGATGAGTTAAGTCACATTGTCAATTAATAAATATTCACTTAACAACCCTATTAATAAGCTTGGTTACTGGCGAAAATTTTATTTCAGTTTTTTCAGGAACCTAGTTCCTATTTAAAGGGCCCCCTAAGTGTGAGTTAGGACTAGCCCTTTTTGGTGGGCACTAAAGGGGGAACAATACAAAACTTTTTTTCCTCAAGTCCCACATGTCCTGGGTACATAAACTCAGTTTTCCCCCCATTATATTGGGAAGATTAATTAAAGATCGTACGAAAAATTCACCCAAAAAATTTCTCAAAAAAATTAAAAAGATATTAAACAATTACTAATCTGAGATTTTTTTTTTTAATTTTTTTAAAAAAACACAGTTTAACAAAAAAACCCCCTTAAATAAAATTTAAAAAAATACATTTAGGATTAAATCCAGAAACTACCTGACAAAAAAAACAGGGACAAAAAATTAACTGACACAAAGAGATTGCACTATACACTCGAAATATTGCTGTATAACAACGTAACTTAAGAAAATGGGATCTGAACCCTATTTTACAAAAAAAACCAAACAAGGACAAACTTAACAGGTGACCTCGTAACGGGGTTCGATAATGATTATATAAACATCATTAATCGAATTTCTTTCAGGTATATAATTTTTACATAGTATTACTGTGACAAAGACAAAGGCTCAATCAAAAAAAAAAAGAATATTCAAAAAGAAAATAACAATCAAAACCTTCAATTAGTCACAAAAGGGAATACCTAATCATAATCTCAATAAAACAAGTACTACTCACCCCAAACTAACCCAGATACGGGGAAATTCTCAAAAACATACATATGTCCCTCACTACAAACCCTATAGTCATTACAAAATAAAAAGTCAAAAGCATTCCTAAACCATCTACAGATGAGCACATATTAATTCAAAAATAAATACGTAAATCAAACAACTTCTTTCGGGCCCAAAGGGGTTGAAAAAATTACAGTAAAAAAACAATCTAGGGTATACCCTAAATAAACAGCCAAAAACTACTTCAAAAATAACAAAAAAATTAATCTCAAAACGCGATAAATATCTCACCGAAACATGCCCAAAAGGTGTATATGCACCCCAAAAAAACCCAAATACTTGGTCCCAAATATTAAGATGGCCATGACGACCCTCAAGCCCACGTACATACGGGGCATGACAACCACAAGTTTGAAGCTAATGCACCCCGAAAAACCCCTAACCTTTATACCCCCACACGCCTCTCGAACCCCCCCCCCCCGGGGGGCGACCCCGCGTGCCCCCCTGACTTTCCCCCTCTACATATGCAATCCCCAAAACCCGACCCTTTACTAACCCTTCCCCAATTTGATTCAGGAGAATCCCTAACTTTTGCGTTCATTTCCCGAAAAAACCCGCACCCCCCTCCTCCCTTACAGTTTTTTATGACACATTGTACAAAAAAACGTTACGAAGTACCCAGCCACAACCCCCCCAAACCCCCCTTCCCCCTCTTTACCCACGATATATAAATATAACCACCTGAAATAAACCAAAATTTTTACACGTCTAACCCCCCACACTAGGCTTAAGCACCAGGCCGACGCCCCCCAGCCCCCCCCCTGTACCACCCTACGAACCAACACCTGACACCCCCAACCTTCACAAAAAATACTAATGGAACCCCCGTCTCACCCCCCACAGATTCCCACCTCCCCCCCCCTACTACCCCTTTTGGGTTTTTAGTAACTCTCCCGACGGTAGGATGCCGTGCAGAAAACAATACGTTACCTCTCGCACCCTAGGATTTAACTTCAGCTTACTAAACCTATACCAAATACTCCCCGATGCATACATGGGGAACCCCTCTACTGGGGCGACAATCCTCCCTGCAAGCAACCTACACAAAACCCCTATTCGAATTTTCCTCGGTTCTCTAACCAACATCAAAGCCTGCAATACGATTTCACATTCCCTCAACTCCACTCCACCATACAACTTTTCCAACCTATCATGTACTTTTTTCAGCTCCCCCCCCCCCTTCACTCCCTCGCACAAAGCTTCCCATTTAATAAACACACATTTAACCCTCCTTCTCAGGTCCATCAACCCCAACCCACCCTGATGCACAGGTAACATTACAACCTCTCTCTTTAACCAATTGCAACTTGAACCCCAAAAGAATTTAAACACCCGTCTCAGAATTCCCACAATCGCCGTCCCTGTTATTGGGAACACGGCCGCTACATGCCACACCTTACTATACAATAATACATTTATGACAATCGCTCTTTGCACGAGGGTCAGATGAGTCTTATGTGCCCAGACGCCCCAGGATCCCTTCCAACAACCAGATTCGCTCTCTTTCTAACTGTCTTTCTCGGATTTCTCTCTCAATTCTCTCTCTCTCCTCAAGGTTCTCTTTCTCCTTTTTCTCTTCTCTTTCGATTCTCTCTCTCTCCTTATTCTCTTCTCTTTCCCTTTCTGTCTTTCTTCTCTCTCAATTCTCTCTCTTTCAAGTCTTTCCTGGATCTTAGCACTAATGAAAGATTCTAAATTTTTCCCTGTTATTCCTAACTTACTTCCAGCGTTCATCCAAAACTGGTATTCCTCCATACTTGCAAGAATAACTTAAACTATCAGGGGAAATGAAACGGGTATTAAAGAAAACGGAGGGCTCAATTCCTGCTCCGCTCAAACTATAAATAAACCAGAGGGCTCGATCCCTACTTCAATTAAACAATATGTATTAATGAAAACGAAGGGTTCTATGCCGGCTCCGAGCAAACAGTAAGTAGAATGGGGTCCCTTGACCATCCAATCTTCTCACCAACAAATCAAGAGTGTCCTATGACAGTTCCCTTGATATAATAAAGAGCTCAATGAAACAAGTTGTCACTGGAAAATCTCGGGTCCCTAGAGTCTAATCCTCCAAAGTGTTTCAAGCTCACATGAAAAGTGGCAGAATTAACTATTATATCCTGCCTGACTTGACTTACAATAAAGTGAGACTATAACAATCACCAAATCTTTTAAATACCTGTACCGTAGTCCTACCATAGAGAATGATTACTCATGGCTGGTGGTAACCGTCTGTGGTATGCGGCGTTGAAGTTCCAATGGTAGATTCGAGATGGAGTTGAATCTTGATTCAGTAGAGTTGATCCTGGCAAGGTCGCCACTTGTGAAGACTTACTCAGCCCTGTAACAACTTCAGTCAGTATTACCCAGGCTGGCTCCTCCTCAGGAAAATTAGTGAATAGAAAAAGAAATAATAACAGACAAACAAACACTTTATTATATAGAAAATATAAAATGTAAAACACTTAAATATGAAATATTAATCCTACATTAAAGAAAATGAAATGAAAAATATAAATAACTGAATTCAACGCTAATGTAGATAGGGGTGTCTGGTGTTGGTGACACTGTTGTTGAAATCGTAGCCGTTGCTGATGATGGGGGGGGGGTCGCAGGTGTTGGTGACCACCACTGGCTAGTTCTTCACAGATTAACGCCGTGAGTATTATTCCGATGACAGGAAAGCAGGTTCTTTACCGCTGCAATGATGTGGGGTTACGTCCTGCAATTTCATACAGGTGCACAGGTAGTTCAATACAAAATGGGGACGTCTCCAGGACGTTAGTCCTTCTCCTGTTCTGCTCGTTGATTGACAGGTGACCCTCACTGTCATCCAAGCTGAAAAGATAGACAGGTTACCCACTGCTTAAATAATCACTCTCCATAGCAGTGTACATTACTCAAAAGACGTGGTGATTATTACAACAGTCAACCTAGAGCAAGACTGAAAGGACTAAGTTTATTATTGGTCAAAAGTGAAGCTTTTAACCAAGAAATCCACTAGAATACAAGGCAGGCATGTACTTACAGTAGTGTTGGGAGCTGCGAGTCGAGTGATTTACTGTTTGACCAGAGCCCCACACGTCACCTTTCGAGGGGGGGGGGTGGAAGAGGGAGGGGAAGGGATAGTGGGAGCTAGACTGACCCTACGTTAACAAGCAGCCGGCAATCAAACTATCACTTTATGGGTGGGGGAGAAAAGGCCGGAAAAACGGGAGCGTGACTCACCCTACCTTAACTAGTAGCTGGTAATGAAACTATCGTTACTATATCTCTACTCCTATCTATTGAACTTTTCCCTCACACTGTCTAACCTCACTGCATACCTTCTCCTAACAAACGTATGCTCTGTCTCCCACACCCCACTCAAACATGTCCCATAACCGAATATCCCTCATTAATTCTCTTAGGGTCACAGACACACATCCTGCCCCTTTCAGTTCCACATCAGCCCTCCTAATAATGCAATTCCAGTCTCCTCCTACTAGTGCCACCTCCGGTAATTCACGTAAGAAAAACACAAGGTCTTCACACACAAACTCCTGCTTCACCTGTGTGTTATTCTCTGCAGGCCCAAACCATTTTACAAAGGACACCGTTGCCCACCCCCAAACCCATCCACGCGCACCCCCTCCCCCCCCCTCCTCCCCCCTCACTCTCTGCAAAACAAACGGGGTCATTTCCCTGGGTTAATATACCCACACCCCTTTCAAACGAGCGATGGCAGGGTTTTCCCCCTGAAACCCGCCCCCTCCAACACCTACCCTCCTTAAAAAATTTTGCTCCTAAAGGAACACAACACCACTCTATATTCAAAACGTTCAAAAACCCTTTTCTTTTTTACACTATTTCACAAACTGTTTTTTTACTGCATACACCTAGGCCTTTAAAGTTTTCCCCCCCTACCCGACTTCTCCACTCTTCCCAGGGGACCAAGGTTGAGTTCCCTTGTCACCTTATACTTTTCCCTCTCCCCTCCCCCTTTTTCGGTGCTTCCTGTCGTGGGGCCCCCACTACCTTCACCTTCCGCCCAAAACTGCTTCCCCGGGCCCCTGCACTGGCGTTAGGACATCATCTGAATCCGACGCAGCTCTCTTTTCCCGCGACGATCCATCCTCCAAACTTTCGGGGGTGCCTCACAAAGGGCCTCTACTTCCACTGTACATTTGGGCATTGTCCCCGGGGATACCTCTGCCACCTACAAACCCTTTACAGTGTGGTTCACCTGCATTGACAATAGCTGTCCCTCGTTTTTACCTGCTCAGGTGCAACCACCTCCCAGGCGGTGAAAGACTTCAACACCTCAGCCAATTCCTCCTCAATTTCCAACACTTCCTCTTGTACTTTCTGCTCATCACTTGCTGCTGGAAGAATCTCTGGGCCAGTTACCTGGTCGAGGGCCTCACCCTCTCCCCCGACCACGCCCTCCCTCATGTCGTTCTCCACCTGCTTCCCCATTGAGGGGGTGGAGCCTCACCCTGGGGCCAGGCGCTCGTTGCCTCTTCCCACATGCCGCTGCTATGTGTTCATATTTTCCACATAGGCGGAATGTACGTCTTTGCTCGGTGTACGAAACCATGGCCTGTGTTCTGAATTCCTGTAGGTACACGTAGGATGGTATGGGGTGTCGCAGTGTCATTTTTAGGTTAAAAGTGCCTTCTGGTAGACCCGCATAGGCTCCAGTCACCCATGTATCATGCTGGGCCAAATGAAGTGTCCCATATTTCTCGAAAACTCTTCTAATATCTGCCTCATCCCCCTCGAAAAGAATGTTATGAAGCTTGATCCATGTGTAATGCCTGGATACGCCAATCATCCTCACATGAACAGCTGGCGTAGCATCAAGACTTACGTCCTGAAAACGATTGACCAACGATTCATAGACTGTTGCTGTGAGCAATTTCACAGAAATTCTTTGAGCTCCATTTATCGCTACCCTGTATAACTCTCCATCCTGAATGCCATACGTCTCCCTGATGATCTTGGGTAGTAATACTTGCGCCGAAACAGGCGATATTGCCCCTCGGAGAAGCTCTATTCCGACAGTGTTAATCCGGCATCTATGACTGAACGCCATGTTGACTAATGGTAGTTCTCCTCGTTTGGCAGCAGAGGCGCGACAACACCACCTCACACCACCGCAGCCAGGCAACTGAGGAGCGTCTGTGCAGTAGGTCCACTCAGCCCGGAAGCGAAGAGGACAATATCTGAGATATTCAGGGATTTTGTTGAGAAGTCGTTACTTACAGAGAAGAAGACTTGTTACAGGACTTCCAGGAAAGAAATATACTGGTTTTGCCTGACAAAGAGAATATAATTAGCCTGCATGATGCATTCAAAAAGCTTAATATAAATATTGTCTTCAAGAACATTGGGACAGTGAAGCAGAAGTTGATTAAGAATGCACCATCCAACATGCTCTCCTTTGTATGTCGGACAGACAGGTAAACTACTTGAAATCAGATTAGCCCAGTATCATTACTCGGTAAGGAAGGGTCAGGAATCAAATGCAATCTTTAATCATGTAAGTGCATGAAATTATCTGCCAGGGTTGGCAGCAGCTCAGGTCATTGAACCCAATAGTTCCATTATAGAAAAACACAATTGAATCCTTTCTCATCAAACATAATAGGAATGCCTTAAATAATTCAAGCGATGGAACATATTATTATTATAATAAAAAAAGAAGCGCTAAGCCACAAGGACTATACAGCGCTGTCGATGGAACATAGAAACTCGACAGTTATTGAGTAGCTTTTTTTTTTTTCATAATCTTAAGCAATGATGCAAAATCCCGGATTGTTCATTATGTAATGGGTGCTTGCGAGGACTTAATGATGTTAGACCATTATTCTTCATATCTGTCCTTCACGTTTCGCCCTTCTGAGATCCTTCCAGCTTGTGTCGAAAAATAGGTATGCCAGAAAGGTTTAAAATTAACTTCCCAGTATGTAGGTGACAGTGTGCCCATGTTAGCATTTCTCGTTTCCGTTTCGAGGGTAAACTATGATAGCCTCTTCTACACATTTACCCCCATTGGAAATTGCGTCCCACTGTTAGTATCGAAGTATACGGTCTCTTCCGATAAGTACAGCATCTACCGTGTGTTGGTGGAGGTGAGGATATGCTTTAGTCATTTCTAAACAAATATTTCTAGAACACGTTAGATGTAATATTGTAATAGGTAGATAGTAGTATTGTTTCGACAGAATAGTGTAATAAGTAGCTAGTAGCTATGGTAGTAGTTAACCTATTTAGGCCCTACATATGAGTGCAGTTACTCAGGTTTATGCAATGTATATTTAGTAACATGTATACGAGTTTCGTAGGATAACATACATACGTGAGTCTCCCAGTATATCATAGGGAAGCTGCTCATACGAATCTTGGTTGACAACATTCTCTGAAACATTCTCTGACATATAGGGAGACAATACATCTGATTCATTTACTATAAGAACATAAGAAAGAAGGAGCACTGCAGCAGGCCTACTGGCCCATACGAGTCAGGTATTTACTACTTGAGTGAAATGATTCCATACGTCAGTACATCAGTTGATGTAGATTAAAATGCGGTTTCGAGCTGACCACCACTATTCCTTATTATTCGGTAACTATCTATGAACTTTGGAAGTTCCTCCCTCCCCTTCCCCGTAAAGGGGAGGAGACGCGTGGAGGTGCATGAGGAGCAGATGGCAGCCACACACTGTCACAGCCTGACACTTGACGCTTCTCTTTTGCCTCAGAGATTTTTTCTGCTGTCTGTTGCTAGCCTTGCAACATTGCATTGCTCCTGATGATGCACGGAGAGTGCAAAAATCTCCGTGTGGCTTGTTCTGCAAATATATATATATATATTATATTTTATATATATAAAATATATATATATATATATATATATATATATATATATATATATATAATATATATATATATATCGTGCCGAATATGTAAAACTGGTCAATTAGCAAGAACTCATTTAAAATTAAGTCCTTTCTAAAAAAAAAAAAAAAAAAAAAAAAAAAAAATTTCTCTTATACGTTTAAAAATATTTTTTTTTTTTTTTTCATTAATGTTAATGTAAAAAAAAATTTTAATTTTGCACCAAAAAAAAAAAAAAAAAATCTTAGAAAACTTACCTAACCTTATTATAACAAGAACAATTTATTTTAGCCTAACCCATACTATATATATTTTAGATTTGTTTACAATAATTTAATACTAAACAAACACAGTGAAATATATTTTTTTTTCGTTAGGTTCGGAATGATTTGGCGAAATTATTGCATACACAAATATTCGCTTGTCCTATATGGCAAGATGAGCGTTGCTATTAAGCCAAGATCGCAAGTTCGGCCTATTCGGCACGACACACACACATATATATATATATATATATATATATATATATTATATATATATATATATATATATATATATATATTAGTATGTTTTATTTAAAGACAAAATACATTGGCCAAACATTCACAAAAATACAACAGAAAGTAAAACAACATAGGTAACTCAGAGCTACATCTCGAATACTTCGTCCAGCTCCCCTGCGGTGGGCCACGTGCCCAGAATGCTGCAGGCATTTCCTCTCTGGATCGCAACACTGAGTCTCTGAAAGAGGAAGTTGGTCGCCCTGTGGTCCTTGGTTTCTATGATGAGCTTTTCACCCAGCTCTTTGAGGAACTTTAGAGCACACTTGCCCCATACTCCAAGGGTCTTCGACCCTATTGGAATGAAGTTATAGCATATTTTCGGATCTTCTGGGTCTCCCTGTGGCTGGTAGCTCCACCCCCTTCCACTACGGAGTATGCCAAGTAGGTGTCTGCCAATGTGGTGGCACAGGTGTAGTCCCAGGCAATCTGCTTTCCATCCTTCCAGGGTAGCATAGTGGCTCCATCAGGACGCGTTTGACTTCCATCAGACCTCTGTACTTGGGGTTCCCGTTGAGCTGGGCAACGGGTTGTGGCGAGGCTTCTCTTTATGATGTCATTGACCTCCTCATGTCTGGCATACTTCCCTTCTGCTGCGTGACACACGAGACCATGAAGTCCGAATTGATCAGCTGTCGCCCTGCAGCAAATACACCTATGTTTGGTGAGGATTGGGGCTGCTAGGCGAAGAGCAACACCAATCCGAATGGCCTATGGGTCGAAGCGGGTGCCCAGGGAGGAATTGGGAACAGCTAACAGGAAATCTCCTGAGTGTGGTGCCTTCACTGCCAGGAGACGAGCTTTGTCCTTTCCTGAAGCATTGGAGAGCATTGTGTTGGCGATTTTTTCCGTGATCGGTTTGTCCCAGTGGGACTGTTTGTGCTCTTTGGGAGGAGCTGGTCTACTGGAGGAGTCTGTAAGGGTGTCCCACAGAATCGCTGCTTCAGTAAACCTGGGGTCTTGAGCTCCTACCACTCTCCAAGCGTTCGGGAACTATCTTCTTGACTAATCCCCCTCTTAAAGGGGGGCTCCTTGGCGTGGTGAAGAGGCTTTGGTCTGGGGAAATTAGCCCTGTCGGTCTTCTTCCTCAGCCCAAAACCAAATACCCCCCATTTCCCCCCCCCTTCCCTCCTCCCCATCCTCCCTTTTTCCTTTCCCCCTCCCCCTCCCCCACCCCCTCCCTTTTGCCTCGCGCTATTTCTGGTGGGAAAAGGGATCCCGGGGCCCACCCCATTCCGTTGAGGTTCTTGCGGTGGGTAGTTTGCCGTGGAATCTGGATCGCCTGGGGATGCCCATCCCTCCCGGTACCCCGGGGAGTAGCTTTGGGTGTCCTTCGGGGACGAGTGTATCTCGGGAAAGCCACCTTTGGTTTCCCGGGGTGGTGGGCCGAAGGGGTATGCTTTGTGGCGGTATCCGGCCGCCCCTTTTTTGTCCCCGAGGTACCCGGAAATGTGAGGTTGTATCCCGGATTGTTATTTTTATAGCTTTATGGGTAGGGGGGGCCGGGGTTTCCCATGCTGCATCGGCCTTGCGGTGTGGGGCCCTTTGGGGCGCGGAGGGTTTTTTTTCCCCTTTATTCCCCCCTGGGAACTATCCCTCCCGGCCCCCCCCCCTTTTTTTTTTTTTTTTTTTTTTTTTATTTTCTTTTCTTCTTTTTTTTTTTTTTTCTTAAAAAAAAAAAAAAAAAGAAGTAACCAAAACCAGGGCAGCCCTATCCTAAACCTGGACCCCCGGGCCCCTTTCTTGATACCGCACCCCATTCTGACCCCGCCTGTCTTTCCCACTCTTCAGCATTCCTCATGCCCCCGTCCCTTTTGCCGGTGCGTTTCCTCCCCTGCTTCAGGTAGAGGGGGTCGACTGCTCCTTCGATTTATCGGACCTTCGCTCCCTTGACTATGCTTCCGGCCCCCCCCTTAGGTGCGGCAAATTTTTAAATGCCTACCCGTTCACGTCCCCGGGCCAAATTTGGTCCCACGCCTAAACGCCAACCCACAATTACCTGCGATTACTTCTCCCCTTCTGTTCTTCTCAGAAACGATCGACCCGTCCTTCATACCTTTCCCGCTCATTTCAGCTGAACGTGGACTAAATTCTTCATTTTTCGACCATCCCCTTTTCCTTTCTGCCTATTTTTGACCATATATTTGGGAAGGCACTCCTACGCCATGTTTGGTAAAGTTTTTTTCTTTTTTATGCCTTTAAAAGGGGGTTTGGGTCTTTCCGACAGAAAGCTCCCAGGCTCTGGCTCCTTTTCTTTCCCCTATCGATTCTGTTCCCGTCACTTTGAAAAAAATCATTCCCCCAATTCTTGTAGGGTTTTTTGTCATTTTGCCCATACCATAGTTCAACAAAATTTTTCCGACATGTGGCACTGACATTTTGAAAGCGGAACTAAGATCTCAAATCCCCAGGTAGAACTTACGTTCTTCCTGCCGTGGGCGGAGCGATACCCTACAATGTGGCTCGTTTAAATTTTGACAGCCCAGCTTTCCCATCCCAGTTTATATAGAGGACATCGGTTTCAAATTCGAAGGTGATCCCTACACCACACAGTGTAGAAATTGTGGCGATTGGCCACCAGCAAAAATTGCAGATCTATCGCCGAATGCCCAGTCTGTGGTGCCGTGACCATTTTAAAACGTCTTGCAAACGATCTCCCTCTTCCCTTAAGTCATGGGGGCTCCCCTTGTACTCTCCCCTTTTTCGGTCTTTTTTAAACGAGCGGGAAATCCATTACCTCAGAGACAAAAGGTCTCCCTTATGCCATGGAGTTTCTCTCTCCGCCCCCAAAGGGACCCCCACGTGTTTCTTTTTCCCGTTTTCAAAACGTCCCCCCCTTTGGTCCCCCATCTTCAAACCCCCACCTCTGTGGTTCCCTCTCCCAAATCACCCGATCTACCCTTTTTTGCTGTCCTCGTCAATGCCCTCTTCAACGCCTATTCTTATCTGCTTCTTCGAGTCTCTCTCACAACCCTCAGTATCGAAGACCTCGTACGACACCTCCCCCCCAATCGTCCCTCTACTTCTAAAAAAGCAAAAAGGTCCGGAAAACACCTCCTACCCATCTTCCACCTCCTCTTTTTTTACCCTCCTGCTCTGTCCCCTAGTTTTTCCCCTCCACTGGCTCAGTTACAAGTGCAGAGGTTCCCTCCCCCTCGTAAGTATTTCCCTCCGTTCCCTCCCAAGTTTCTTCCTCTTCTGCCACCCCCCGGGTTTCCCTGCCCTTCTGCCCCCTGCCACGTTCTCCTTTCCCTCCCCCTTTCGCCCCCCCCCCTTGGTACGCCCAGTACTTCCCAATCTTTACTCATCCTCCCCCTACCATTCCCAATATTTCCCCTCGAATTCTGAATTCCGAAACACTTGAAGCAATCTTGAATTTTTGCAGAGACAAACCTAATGGACATGATCCACCCCCGCCTTTCTCTCCCCTCTGCCCCACTGCCAACCCCTTTTTCACAGCGCCCGTTCCTTCGTCTTGAAATTTTCCCCATGGTCCGCTGTGGACTTTTCTAAAACCCTTCAGCCCTAGGAACCCTTTAAAGTGGATTTCAAGTATTTTTATCTTGCCAATATGGCCTATTTACAGTGGAATAAAAAGCGGCCTCAGGGGTAATCGGGTGAGCTTCAGTGTTCTCCCCAGTTTGCCCTTTGGTGTTTGCTTTCAGGAACCAAAATTACACTCTGCTGTTATTTCTCAATCTCAGGCTTAATGTATTTAATTTTTCAAACCCTTTTTTGATGGGGGCCCTTTAAGAAAGTGCCTTTCCCCTTTTTCCCCCCACTGTTTCGTACCACAGCTATTTTTCGTAATTCGTGCATTACACGCAGCCTATCCCCTTACATAGGGGGTAACCTTGTTCTTTAATCTCTCCCTTCTCGGGCTTATCTATTCGGATTTTGCCTTCTTTTTCGTATTACCGCCCCCGATTCTTTACTTGGTATTTTAATGCCCCCATTTTTCCCCTGGGGGGGTTCATGTGATTCCCGTGGAAAATTTAGTTAGAGGCTTTTTGCCCCCCACCCCCCCCATGTTTTAAATAAGTTCTCACACCCCTTTTGACCTCGGGTCATCTCTCTCTTGCTCGATTTCCTCAGTTTGCTCTTCCTCCCCCGCATTAGACTTCACTTGGTCTGTTCCCCCGGGACTTACATGACAGTAAATCATTTCCCAATCATTCTTCCCTTCCCCTTCATATTCGCCACCTCTTCGCACCCCACGCTGGCAATTTGATCGGGCAAATTGGAACCTTTACTCACACCTAACTGTTTTTAAAGAGGTTCCTTTCTTCGTCCTCCATCGATGAGCTTTTACACCTCTTCCCGTCCTCCGTTTTTCACCGCAGCTTCTCATTCTATACCCCAAACTTCGGGCAGGCATTCTCAGAAATGCGTGCCTTGGTGGTCTCCTGCTTGTGCTCGGTGCAGTACGTTTGAAACGCACTGCATGGGGCAGGTACCGGTACAATAGAACCACAGAGCGACTCCTTGATTTTAAACAGAAGCGTGCGATCGCTCGCCGTGTCATCCGTGACGCTAAACGCACTTGCTGCGAGATTATGTCTCCACCATGACCTCTGCTTCCTCTATAAAGTGCAGTCTGGAAAAAAGTACGAAAACTGAGTGGTAAATATTCTCCTGACCCGGCTCCTGTTCTGCGGGTTGCCGGTGTTGATATAGCAAACCCCACTAAAATGTTGCCAATGAAATTGGCAATCATCTGGTCCATATTTCTCGGGACTCCATCTATGCCCCTCATTTCTTTCCTCGAAGTCTGCCAGAGAGTTAGCACCCTTGGACTTTTCTTCTCTCAGAGAAGAACAGAATAATGTCCCTTTTTTACACTTCAAGAACGGAGGCAACACTCTTCAGCTTGTCGATCATCGGCAGCTGGGCCCGACGACATTCATATTCGTATTCTACAACATTTACATCAGTCAGCCCTTGCAGTCCTATTACGCCCTTTGCAATCTTATTTGGTCACAAGGATTTCTTCCACAGCTGTGGAAATCCGCCATTGTTCTCCCTTTCCGCAAACCAGGCACTACGGGACATGAAACCTCCCACTATCGTCCCATTGCTCTTACCAGTGCAGTTTGCAAAGTAATGGAATGCCTAATAAATAGACGTTTAGTGTGGTATTTAGAGACACACAAACAGTCTCTCCACTCGTCAATATGGCTTTCGTAAGGGACGTTCACCATAGACCCCTTACTACGCTTGGGTACGTATGTTCGTAATGCCTTTGCGAATAACCACTCAGTTATTGCCATATTTTTTGACCTTGAGAAGGCATATGACACAACTGGAGGTATAATATTTTAGCCCAAGCCCACTCCTTAGCCTTCGAGGCAATCTACCATCCTTCCTTAAGAACTTTTTAACTGACAGGCATTTCCGTGTTCGGGTTAATAATGTGCTCTCCCCGGACTTTATCCAAGCTGAAGGTGTCCCCCAGGATGTGTTCTGAGCACAACACTTTTTCTCCTTGCTATTAATGATTTGGCCTCTAGTCTTCCATCAATATTTGGTCATCACTCTATGTTGATGACTTCGCTATTGCCTGTGCAGGCGCTGACTTGTCACCTCCTTACAGTTTCTCTCCAACATGCAGTCGACCGTGTTTCCAATTGGGCCACCACACGTGGGTTTAATTTTTCCAGCACTAAAACCCACCAAATCACTTTCACTAGAACGCTCTGTCATCTCCGATCATCCTTTGTACCTCTACGGCTCCCGTATCCCTGAACGTGATACAGTCAAGTTTCTGGGCCTCCTCTTTGATCGTAGGTTATCCTGGAAACCTCACATTACCTCTCTGAAGGCAACTTGTCACAGCCGCTGAACCTTCTTAAAACCCTTGCTCATCTTTCGCGGGAGCTGATCGTCGAACCCTCCTTCGCCTACATTCCACCCTTATTTTATCGAAACTTGATTATGGTGACCAGATCTATTCAGCGGCATCTTCTGCTACTCTCCCTAGCCTTAACCCCATTCATCACCAAGGATTACGTTTATGCCTTGGTGCTTTTCGCTCTTCCCCTGTCGAAAGCCTCTATGCAGAAGCGAACGTTCCATCCTTATCCGATCGCCGTGATGCCCATTGCCTGCGCTACTATGTACGCTCTCATGATCTCCGCAATCCTTCCATTTATAAAATGGTCACTGATATTAGTAGACATTCTTTATTTGTTCGCCGCCCCTGTTTACTCCGTCCCTTCTCTCTTCGCCTTCATTCGCTCTTGTCTTCTCTTCAACTACCACCTTTCTATGTACATGTAGCATATCACTTTCCCCTACCCCCCCCTGGGAAGTTCCAGCTGTTCGAGTCTGTTCTTTCTCCCTCCCTTGCTCGAAAGCCCAACTGTCTACGGTCGCTTCCCGCTCTCTTTTTCTTGACCACTTTCACTCTCATTCTCATGCCATTGCTGTGTACACAGATGGCTCTAAGTCTTCTGACGGCGTAGGATTCGCAGCAGTGTTTCCGGACAGCGTCGTACAAGGGCATTTACTATCTTCGGCTAGTATTTTTACTGCTGAATTATATGCCATCCTTACAGCACTATCCGTATTGCATCTATGCCTGTGTCATCATTTGTGGTTGTCTCAGACTCCCTAGTGCTTTACAGGCTATACAAAAAATTTGATACACCTCACCCCTTAGTCCTCCGTATCCAACTTGGCTATGCCGCATCTTTACCAAGCATAAAGATATTGTTTTTTGTTGGGTCCCTGGTCATGTTGACGTACAGGGCAATGAACAGGCAGACACTGCTGCGCGGTCAGCAATACATGACCTACCAGTTTCTTATAGAGGTATTCCATTTATGGACTATTTTGCTGTAATATCTTCCCACCTTCACACCCGTTGGCAACAACGTTGGTCTACTATGCTCGGCAACAAACTTCAGTCTATTAAACCGAGTATAGGTTACTGGCACATCTTCTTATCACCAGTGTCGAGGTTGGGAGACTACTCTCTCCCGTCTTCGCATTGGCCATACTCGTCTTACTCATGGATATCTCATGGAGAGGCGTCTTGCTCCTCTCTGAGATTGCAAGCTCCATTATCAGTCAGCCACATTCTGTTGGACTGCCCACTTTATCAACGAGCACGCAGAATTTACCTCTGTCGTCGTCTTCGCTCCGCTGCTCTCTCTTTACCTTCCCTTCTCGCTGATGGACCCACCTTTCATCCGGACCTCTCTCATTGACTTTTTGACAACGACTGACTTACTTCACAAATTCTGATACTTTCAGCCCTTTCTACTTCAATCTCTTGCTACCCTCTACCCCCGTACTATCCTCTGCCCCGCTGTTTTCTGTAACCTGCTGATCATCCCCCCTCCCTTCTGCCATCCAATTCCCTTGCTTCCTTCCCTACCCTGCAGCGCTGTATAGCCCTTGTGGCTTAGCGCTTCTTTTTTGATTATAATAATAATCTTGACTAATGCACTGGAAGTCAAACACGAAGACAGAAAAGCAGGTAAAGCAACATGCATTGCTTTGCGCACCCCTATACCTCCCAGTCGCACTGGAAGGGTTGCCTGATCCCATTGCTCATCCTCTAGTGACAGGTTCAGTGTCTTCTTAAAAGTTGATCTCAGGTGTGCGTCATATTCATCGAGTGTTAGGTTGTCAAAAGAGGGTGCACACCTCAAGAAGTGAGTGAGTCTTGGCATAGTAAGACACCTTGTGAGGAGATACAGAGCATCATGGGCATCCAGATTGCTTATTCTCTCCTCCATTCTCATCAGGTCATTCAGTTTGTCCCTGAGGACAGTGTCGATGGCCTGGTGACCCAGCGGTGCTCCCAAGAGGGTACTGTTGGACGGAGTGGTAGTAGAGACTTCCGGAGGATTCTTCGCACAGCATTGATTATTTCCTGGTTCGCTGTGATGATTTCACACTTGGAGGGATTGAGGATGAGTCCCAAGTCTTCTCCCTCTGTTTTCACCAGTTGTAGGTCCCCCACCAGGGACTCTTTAGTGCCTGCCAGTGCCGTCATCCAGGTACTAGACACTGAGCTCACTGCGTAGTCTGGAAGTTAGTTCTTTTACTGCCAAGCAGAAGAGAAGTGGAGCGAGTGGGTCACCCTGGTGAACACCCTCTGATGATTGAATTTCATATTCTCCAAACAAAAGAATTGAGGGTTTGCTGTAGCCGGCTGAAATGAAGGGAAAAAGACTGGGGAACCGATCCCGAACAGCTGGCAAGACAGCATCTCTCTTCACCATATTAAAGGCATTTCTAAAATCAAGTTTGTCTATGGCCTTGTCTTTTGGTAGGTCCCCGATGTATGCCCTTGCGGCATGAGCTGCAGCTTCACTGCCTTGAGAGACCCCAAAGCCCAGTTGGTGTGGCTGGAGTAAAGTGGAGCTTCTAGGTGAATATTTCTTACTGCTGCTTTGGCAACGAGACGGCTAAGAGTGTTTCCAACCACAATGGGTCTGATTCTCCCATCCTTCTTCTTCAAAGCACATAGTGAGGCTCCAAAAAAGAAAGGTTTAATTTCTTCTGGGATTCGCCCAGCCAGGCAATTGTTGGCGGAAGTTGTTAACTCGGTGAGAAGTGTTGATGCAGATTCACCGAGTACTGGATTTACCATCTCTTTGAGGTGCTGAGGTCGAATTCCAGTGTAACCTCCTGCAGATCCTGCTGGAAATGACATGATCGCCTTATAGACTTCCGATTCTGGCAAAATTAATTGTTCAGTGATGGGGTTCTTCCTCAGGGTTGTCATTGATGGCTATGGTGTTCCTGGTTGAATGCTTATCTCTCAGTGCTTGGGCCGTGGTCTCATCTTTGAGGGCTACAGTGTCGTCACTTGTAATTATTCTTATTGCTCCCACTATGTTATCTTCTTCAATTTTTTTGCTAACCTGTGCGCAAATTTTCTCGTTTTCAGTGGGACTTTTCTTGGGTCTACCTCTTTGATTCCTGCGATGATGGGGCAGAGGGACACAATTATCTGTTCTTGGGTAGTTGCGCACTGCCTTGATAACTGACGTGGTTAGCAGTTTGCCTCGTCTTTCAGGAACTGCAAGACAGACATTGCCGAACAAGAGTAGGTTGCGCCATGCTTGGATGGTGCCTCGGGCTTCTAAGTTGGTTGAACCTCCATTCACCTGCTTAAGAAGGTCTGTGAATTTTCCTGCTGCATATGGGCGAGCCGCTTTAGGGATGTGGGATAGTGTACTGCTAGCATTGGATTTGAATGCCAACAGAAGGTTATCGCAAGTGACGAGGTTGCCATTGGAATTGTCATCTGCCTGTGGAGGCTGTGGGCTGCTCTCTGCTTGGGGCATATGTGATCCTGAACACCAGTTGTGTGCACGAATGCGGCCACACTCCTGACATGTGCCTCTTCTTTCATTGTTGGGTGCATTGTTTCCCTGGCTTTGTCACTGGCTGGTTTCATCATCTGCCATACCTCAAACTGTGTGGTAAGCCCAGGCTGAGGGGAAAATGGCGCATAGCACATACCGCATGTAGTTCATGGTGGTGGTGGGGGGGAGTGAGAGGGGTCTCCCGTCCTTGTGGTGGGCGGTGGAAGAAAGGGAGGAGTGGAAGATGTGTGATGAGGCGGAGTAGGGCACTCACTCCCTTCCAGGACAAGTCACTATACACCACTATGCTCTGTGCACAGCCCCCACTATCAACGACACACCGCTATACACTACACATGCTATGAGCATACCATGCACATACTACACACTGTACACTATTGACTATGTACACTATACACACGGTGAACAAACACTCCATTGCTGTAACACGAGCACACGGTGTATGCGCGCCTGTTTGGGGAAGGGGGGGACAGTTTTACCCCTCAACCTCCGCCTCCTCCTATACATATATATATATATATATATTATATATATATATATATATTAATATATATATAATATATATATATATATATATATATATATACTTGTGTGAGTATGTATGTGTGCATCTGTGCAAAAAATTGAAGTTAATTATATTTACTTATTTTCTCCTTTTCAGGATGCAGGCACCACCCTGCCACGACCAATCATCATGAATGAGGTATGTTTGACGACAAACACGTGTGAGTTTGATAACCTTGGAATTGACAATTATAAACCGCAAAAGACACAAACACATACACATTTTCACACACACACACACACACACACACACACACACACACACACACACACACACACACACACACACACACACACTCACACAAAGAAGACAGCAGACAGAATACATTCTAAGTGGTCAAAGACTACGAACCTCATTCAAGCAAAATGATCTTGGGGTGATTATAACACTGAACACATTTCCTGAGGTACACATCAACCATATAACTGCTGCGGCATACTGGCGCCTGGCAAACCTAAGAACAAACAGCATTACAACATCTCAGTAAGGAGTCGTTCAGGACTCTGTACACCGTGTACATCAGGCCCATATTGGAGTAGGCAGCACCAGTTTGGAACCAAAATAATATAAATTTCAATTACCTGGAGAGTTCCGGGGGTCAACGCCCCTGCGGCCCGGTCTGTGACCAGGCCTCCTGGTGGATCAGAGCCTGATCAACCAGGCTGTTACTTCTGGCTGCACGCAAACCAACGTACGAGCCACAGCCCGGATGGTCAGGAACCGACTTTAGGTGCTTGTCCAGTGCCAGCTTGAAGACTGCCAGGGGTCTGTTGGTAATCCCCCTTATGTATGCTGGGAGGCAGTTGAACAGTCTCGGGCCCCTGACACTTATTGTATGGTCTCTTAACGTGCTAGTGACACCCCTGCTTTTCATTGGGGGGATGTTGCATCGTCTGCCAAGTCTTTTGCTTTCGTAGTGAGTGATTTTCGTGTGCAAGTTCGGTACTAGTCCCTCTAGGATTTTCCAGATGTATATAATCATGTATCTCTCCCGCCTGCGCTCCAGGGACAAGTTCCAGGTGACAAGTTTCGACTGCTCTGACATGGAAAAAAATAAGAGCTAAAAAGGATAAAAATTTTCTGTAAAACACAAGAGGAGCACCAGATAGAAGGAAAGGAACATGTGAAGAGTCTGGGAGTAATATCAGCTGACCTTTCTTTCAACCAACACACAAACCCTGAAAATGATTGGGTGGATATACCGGATTTTCAGGACATATGAAATACTGACCAGTGAGGGATATTTCAAATCACTTGTGCTCTTTCGCTTGTAGTAATGTTTGGTAGTGACGGCTTTACTCAGCACAAGAGAGATATCAGAGCACTAACAGATTCAAAGATCATTTATGGTACATAGAGTACAAATAAAGCATTTAAATTGCTGGAAATTCCTCAAAGTAGTCACTGGAGCAAAGAAGAGATACTTCATAATATATACATGGAAAGTACTTGAGGACCTGATCACAAATCTGCAAACTGTCATAACAACATACATGAATGAGTGATATGAGAGAGTGAGTGTATAATTATTTCAATGAAAGACAGGTGCGCTATGGTCACAATAAGAAAACATTGTACCAACATACCAGGCCCATACTTTTTAACATCCTGCCAGAAAGTTTCTGAAAGACTGTTGGAACTAGTCTATAAGAGAAAAGTAGACAATTTCCACCACCATCTACCAGATGAACCAGAGTGTGATGGATATGTGTACCAGCTGGCTGCCAGCAACATCCTGGTTGACTAGGCAAACACCTGAGTTGGAAAAATCTCGAAAACTATCAAAGGCAAAGATAATACATACATACATACACACAGACAAACATGTTGTACATACACCTAAACACCAGCATGAACCTACACTGTACCTACACTCAATGATACTTCTATAAATAAATAACATATTCCACCTTCTGTTTTTTCAACAGGAAGCAGATATTTCCGAGGACGTTTTTGTTGACGTCATCAACAGGAGAAACAGAGACGCTCCTCAACCAAATATACTTGTAAGTTGACTTCTGATTTTTTTTCTAGCTTGACTTAAAAGTAGCTATTTTTAATAATCTGTCTGTTTGTTGTTGCCTTTCTGATGATTGTTATTATCTCTGTCTGTCTGTCTGTCTGTCTGTCTGCTTGTCTGTCTGTCTGTCTCTTTCTCTCTCTCTCTGTACACGTGCTTTTCTGACATTTTTTTTCAGTTTCCTTCTGATCTCGTTTACGTAGTCTGAATTAAAATGAGAAAACTGTAACTCAAATTTCCTTTACTTCAGGACAAGGGATTCGAATACTCCAACCCTGACTATGTGGACGGGGAAAAGCTGTTTGAGAAGGACATAATGTTGACGCCCGAGCAGTGGCAGGCTTTAAGAGAGAGGAAAGCCATTCGTAACTTAGTCTACCGCTGGCCTAACGGTCCCAACGGCTACCCAGTGATACCGTACAAAACAGTTAGTCCAGGTACGTCAGATAAGACAGTGGTACCGTACACCACAGTTAGTCCAGGTATGTCAGATAAGACAGTGGTACAATGTCTGTACACACTGAGTTCCAGGTACCTGAACACTATCCCCTTTAATTTTCTGATGATTTGTTTTGTTTACAAACTAACTGGATTCCAATATTTTTTTCAAAGTTTCATTAATTTTACTCTTATTACTTCATAATGCTAAGTTGTTATGCGAAATCACTTTCCAACACAAAAAATTACAGCCTCTGCTCACTTAACAATGGAGTTCCGTTCCTAAGACAGCGTCGGTAAACGAATTCGTCACTAAACGAGAAGCATACTATAATGGTAGTGGATTTGTATTAACCATCTTTGATATTGCTTTAATGTCACCCTTTCACCATTTATAACATTTTTAGTATATTTTTAAATGTTTATACAGTAGTGTACTGTATATTGTAATAAACAGAATAACCTACATCAGCACTAATATACATTATTTAGGTATGCATACTGGTCAGAGAGCGTGCCGTAAGTCCGAGTTGACGGTAAACGAGTGCGTCGCTAAGTAAGGAGAGGCTGTAGTCGTAATTTGGACTCTGCACGTTCCCCATAAACGTATTTAAATATCCCATGTAAAAAAAATTCTACCTCATCTCGCAAAAATAAAGTATCACTACAGAGTGAGGAATGAGTTTTTAGTGAGATTAAATATCATAATTGAAGATCTGATGTCACTCAGAGGAGAAACTCAGAAGTTATTGCACAAAAATCCCAATTTTTAGTAAAATAACAAAATGACATCTTCACAAATATAAGCTAATTCGAACCATCCCCTACGATCCAGCAACTTTGAAAGTTTAAATCCAATCAGAAGAGGCATTCTTAAGTTATCTCAGAGACCAGTTTCCCAAAACGCAGAAAAGATGCGATGTAAAGTTATATTTGTCGAATGTTTGAAACCAGCACAGCAAAACACCAGCACAGCAACACACCAGCACAGCAGCACAGCAACACACCAGCACAGCAACACACCAGCACACCAGCACAGCAGCACACCAGCACAGCAACACACCAGCACAGCAACACACCAGCACAGCAACACACCAACACAGCAACACACCAGCACAGCAATACACCAGCACAGCAGCACACCAGCACAGCAACACACCAGCACAGCAACACACCAGCACAGCAACACACCAGCACAGCAAAACACCAGCACAGCAACACACCAGCACAGCAGCACAGCAACACACCAGCACAGCAACACAGCAACACACCAGCACAGCAGCACACCAGCACAGCAGCACACCAGCACAGCAACACACCAACACACCAGCACACCCAACACACCAGCACAGCAGCACAGCAAACACACCAGCAGAGCAACACAGCAGCACACCAGCACAGCAGCACACCAGCACAGCAGCACACCAGCACAGCAACACACCAACACACCAGCACACCAACACACCAGCACACCAACACACCAGCACACCAACACACCAGCACACCAACACACCAACACACCAACACACCAACACACCAGCACACCAACACACCAACACACCAGCACACCAGCACACCAGCACACCAACACACCAGCACACCACACCACACCAGCACACCAGCACACCAACACACACAACACACCAACACACCAGCACACCAACCACACACCAGCACACCACACACAGCACCCAACACACCAGCACACCAACACACCAGCACACCAAACACACCACACACACCAAACACACCAGCACAGCAACCAACACCAGCACAGCAGCACACAGCACACACACAGCAGAGCAAACACAGCCAAGCACACCAGCACAGCAGCACACCAAAGCACAGCAACAACACCAGCAACAGCAACACACCAACACACCACCAACAGCAAACACACCAGCACAGCAGCACAGCAACCACACACCAGCAAGCACACACCAGCAGCACCACACACAGCCAGACAACACCACACAGCAGCAACACCAGCACAGCAACACACCAACACACCAGCACACCAGCCACCAACACACAACACACAGCACACCAACACACCAGCACACCAAACACAACCAACACCACACACACAACCACACACCAACACACCAGCACACCACACACCACACCCAACACAAACCAGCACACCAGACACACCAGCACACCAACACACCAGCACACCACACACAACACACCAGCACACCACAGCACACACCAACACCACACCAACACACCACCAGCACACCAGCACACCAGCACACCAACACACCAGCACACCACACACCAAACCCACACCAACACCAGCACACCAACACACAACACCCAGCACACCACCAGCAACACACCAGCACACACACCAACACACCACACCACACACCAACACACCACACACACACCAGCACACCAACACAGCCAAACACAGACCAACACACCACACACCACACACCAGCACACACACACCAGCACACCAGCCACACCACCAACACACCAACACACACCAGCCACACCACACCAACACACCAACACAGCCAACACACCACAACACCCAACACACCAACAACCACAGCACACCAACACCAGCACACCAACACAGCACACACAACCAGCACACCAACCACACCCAACCACACCCAGCACACAGCCACCAACACAGCAACACAACCAGCACCACCAGCACACCAGCACAACCAGCACACCACACACACCAACACACCAACAAACAGCCAAACACACCAGCACACCAGCACACCAACACACCAGCACACCAGCACACCAACACACCAACACACCAGCACACCAGCACACCAGCACACCAACACACCAGCACACCAACACACACCAACACAGCCACCACACACACCAACACACCAACCACACACCAACACACCAGCACACCAACACAGCACACACACCAGCACACCAGCACACCAACACCAGCACACCAACACACCACCACACACAACCAGCCACACCAGCACACACCACACACCAGCACACCAACACACCAGCACACCAACACACCAGCACACCAAACACACCACACACACACACAGCAACACCCAGCACACCAACACACCAGCACACCAACACACCAACACACACCAAGCACACCACACACAACACACCAACACACAACACACCAGCACACCAACACAGCAACACACCACACACAGCACACCAGCACACCAACACACCAGCACACCAACACACCACACACCACACACACCAGCACACCAACACACCAACACACCACACACCAACACACCAGCACACCAACACACCAGCACACCAACACACCAGCACACCAGCACACCAACACACCAGCACACCAACACACCAGCACACCAACACACACAGCACACCAGCACACCAGCACACCAACACACCAGCACACCAACACACACCAGCACACCAACACACCAGCACACCAACACAGCAACACACCAGCACACCAGCACACCAACCACACCAGCACACCAACACACACCAGCACACCAACACACCAGCACACCAAACACACCAGACACACCAACACACCAGCACACCAACACACCAGCACACCAACACACCAGCACACCAACACACCAGCACACCAACACACCAGCACACCAACACACCAGCACACCAACACACCAGCACACCCACACACCAGCACACCAACACACCAGCACACCAACACACCAGCACACCAACACACCAGCACACCAACACACCAACACACCAGCACACACAGCACACCAGCACACCAACACACCAGCACAACCAACACACCAGCACACCAACACACCAGCACACCAGCACACCAACACACCAGCACACCAACACACCAGCACACCAACACACCAGCACACCAGCACACCAGCACACCAACACACCAGCACACCAACACACCAGCACACCAGCACACCAACAACACCAGCACACCAACACACCAGCACACCAACACACCAGCACACCAACACACCAGCACACCAACACACCAGCACACCAACACAGCACACACCAACACACCAGCACACCAACACACCAGCACACCACACACCAGCACACCAACACACCAGCACAAACAACCAGCACACCAGCACAGCAACACACCACACAGCAACACACCAGCACAGCAACACACCAGCACAGCAACACACCAGCACAGCAACACACCAGCACAGCAACACACCAGCACAGCAACACACCAGCACAGCAACACACCAGCACAGCAACACACCAGCACAGCAACACACCAGCACACCAGCACACCAGCACACCAACACACCAGCACACCAACACACCAGCACACCAACACACCAGCACAGCAACACACCAGCACAGCAACACACCAGCACAGCAACACACCAGCACAGCAACACACCAGCACACCAGCACACCAGCACACCAACACACCAGCACACCAACACACCAGCACACCAACACACCAGCACAGCAACACTACAAAATTGAATCCAACCAGAAGATGTGTTCTGTCAGTTAATAAATTTATTTACTGTATTAATAAATTAATAGATTTGCAGCAACACAGCTTTATGCATGAAATATAATCCTTTCCATAAGATTTATCAGCAATTATCCACTGGAACACTTTACAATATTCATTCTCAGCTATTTTATCGGAAACACATCCATTAAAAAATAATCAAATTGGCACTTGCACTCTAACTACCAATGTTGAAGTTTCAAGCCTATCTGACGACAGCTTCCCAAGTTATTGCATTAAAACTAAAATCAGGAATGGATTGATGGATATGACACATTGTTTCCTGGCTGAGGAACTGATTACCTCAAAATCCGCTTTTTCTACACTTTGTCTCTATATTGGACTGATGAAGCCACTGTGTGACCAAACATTTCCTCAGTAAAGAATCCCAACTGTTGCACAAGTGTCTTATTCTTCAGTCTTTATTAGTGTTTAAAATATGAAGCTGAGATAATGAGACATTCTCAAGTTGACTACAATAATGTTGGACCAAAATAAGAATTCAGGCAGTAATTTAAGTGTACCCCATCGAGGATACATAATAAATGTATCCCATCGAGGATACATAATAAATGTATCCCATCGAGGATACATAATAAATGTATCCCATCGAGGATACATAATAAATGTATCCCATCGAGGATACATAATAAATGTATCCCATCGAGGATACATAATAAATGTATCCCATCGAGGATACATAATAAATGTATCCCATCGAGGATACATAATAAATAAGCAAGACAGTGAAGCACATTGTTAAGCAACTCTAATTATCACTTATTGCTCTGTAATCATCTGTCTCACTTTTTTAGATATAATTGTAAAAAATAATCTAATACAAATTAAATAAAACTTTTTCATTAATATTTTGTAATATTATATAAAGAAATGTAAGTAAATTAGAACATTAAGTACATATTTAATATATTAATCTTTTTGAAAATTAAATTTACTGGGATGAATCTCATTAGATACTTGCCAGTAAATGGTAACAAAGATAATTATTTTTTATCAAGGTTAGAGAGACAAGTAGGAATTTTAGGACACTTAGGTCGCAAAAAATGTCCCCCTTCGATACCTACTACAATCTCTATCTCCACTAGTCACTCTTGACCTATATTAATTTCAAATGAAATATACATCACCAGGAATTCTGGTAAAACAATATAAATATATGGGCTATATATTAAATTTAAAAATGAATACATATACATTGAAGGATAATTTATCTTAATACCACTCACCAATTAGTCTGGAGATTACGGTGTGTCATACACAAAACCCCTGCCTAAATTATGAAGAAAATACTGGCCAGAATTTCAACATAAATATAGACATCGACTCAGCTGTGGTAATATCTTGTTTCCACCTAATTACGGAGTCCTGTCCAGTCGCCTAATTCTCAAGTTCTGCAAGACTGCAATTCCAACAATTTCGGCTCCTATTTGAGAGGTTTTAAGCCCAATATAACCTCTAGAGCGACGAAAATTCTTCCGATTTTCACTAACGTTTCTCTTGGTCCATTCAAAACATGGCGACTCTTTCCCCAGCGACGCTCACCAATTTCGCTGGTTCTTTATTTATTTACAAATTAATTTTTATTACCTACAATATATTACACTAATTTACATACACAATACACTGTATTTTCTGAAAATATACAGTATTTTCCACAAATCTGTTTCTTTCCATTACTGTCAGTGTCACTGGTAAGTGACGTAGGTAAGTAGGATCTTTAAATTTTGATACACAAACAACCCGCACATATGAGAGAAGCTTACGACGACGTTTCGGTCCGACTTGGTCCAAGTGGGACTGAAACGTCGTCGTAAGCTTCTCTTTTATGTGCGGGTTATTTGTGTATCGTTCCAGTCACAGTATTGTGCCTTCTTTTTTTTATAGACATTTTAGACATCAAAATTTAAATGTTTCTAAAATAATTAATTACTTTCCATTTTTTATTTGTTGTTTTCAGTGAATGTGACAGCAGTACTTGCTGGTCTGCAACACTGGATGGACAACACCTGCATCAAGTTTACCCCGGTTACCAACACCAACCAACCTTATCTCATTTATTTTTATGGCACTGGATGTTGGTCTTTAATTGGTCGCCAAGCCACTAATGGTCAAAACATCTCCATAGGTCAAGGTTGTGATGAAGTAAGTCTGGCAGATTTTGTTTTTTTCATAGTTACAATTTCAGATTGATCATATATAAAATCTTGATGTTATTAGGTCACCGTGAGATCCGTGAGGTACACAGCAGTGTTGTGTACCTCAGTGTTGGCGACAGGAACAGTGCACAGTGCGGCATAACTTAATAATGCATTTGAATGTTAGCATTGAATATTTGAAGTCAATCAGAGGAGACATTCACAAATCATATGGAAACTAATATTCAATTAATTTTTAAATGTAAATTTTAAATTAGGACATACAAACCGAAATATAATTGAAACATTCAAAGAGACCAATATCTTGTGCAAGAAAGGTATAAAATACCGACAATATGAAAGTTAAGACACATGTGCAACATCTGGATATCTTTATTGTAGACGTTTCGCCATCCAGTGGCTTTATCAATACAGATTCTAGGACATAATAGGAAGACAGTAGAACTATATACAAAAGATGAGGTAATCAGTCCCTCGGCCTTGGAGTTAGTGTTGACAGCATCGTGGTGGAGGAGAATCTGGAGCAAAGGCAAGAAGACTGGCGGTTATATAGGCGTCAGTGGATAGGGACGGGCAGCAGACTCCAGATTCTCCTCCACCACGATGCTGTGAACACTAACTCCAAGGCCGAGGGACTGATTACCGCATCTTTTGTATATAGTTCTACTGTCTTCCTATTATGTCCTAGAATCTGTATTGATAAAGCCACTGGATGGCGAAACGTCTACAATAAAGATATCCAGATGTTGCACATGTGTCTTAACTTTCAGACCAATATCTTAAAATAAATCAGCACATTATGCTTGATAAGAACATAAGAAAGAAGGAATACTGCAGCAGGCCTACTGGCTAATGTGAGGCAGGTCCAAATCCCCCACCGTGCCAAGGCAATTCCCCAACCTAGTCATGTCAGGTCACATTCATTTAAGGAAGGAGCACAACATCTAACCTAGTAGTACAAACTTGACAGGTCCAACTCACACCCACCTACACCCACTCATGTATTTATCTTAGCTATTTTTTACAACTACACAACGTTTCAGCTTTTATGACGGTACCTGGCAGTTTGTTCCACTTATCCACAACTCTGTTACCAAAGAAGTGCTTTCCTATATCCTTCCTGAATCGGAATTTTTCCAACTTAGAACAATTGCTGCGAGTCCTGTCTTGCCTAGATATTTTTAGCATGTTATTTATATCCCTTTTATTAATTCTTGTTTTCCATTTATACACCTCAATCATATCCCCCCTAATTCTACGTCTTTCTAGAGAATGCAGATTCAGGGCCCTCACTTTTATCCTCAAAGGGAAGATTTCTGATACATGGGATCAACTTTATCATCCTCGTTTGTACGTTTTCCAGAGCATTTATATCCATTCTGTAATAAGGTGACCAAAACTGCACAGTATAATCTAAATCAGGCCTAACCAAAGATATATAGAATTGAAGAACAGCCTGAGGACTCCTATTATTTATGCTTCTTGATACGAAGCCAGGGATTCTGCTCGCTTATTGTGAACACTTATGCACTGTTGTCTTGGTTTTAGGCTGCTGCTAACCAGAACTCCTAAATCATTTTGCAGACAGCAATATTAAGATCTACATTATTTAGTTTGTGTGGCATGGTTATTTCCTTGTCCAATACCACTGCATCACTCTATTTAAATCTTCCTGGAGTGCTCTCAAGACCTCGTCAGAATGAATTCGTCGGCCTGTTTTGGAGTCATTGGCAAACTTGCTTATATCGCTATTTATTCCCCCATCTATGTCCTTTATGTAGATTGTGAACAAGAGGCCCAGCACTGATCCCTGTAGAACACCACTCGTAACGTTTCCCCACTCTGATTACTCCCCATTTATGCAAACTCTCTGCTGCCTATTTGTCAGCTATGCCTCTATCCAGGAAATTTTTTTTCCTTCTATTCTGCTTGCCTTAATTTTCCTCAATAGTCTCTGATGTGGGACTCTGTCAAAAGCCTTACTGAAATCCATATACACAATATCATATTCATTACCAGGAACGCCCTTTTGTAAAACCGTGTTGAGATTCGTTGATCAATTTATGCTTTTCAAGATGGCTACAAATTGCCTCGGCAGTTGTTGATTCCAGAAATTTTCTTACTATGGAGGTAGGCTTATTGGTCCATAGTTTGAAGATAAGGACCTGTCACCAGCTTTGAAAATAGGTATCTTTTGCCATTTTTCACTTATCTGGCACTATGCCAGATTGTAGTGATATGTCAAAAAGATTAGCCAAAGGTTTGCTAAACTCTTTATATCCATTTAGAACCCTTGCATACAGTTCATCAAGGACTGGGGATATGTTAAGCTTTAATTTATCTATTTGTCTAAGGACAACGTCACTTGTGACCCGAATCGTGCATAGTTTATCATCCTGTTCTACATAATTTATTATTTCTGGAATATCACTAGTATCTTCCTGTGTAATTATTATTATAATAAAAAAGAAGCGCTAAACCACAAGTGCTATACAGTGCTGCAGGGCAGGGAAGGATGTGAGGGTATCAGGTAGCAAGAGAGAGAGGGATGATTGGTAGGTTATGGAGTACAGCGGTGCAGTGGATAGTGCAGGGGTAAAGGTAGCAAGAGATGGAGGTAGAAAGGACTGAGAGGAGTGCTAAAGGTATCATCAGAGTTTGTGGAGTAAATCAGTTGTCAAAAAAGTCAATGAAAGAGTCCGGGTAAAAGGAGGGTCCATCAGCAAGAAGGGAAAGTAAAGACAGAGCAACAGAGCTGAAACGATGTTGGAGGTAAAGTCTGCATGCTCGTTGATAGTGGTCAGTCTAACAGAATGTGGCTAACAGATACTGGAACCCGACAATTCTCACAGAGAGGATAAGGGCGCCTCTCCATGAGATACCTCTGAGCAAGACGAGTGTGGCCGATGCGAAGACTGGAGAGAGTAGTCTCCCAACCTCGACATTGATGACAAGAAGACGGCCAGTAACCTATACTCGATTTAACAGAATGAAATTTGTTATAGAGCAGATCAGACCAACGTTGTTGTCAGTGGGAGCAAAGGTGGGTGTCAATTACAGCAAAATAGTCCATGAATGGAACACCTCTATATGAAATTGGGAGGTCATGTAGTGCTGACTGCTCAGCAGCGTCTGCCTGTTCATTGCCCTATATGTCAACATGACCAGGGACCCAACAAAAAACAATATCTTTGTGGTTGGTAGAGATACGTGGTAACCAAAGTTGGATACGGAGAACTAAGAGGTGAGGTGTATCAAATTTTCGTATAGCCTGTAAAGCACTAAGGGAGTCTGAAACAACCACCAATGGTGACACAGGCATAGATGCAATACGGATAAGTGCTGCAAGAATGGCATACAATTCAGCAGTAAAAATGCTAGCCGAGGATAGTAAATGACCTCGCATGACACTGTCTGGAAACACTGCTGCGAATGCGATGCCTTCAGAAGACTTAGAACCATCTGTGTACACTGCGATGGCATGAGAATGAGAGCAGAAGTGGTCAAGAAAAAAAGAACAGGAAGCTACTGTAGGCATTTGGGCTTTCGCACATGGCAGTGAGAAAGAACAGATACGAACAGCTGGAACTTCCCAAGGAGGTAGAGAAAAGTGAAATGCTACATGAACATAGAAAGGTGGTAACTGAAGGGAAGACAAGAACGAATGCAGGCGAAGAGAAAAGGGAAGGAGTAAGCAGGGGCGACGAACAAATAATGTCTATTAACATCAGTGATTATTTTATATATGGAAGGACTGCGGAGATCATGAGAGAGAACATATTAGCAAAGGCAATGGGCATCATGGCAATCGGCAAGGATGGAATATTCGCTTCTGCATAGAAATTCTCAACAGGTAAAGAGCGAAAAGCACCAAGGCATAAATGTAATCTCTGGTGATGGATGGGATTAAGGTTAGAGAGAGTAGCAGGAGAGGCCACCGAATAGATCTGGTCACCATAATCGAGTTTCGATAAAATTAGGGCTGAATGTAGGCAAAGGAGAGTTCGACGATCAGCTCCCCATGAAAGATGAGCAAAGATTTTAAGAAGGTTCAGCCGGCTGTGACAAGTTGCCTTCGGAGAGGTAATGTGAGGTTTCCAGGATAACTTACGGTCAAACAGTAGGCCTAGAAAAATTACCGTATCACATTCAGAGATAAGTGAGCCATAGAGGTACAATGGATGAACACAAATGACAGAACATCTGGTGAAAGTAATATGGTGAGTTTTAGTACTGGAAAATATAAACTCATGAGTGGTGACCCAATTGGAAACACGGAAGACCACATGCTGGCGAGAAACTGCAATAAGGTGACATTCAGCATTTGCGCAAGCTATAGCGAAGTCATCAACGTAGAGTGATGACCAAATATTGGATGGAAGAAGAGAGGCCAAATCATTTATAGCAAGAAGAAAAAGTGTTGTGCTCAGAACACATCCTTGGGGGACACCTTCAGCTTGGACAAAGTCCAGGGAGAGCACATTATTAACCCGAACATAGAAATGTCTGTCAGTTAAGAGGTTCTTGAGGAAGGATGGTAGATTGCCTCGGAGGCCTAAGGAGTGGGCTTTGGCCAAAATATTATACCTCCAAGTTGTCATATGCTTTCTCAAGTTCAAAAAATATGACAATAACTGAGTGGTTATTCGCAAAGGCATTACGAACATACGTATCTAAGCGTAGTAAGGGGTCAATGGTAGAACGGCCCATATGAAAGCCATATTGACTAGTGGAGAGACTGTTGTGTGTCTCTAAATACCACATTAAACGTTGATTTACCAGACGTTCCATCACTTTGCAAATTGCAATGGTAAGAGCAATGGGGCGATAGTGGGAGGCATCATGTCCCATAGTACCCGGTTTGCAGAAAGGGAGAACAGTGGCAGATTTCCACAGCTGGGGAAGAACTTCTTGTGACCAAATAAGATTAAAGAGTTGTAAGAGGACTGCAAGGGCTGACTGATGCAAATGTTGTAACATCCGAATATGAATGCTGTCAGGTCCAGCTGCCGATGATCGGCAAGCTGAGATTGTTACCTCCAGTTCCAGAAGTGTAAAAGGCACATTAAAAGATTCTTCTTTGAGAGAAGAAAAGTCTAAGGATGCTACCTCTCTGGCAGACTTTGAGGAAAGAAACGAGGGGCATAGACGGAGCCCCTGAGAAATACGGACCAGATGATTACCAATTTCAATGGCAACGCCAAGAGAGTTTGCTATATCAACACCGGCAACCCGCAGGACAGGAGCCCAGTCGGGAGAGTATTAACCACTCAATTCCCGTACTTTTCCCAGACTTCACTCATGGAGGAAGCAGAGGTGATGATGGAAACATAATCTCACCAGGAAGTGCATTTAGCGTCACTGATGAGACGGCGAGCAAATGCTTGCTTCTGCTTAAAATCAGTGGTTCTATTATACCGGTACCTGCTCCACACAGCATGTTTCAAACATACGGCCCAAGCACAAGCAGGAGACCACCAAGGCATGCACTTCTGAGAATGCCTGCCTGAGGTTTAGGGTATAGAATGAGAAGCTGCTGTTAAAACTGAGGTCGAGAAGAGGTGTAAAAGCTCATCAGTGGAGGACGAAGAAGGAACCTTACTGAAAGTTGTGAGTAAAGGTCCCAAATTGCTCGATCAAATTGCCAGTGTGGGCTATGAAGAGGTGGTGAATATGAAGGAGAAGTAAGAATGATTGGAAAATGATTGCTGTCATGTAAGTCCGTGAGGACAGACCAGGTGAAGTCTAGTGCATTGGAGGAAGAGCAGACCGAGAGATCGATGCAAAAGAGAGTATGAGTACGAGGATCAAAATGGGTGGGAGTACCCGTATTTAAAACAAGGAGGGGGTAAGAAGCGAGAAAAGCCTCTAACTGAATGCCATGGGAGTCACAGTGAGACCCGCTGGAGGAAATGGTGGGCATTAAAATCGCCAAGTAACAGAAGTGGTAATGGTAAGGACGAAACAAGAAAGGCAACATCCAGGATAGATAATGCCCGAAAAGGCGAGAGATACAAAGAACAGATTGTATACCACTTATTCAAGTGCATACAGGCTGCAGTGTAATGGAGCAAAATATGAACAAATACTTGACAGTTTGGAATATCAATGCATATAAGAAGGGCACTTTCATTAAAGTTCCATCAGAAAAAGGATCCAAAGAATACAATAAATCATAGCCTGAGATGAGATGGAAAACAGCAGTGTAATTTTGGCTCTTGTAAGCAAACATTATCAGGGGAAAACCGGAAGAGCAACATCTGAAGCTCACCCCAATTACCTCTGAGGCCACGGATATTCCACTGTAAATAGGCCATGATTGGTAACGAGAAAGATACAAGAAATCTGCAGGTAAAGTACCTACAGAGTAGAGGGGTTAGAAAAGTCCAAATGTGGTGCCAGCGAAAAACGTGCAAGCGGCGAAGCAAGGGGATGTTGCAAAGATAGGAGTTATGCAGATGGAGGAAAGGTAAGAGGAGGAACAGGAGGGGGATCATTGTCCATTGATGGTTTAGTCTCTTCGGTATATTCTGAGATAGCTTCAAGTGTTTTGGAAGACAAAGACGTTGCATGGGAGACAATGCTGGAGATGGAAGGAGGAGGGTGAGTAAAGATTGGGACAGCAATGGACTGTACCAAAGTAGGAGGGAACAAAAGGGTAGAGGAAACTGGAGAAGTGTGGGAGGAGGCAGAAGAGGAAAAAAGCTGGGAGGGGCTAGAAGAGGAAGAAACTTGGGAGAGGACAGGGGAGGGAGGGACGGTACAAGGAGGAGGGTGAACCTCCACACTTGTCACAGAGCCAGTGGGAGGTGAAGAACCAGGTACAGAGACTAGGAAGGTAAAATGTGGAGGTAGAAGAAGGGAAGGAGGGGTTAAAGAAGATTTGAGCAATGGGGATTTTTTTGGACTTCTGAGAAGTAGAGGGGTGATGGAAAGGAGGTGTTGTACGAGGTCTTGTCGATACTGGAACTTGTGAGGGAGAACAAGAAGTGAGCACAGACTGAGGTGTTGAGGTAGGGACTTCTGAGTCCAGGACAACAAAAGAGTTAGAGACAGGAGTGACTATGAAAGGAGTAACCCCAGAGGAGGCTGCAGGAGATAGGACCCCAGAGGTGAGGGGACATTTAGAAACATGAGAATAAGAAATATGGGGTAGTCTCCCATGGAAGTGTAGATGAGAAACTGCCATAGCATAGGGGAAACCTTCTGCCTCTTTGAGGTAACGGATTTCTCACTCATTAAGTAAACTTGGCAACGGCGAGAGTAAGATGGGTGAGCCTCATGACAATTAAGCCAAGAGGAAGGTAGACTACAAGACGTATTGGAATGGTCATCGGCACCACAGACTGGGCATTCGGCTATAGACCTGCAATATTTCGCTGGATTACCAAAATGCCAGCAGGTGATCCCTACACTGTGGTGTAGGGATCACCTTTCGAACTTCTAAACGATGTCCCGCTATATAAACACAGGATTGGAGTTCACAGCAGTCGAAAGTTAATCAATCTACATTGCATGGGTATCGCCTCTGCCTGCGGGCAGGAAGAACAAAAGTGTCTACTTTGAGGATTGGGAGGTCTTGGAGTTCCAGCTGTTCCAGGATGTTATCGTCACATGTCTGGAAATTCTGTTGGACAATGGTATGGGGCAGAATGACAGTGCCACTACAAGAATTGAGGGAATGATGTTTTTCGATAGTGACTGGAGTAGTATCGATATTTGAAAGAAGAGAACGGTCATTTGGTTGGTTAGCATTCTGAACAGTGATGATGTGTGTACCGTTCTTGAGAGCATGAAAGGATATAGCTCTACCAACATAGCATAGGAGCTCCTTGCCAATATTATGATCGGAAAGATAGGCAGTAGAGGAAGTCGGTCGTAAAGGAAAGAATTTTGTCCATTGTGCATTCTGAAGCTGAAGAAAGGGAGTACATGATGTGTCAGTCTTTTTCGAGTAGAACGAGAAGGAAGCAAAGAAGTATCATCAGGCAACTGTTGTGGGCATTTAGGAGTGGGACTGGAATTAGTCCAACGTGGGATGGGCTGGTGATTCGAATATTGCCGCACCATAGAGGGAGAGGCTGGAAGCACAGTCAAAGAAGAGTGGAGGTCAGACGTATTGAAGGTACCTGAAGCGGGTGATGAAACAGCACCAGGAAGAGGTACAGGGGCATTAGAAGTGTCCGAAGAATGGTCAAAAAATGAGTCAGGGTCAGAATGGGGTGTGGTATCAAGAAGGGAGCCCAGGGGAAGCAGGTTCTTGGATAGGGCACTCCATGGTTAGATCACTTCTTTGTTTGTTTTTTAGAAAGAAAAGAAAGAAAGAAAACAGGGGGGGGACAGGGAGAAATAGCTCCTAGGAGGCAAAAAAAGGACCATAAATCCCCCTCCACGCCCAAGAGGACCTCAGCACCGCAAGTAGTGCAGATGCAACATGGAACCCGTGCCATACCCTACCCTTCATGCCAGTAAACCAGCAATCCAGGATAGCAACCTCACGTCTACAGAGCCACCTCAGTGAACAAAAGAGAGGGCGGCTGGATATCCACCACAAATCATACCTCCTTGGCTACCACCCCTTGGAATCCAAGAAGCAGCCTCCAGAGATACACTCATCACCCAAAAGACACCCAAAACCATGCCCTGGGAGACCAGAGAGGGATTGGGACACCCCCAGGTGATCCAGAATTCAGAGCAAACTACACCACCGCCAAGGGCCTCAATGGAATGGGATGGACCCCAGTACCCTTCCCGCTACCTAGGAACTAGATTGCTTGTGGGAAGAATCCCAAAGACTGAAAAGAGGGAGGAAATATGGGAGGGATGGGGAGGAGGAGGAGGAGGAAGAGGAAAAGGGAGGATGTGGAGGATGGGATAGGGTTGGGGGGACTGGGGGGTAATTAGGTTCGGTCTGAGGAAAGAGACCAAAAAGTCTAATTCCTCAGACCAAGAGCCTCTTCCCCGCGTCAAGGAGCCCCCCTTAAAAAGGTCTTCCTGTGTAAAAACTGAAAGTAAGTGTTAAAAATTCTACACATTTCCTTATCACTGTTGGTGAGCTGACCCATGTAACTTTTGAGTGGGCCTATCTTGTCCCTAACCTTACTTCTGTATATCTGAAAGAATCCTTTTGGGTTAGTCTTTGATTGTCTTGCAATTTTAACCTCATATCTTTTTGCTTTTCTTATTCCCTTTTTTTTTTTCTCTCTTTAGTTGAATATATTGTTTTCTTAACTGCCCCTCTCCTATTGTGATTCGCCTATATATGCCTGTCTTTTGACCAGTGAGATGTTTTAATATATTGTTTATCCATTTAGGATCATTTTTGTTTGATCTGATTTCCCTATTTGGAACATTAGTTGTCTGAGTAGCTAGAACTATGCTCTGGAAAACGTCATATCAGCAACCATCACCACCTACCTGACCAATAGTTAGCTTATTCCAGTTCAGCCCATCCAGGTAACTTCACAGTCCTATGAAATCAGCCAAGCAGAAACCAGGGACAGAGACTTGACTGCTATTATTTGGGTAATTCCATGATATATTAAAACTGAGTGATTTGGGATCACTTTCCCCAAGTTCATCATTAACCTCAAGATTATTAATTAGCGATACCCTGATGGCAAGAACCAAGTCAAGCTGGTTATTTCCTCCAGTTGGTTTTGTCACAAACTGTTTTAAGAAAACAATCCTGAATCGTATCAAGAAAGTCACTTGACTGAATTTCCTGTCAAATTGCTCCAGTTAATTTGTCTAAAGTTGAAATCTCCCATTAGCACAACATTTTCGTATGTAGATGCCTTACGAATTTCGTCGCATAGAAGTTTACTGCACTCCCTATCAAGGTCTGGGGGTATGGAAATCACACAAGATTAGTTTTTCACAACCCTCCAGAAGCTATAACCAAACAGATTCAGTAGCTGACACTTTTAATTTTATATCTTGTCAAACACAACAATTTAAATTGTCTCTGACAAATATCGCTACTCCACCACCCTTCCTGTTGACCCTATCAGTGTGGAATTATTTATAGCCATGTATGTGCATTCAGAAGGCTTTTTTTTCTCTATCTTTCAGATTGAGACAAGTCTCTTATGCTTCCTACACTTGCAATTAATCTTAGCTCGCCTATCTTATTTCTTTAACTTCTGCTATTAGTACAGTAAACCTTAAGGGAGCAAGTATCTCACTGCCTTCTGCTGTCTCTCTTTGTTTCCTGACATGATCCATTGTCTTTATTTGTAACTTCATGATGAATTTCTTTTAATTAAACATTTACTGTTTTCAACCCTAGTGTTGCAACATGACTGTTTCACACACACACCCATACCTCTCGATCGAGTTGGCAAGTGCTACCACCTCTGCCCTAGAGAGATGTACCCCATCTCTTGTATACATATCATGTTTGCCATAAAAGTTGTCCCAGTTGTCAATGAATAGGACTGCAAGTTCCTTGCAGTATTCATCTAGCCAGCAATTTGCACCAGTTGCCCTAAACAACCATTCATTGCCCACTCCTCTTCTAGGCAAGATGCTACATATGATTAGGACCCCTCCCTTAGACCTAATTAAATCTATAGCTGATCTGTATTTATCTAGCAGCTCTTCTCTCCTACCTTTCCGGATATCATTTCCACAAGCACTGAGACAGATAACTGGCTTGCTCCCATTACCTGACATGATATTAATCAACCTGTTGACTATGTCACCAACACCAGCTCCAGGGGTAGTAGTACCTTTACCTTCACTGACCACTGAGGTACACTCATCCTGAAGAACAGAGAAGCGATTTCCTACCTTAACTTCCCTTATTTTGATGCTCCTTCCATTACTGGGAACCACTCGCCACTTGTAGCAGGTGCTGGACTGTACCTCACTGCTGGTAGCCTTTTCATCCTCCCCACCTTCAGCCACCTCACAGCGAGTGATAGATTGAACCTCACTGCTGGTAGCCTCATTTTTCCCAACCACTCTAGCCACCTCACACTCGCTCCCAAACCCATTGAGGAGAGCCTTCAGTCTCCTAATTTCCTGCGAAGAAGTAGGATCCCCTCCTTCAACACTCTAACCTCAGATTTTAAAACACGGCAGAAACACACTAATCCCCATAGCAGCTCAGGACCTATGACCTGTCGTGAGCACTGACCACTGATACCACTCATAAGTTGCGTTATCAATTTTAGTGCATAGAAGCTAATCAGATGTGACACTCAGAAATTAATGCAGGAAATCATCATTATCTGGAGATGTAGTTATTAAATTTTTCAAATTTTTTTAAATAGCAAACTGGGATCTACACCGGCCAAAATTAATCCACAGACAGGTTATGAACACTGAGGAAGGGGCAAAAAGACCAGAAATTAGATATGGATTAGGGAAACAGACACTGCAGACTTCACGTAGGGAGGAAGACATAATAATAATAATAATAATAATAATAATAATAATAATAATAATAGCAATATCTATGTTTCTACAAGTACATGTATAAGGTATACAGACCATAGCTGACATCAATGACTTACTACTATATAGAAAGCCGCTTGTTATGCAGAGTATTACGGGCAAATTAGGTCAGTTTTGTCCCAGGATGCGACCCACACCAGTCGA
>NC_069460.1:29221790-29269290 GCF_026875155.1 Cherax quadricarinatus | reverse complement strand
AAAAACCGAGGAGAGTGCTTTGGGCCCGGATCAATGGCCGTGCCCCCTGGAAAAAGGGTCAAATTTTCTGGATCAAGTTGATTGGTAAAATTTTTCAATTTTGGTGGGGTTTAAAGAAAGTCCCATTTTCCCCCCCCATGTTTTTAAATTTACTGATGTCCCCCAGGAGAGTTCTGTTGTGCCAGTGGGGTACCGCGTCAGGAAACCCAAAATTTTGACTCGCTGGAGGTGCCTCCGTGACTTCCTTAGCCCAAACAAAATAGAAAGGGGCGAGGGGCCCCTGTTGCTGCCCTCACACGAGTCAATTTCATGGCCCCCAAACAATAGTTTGGAAGTCAACTAAAAAACACGATTCTATAAAGGAAAAAGGGGAAGGGAAAGTTTCTATAAACTGCTTAGACAGCATCCCTTCTGACTGGTTGAAGCTTTGGGCAAAGCCCTTTTTGCCCAAAGGTTTTTTTCTTTTGGAAAGGGGTTTTTGATAATACTGTGCTGCGTGGGCACTGCTTCGCGCCCTGTTGAACGCCCAAACCCGGGTGAGTTGGTTTCAGCTTTCAGCAGCCTTGATCACCCTTCTTTTTGCAGCCTTGGGGTAGGCGCCGAAGGGTGTTACCCACTGCAATGGGCCCGATTCCCCCATCCTTTTCGGGGGCACACAATGAGGCACCAAAAAAAAAGGGTCTGATGGGCCCCTGGGACCCGCCGCCAGGACAGGTTGGAAAAAAATTGGGGAGTTCAGAAGACCTCTCTGAAAACCTCACCCAAAGGTGGATTGATATTTGTTTTAAGTGTTGAGGCCTTAAACCGGTGAAACCTCCTGCTGAAACCCTGTGGGAAATGACATGCAGCTTTATACACTCCAAACCCGTAAGGTTAGATGTTCTTCGCCTGCTGCAATGCAGGGAGGTCAATGTTGGTATGGGAGCCCTGGGGGGATGTTTTTCCCCCAAGTTGCGCCGGCTGAGTCCTTGGGAGCGATGGTATCCTCACTGGTTATAAGTCTCAAAACTCCATAGTATTACCCCCTTTATTTTTTGAATTTGGGGCTCTGATTTTTTTAGGTTTTTGGGGGGGGGTCCTGTTGTTGGATTTGCCCGGGGGGTTTTGTCGCCCTAGGGGGGGGGCGGACGAGGTTGTCATCCCCTTTGGGGAAAGCATTTTTGCCCTAATAACTGGTTGCTAGTGACTTGTCCCCCCCTTGGTGGGCAGCCAAAAAGGGTTGCCAAAAGCAGCAAGTTATGCCAGGATCTGTTTTTTGAAGGAGCACGTTGCTTTTTTCAGAAAGGGCGTGAATTTGCTAGCACTTTAGGGGGGCGCTTTGGGGGGTGTGCAAGGGCCCGGGGGTGTTAATTTGATTGAGATTTGAGGTCCCTGTAGGGAAGTCACGGGGTGTCGCCCCGTCTGTGGGGGGGGCGTTGGTTTTCTTTTGGAGCTCTCCTGGAGCCCAGGATCTATTGTGTGCACGGGTGTTGCCCGATGTGGGTTGGTGCACATTCCCCGTGGCACCCCGGCAAATGCCTCGTGAACGACACTTTGGCTCTGTCGGAAGATTCCGGGGAAACCCCGGGCTACTTGTGCATTGTTTTCGTGGGGTGGAGGGCGCCCGCTGTGGGGTGAGGTAAGGGCAGCAGGATGCTGGGTGGAGGGTGGGGGGGGTAGGGGAGCGGCGGAACTTGTAATTGGGGGGCACTAAACGGCATATATATATATATATATATATTAATATATATTATTTTTTAAAATATATATATATATTTATATATATTTATTACCACACTGGCCGATTCCACCAAGCAGGGGGCCCCAAAAAAAAAAAATTTCACCTAAACACCCCCTCACTTCTTGCCAAAGGGGGCTTGCCGAAGGGGGCTCGGGCAAAAAAATGTTGCTTTTTTGTTTACCGTCCCATTTCCCCCAGTTTTGGTGAAAGACGTTTTTTCACTCTTTTTTGAAAATATTTTTTCAAAAATAACCCCAAACAACAATGAGAAAAGACTGGACAAAAGGCTGATTTATGAAAATGCCCTTTGGGGGGGGATTTTTTCCTTATGGGAATCGTAAGGTTGTTTGGACATTGGTCGAGAGGCAATGCTTATTCGAATTTTACTCAACGCCTTTTTCTTAAATAACTTATTTTTTTTCACAAAAAAATAAAGTTTGTTTGTTCCTGGGTTTTTGCAAAAAAATCTGCCCTTTACTCCCACATAACTCCGAATGTATTTGGTATATTTCCAAAAATTAGCTTGTAGAAAAAATAGAGAAAGGAAATCATTATTCTCCAATTTCTGTGAATAATTATTCCATTTAATTAGTAATAAAGGAGAAATAGGTACCTTAGGTGAATAAGTTACTTTCGAGATTATTGGCCGGGGCGCCGGCCGGCCCACCGTCTCAAAAAAAAAAAAAAATTCGCGAAAAATCGCGTTTGTTTTGGGTTGTATTTCTTTGTAATGATGTTCTAGTGCAGTTATCCTCTTCAAAATGCGTTTTTCTCCTTACTCAGAGGCTATGGAATACGAAATGGAGAGCCAGTAACTCATTTATATCGAAATATTCCCGATAATCTCTCGCCATTCTTATGGCCTATTTTTTCAGTCTAGATTATATAACATGTTTGTATGTTATTTAGAGTGTTTATTATATCATATTAGATCAATTTGATAGTAAATAAGCGTAGGAGTTGATATTTAAGGCTGATATTAGCGTAATAATGATATGATTTCTCCTGGCTCTATCTGGAGCAGGGAGCACTACGAGCATTCCATATGATGCTGGTTGTCTATAAGTCTAGGGATAACTCCTCTTCTGTTTTATGATGCCAAAATAGTCAGTTATTATGTAGAAGAATAATGCAAGAAAAAAGCGATAAAAACAAGAAAAAATTTCCAAAATATATATGGGCTGTGAGCAGACTCGCTACCAATATCACCGTCACCATACCTGATATAAATGACTATAATTTCTTGTAGAAACGTCGTAGAACATTCATTCTGGTACCATTGTGTTGCCAAAAAGTTAAGCTATTTTGCGGTATACCTGGAGTTTTACTGGAGAGAGTTCGGGGGTAACGCCCCACGCGGCCCGGTTGTAGACAGGCCGCCTGGTGGATCAGAGCCTGATCAACCAGGCTGTTGCTGCTGGCTGCACGCAAACCAACATACGAGCCACAGCCCGGCTGTATATATAACTCAACTTCCATAATTTTTCGATTTTTGGTTGAGGGCGCGCGGAAATTGCCCGAGGGCCCCCTTACACTACAGTTTTTTAAACTGCAATATTAACACCCCTCCTTCAGAGTGTAGGCACTGTACTTCCCATCTCCAGGACTCAAGTCCGGCCTGCCGGTTTCCCTGAACCCCTTCATAAATGTTACTTTGCTCACACTCCAACAGCACGTCAAGTATTAAAAACAATTTGTCTCCATTCACTCCTATCAAACACGCTCACGCATGCCTGCTGGAAGTCCAAGCCCCTCGCACACAAAACCTCCTTTACCCCCTCCCTAAGTAAGTAAATTTATTCAGGTATACACAAATACAGTTACATAGAATTATCATACATAGCAGAGATGTGTAGAGAACCCTAGGATAAACCCCAAAAAAGTCAGAACAGAGTGACTTATTCCTTGGGGTCCTTTACCTTTCCTAGGCGACCCTTTACCCGCCTTCCTTCCCCTACAGACTGATACACTCTTGAAAGGTCACTGGTTTCACTCATTCTCTCTACATGTCCGAAAACCTCAAAAACCTTCCTCGGCCATCTCGGACCACAGTTTTGGTAATCCCACGCTCCTCCTAACTTCCAACTACGAATTCTCTGCATTATATTCACACCACACATTGCCCTCCAGACTTGACATCTCACTGTCCTGCCTTCTTCTCGCTGCAACAGTCATCACCTGTTTCACACCTTATAGCACGTTGGTAAAACTATACTCTCATACATTCCATTTTGCCTCAAGACAAAGTTCTTGTTCACAGACTAAGTGCACCACTCACCCTTTTCCCCTATCAATTCTATGATTCACCCGCATCTTTCATAGATCTATCCGCTGACATGTCCACTCCCAAATATCTGAATACATTCACCTCCTCAATACTCTCTCCCTCCTATATATTATATATATTATATATATATATATAAATATATATATATATAATATATATATTTATAATATATATATATATATATATATATATATATATAGTGCACCCCAGTTTTCAGCCAGTGCAGAAATTGTGCAATTCAGATTTTGAGCACTTTTCTCAGCGATATTTCCCCTGAGTTTTGTGCATCTACTTGGAAATCGTTGGTAGCAGATGCACGCTCCTAGGCCACTCATACGTTCGCAACTCATTCTCGGGCACATTAAATGTCTTATTTTACGTTAATATAGACATTTTCATTAATCTATCTATGATATTTTCTTCACAATTACATAAAAAAGTTACATAACATATAAACATGCAATGTTTATATGCAGTGGAGGGTAAACATTATGTTTTCTCTGCTCTAGTGTTAGAGAAAACTTATGAATCTGCGTTGGCCCAGTAACAGACCTTAATCCTTAAACTTTTGTTTACAATTCTCGGCATGAATTATTCAATACGTCTCCCTTTGTTTATGATGGCATCTAAAGGTAATTGTTAGAAACGATTAAACTCAGTGAACATGGTATGTCGATGGTAATAATGGGGCTGTGGGCCACAGGGTATGTAGCTGGTAGGTAGGGGTTGGATGTGAGTGGCCAGGATGTGGAAGAGTTGGTGGACAAGCATAGGGAAGAGCTAACAAAAGTCTTCAAAAAAGGTATGTAATGTTCATTTATAATTAAAATTAGTCATTTATATTTATTTCTCATTGTTTTCTGTATATAAAACTAAAGTTATTCTCCATAAAATGTATTTTTTGTTAATATTTTTGGGTGTGTGGAACGGATTAATTGAATTTACTTTATAACTTATGGGAAATATTACTTCGGTTTTCGTCCATTTCGGATTTCAACCTACCTTCTGGAACAGATTATGAAAACCGGGGGTCTACTGCATATATATATATATATATATATATATCAAAAAATTTACATGAATTTCACATCATTATTTTCACTCATTTGGGAAGAGTCGTTCAGAAGATGGGTTACACCATGGTCTTCCTCTCTCTCTTTCCTCAGGTGGGAACAGTTGTTCATGAGACTGGCCACGCCATGGGCTTTTTCCATGAACAGTCACGCCCTGAACGAGACAGCTATGTTAACATTATCACTCCGAATATCATTCCTGCCATGTTGAGCAACTTCTACAAGTACACCACAGCCGACATCAACGACTATGGTGTCCTGTACGACTACTACTTCCGTCATGCACTATGGTTCACAGGTAAGATATAGTGCAAGTGATGATAATGTTTATGGTGTTAGTGGTGAGCATTTTGTTAATGGTGCTAGTGAGGTCAGTGATGGTGGTGGTGATGATGAAGATGGTGGGGGAAATATTAATAATGATGATTATAATAGTGATATTGGTGGTTGAGGGAGTTGATGGTGATTGTTAATGAGAATTATAGTTATTAGCTAATATAGTAGTGGTGATGATGATTATGATGATAATAATTAATAGTAATAATAGGGATAATAATTATAGTAGTTTGGATGTATGCTATGATGGTATAAATGATGCAAGTGAAAAAATGATTATTGTACTGAGGAACACTGATGAATCTCTCTCTCTCTAGCTATCTATATATCTATTTATCTATCTATCTATCTATATCTTTATCTCTCTCTATTCAAATTCAAATCTTTATTTCTCTGCATAGTTTACGTATGACTGACATGTTATAAGGAGTTTATTTCCTTGCATAGTTTGCAATGTGTAATTACAATATTGATTTGCTAAGTACAAAGAAAAGCACTATGATGGTGAAGCATTTCACCCAGACTAGACCTAATGCTTAACAGAGTACTTAATACTAGACATACAGTGGACCCTCGACATTCGATACTAATCCATTCCTGAGAGCTATCGAATGTCGAAACTATCGAAAGTCGAATTAATTTTCCCCATAAGAAATAATGGAAATCAAATTAATCCATGCAAGACACTCAAAAGTATGGAAAAAAAATTTTACCACATGAAATATTAAGTTTAATGCAATAGAATAATTACAGTAACAGCAATAACAGTAGATTAATAACAGAATAATTGACACTTACCTTTAATGAAGATCTGGTGATGATTGATGGGATGGGAGGAGGGGAGAGTGTGGATGGTGTTAGTGTTTAGAAGGGGAATCCCCTTCCATTAGGACTTGAACTGGGAGCCTCACCATGCCTTACCACACTGTGTATGCCACTACGATTCTTAAATCTTTCAAACCAACCTTTGCTGGCCTTAAATTCACTCACATCACCACTAGTTGCAGGCAATTTCTTTACCAAATCATCATGCACTCCGACACACGCACTCCACTTTCGTACTTTGCAATTATCTCTTTCGTCATTTCAATAGTCATTATCACCTTTTTTCTCGAAGGGTTGGTACTAGAAGCTTTCTTGGGGGCCCATAGTTACTTATTTTGCAGAAACAAGCACCAAAAACAGTGATAATATGGATAATATGGAATGTACCGAATGTATCCTTAGATGCGCGCACACTGGCTGGCTTGTAAACACTGGCACACACGGGGCAGTTCAGGCCACACATGGACACGTCTCGTACGAATCGTATTGAATGTCGGGTTTTCCATCGAATGTCGAGGCAAAATTTTTGCGTTAAAATGCATCGAATGTGGGATTTATCGAATGTCGATGCCATCGAATGTCGTGGGTCCACTGTATATATCTTAGTTCATTCGAATTGAACATTGTTTTTTTATATATCAACGGAGGTAGTAGCGGTTTGCCAGTAATTAAATTAACGAGTAGTTGAATAACAAGTTACAGTATTATATTTTAACATTATACATAATGAGATTGAGACCATTTTAGTTTTGAAGTAATCTTATGAAGTTTGGCAATTTTTGAGTTGATGGTGGCGACAATATACAGTGTTTGTGTTAGTTTTGGGAAATGAGGTGATTCCTAAGCAGAGCCTTGAGTTGGTGTGCAGGCAGCAGGGTCCCTTTTGTATGTTCAGGCAATGAATTCCAGATCTTAGGGCCCTTTATATGCATAGCATTTTTGCATAGGGAGAGATGAACACAAGGGATATCAAAGAGTCTTTAGTGTCTTGTGTTATGTGTGCTCTGTTGTAGTTCTCAAGAAGGAGTTTGAGAGGAGGGTTTATATTGGGGAATAATGTTCTGTGTATCTAGTAGGCATAATAATGTAAGTGGATATTTTGTATGTTAAGAAGGTTCAAGCTCTTAAATAGTGGTGGGGTGTGTTGCCTGGTGCAGGAGTTTGTAATCATTCTCACTGTAGCTTTCTGTTGTATAATTAAGGGTTTAAGGTGATTTGCTGTGGTTGAACCCCATGCACATATACCATAGGTGATATAAGGGTAGATGAGAGTGGTAAAGAGCAAGAACTGCCGTTTGGGGTACATAGTACCTACTGTTTTGGAGAATTTTTTTTTTTGCAAATTTGGTGTAAGTGGGTCTGAAATTTAAGGCAGCTGTCAATGTGGAACCCTAAAATTTTTCCGTCAGTGTGTCTTGAAATGGTGGAACTATTTATCGGTATGTCTAGCTGAATATATGTAGCCTTGTTCCCAAACAGTATGAGTAGGTTTTGTCGATATTGAGAGTAAGTTTGTTGGTCGTTATCTAAGTGGATATTTTTAGTAGCTCATCGTTTACAGTGTTTATAAGTATGGTTTGGTTTGGGTGAGAGAAGATATAGGTAGTGTCATCCGCAAAAAGAACATGTTTAAAAAAAAAAAACCATACCATGGGTGGGGATAGAACCCGCGATCAGAGAGTCTCAAAACTCCAGACCGTCGCATTAGCCACTGGACCAGCTAGCCACAATAAGATTCGTCCAACTAGGTATATTTCTACACCATAGGAAGGTTAGCATAGGCACCACTGTGACCACAAATGCATGTTGACGGCTTTGAGGGGACTTGAGCTAGAGTTCGTCACGGCCACGCTAGCTGGAGAACTTGCATTTGTGGTCACAGTGGTGCCTATGCTAACCTTCCTATGGTGTAGAAATATACCTAGTTGGACGAATCTTATTGTGGCTAGCTGGTCCAGTGGCTAACGCGACGGTCTGGAGTTTTGAGACTCTGATCGCGGGTTCTATCTCCACCCGTGGTATGATTTGTTTGCAATCAAGATTAGGTGCTCGCAGCACCGTAACCACCCTACTCAACCTACCCCTTACGACCCCCAAACCCTCGCAAAAATATAGTACATGATACACTGTCTCCTCCCCTCCACAGATGCCACACACCCCACCCTCTATGACCCTTCTATTCTGGAGTACCACTCAGGCAAAATGCCATGCAGGAAACGATACATTACCTCACGCGCCCTGGGTCTTAACCTCAACTTACTAAAGCGGCGCCATATATTCCCCCATGCGTACATGGGGAAAATCCCCTCCACTGGTACAACAACCCTACCCACACACGAAAGCACGTAATACAGTTTCACACTCCTGCAACTCCACTCCACCATACAATTGTCTCAGCCTGTCATGTACCCTATCCAGCCGTCACCCACACAATCCCACATGCAACACCTCCCTCTTGATAAACACACATTTAACTCTGTTTCAGGTCCAGCAACCTTAACCCTCCCTGATGCACTGGTAATGTTGCAACCTCATAACGTTACAACCCAAACCACACAAGAATTTGAACACCCTCCTAAGAATTCTCGTAATCGCCGTCCTTGTTAATGGGAACACAGCCGTCACATACCACACCTTAATATACAATAAGACATTAATTACAATAGCTCTTTGCACGAGGGTTAGGTGGTATGGTCGCAATGCCTCCAGGCGACCCTGGATCCTGCCCACCAACCTATTTGAATTGTCCTCCCTCGTGGCACCCCAGGTCATCCGCATACATAATACCACATATTTTTAAAATCCCGGCCTGCCGCTGCACGACATTACATCTCCACTCAACCCTCCCCTCCCAAGCCCCCAACCCAACTGCCATTGACTTCTCCAAGTTCACTTTCATACCCGTACTACCCCTGAACAAGTTCACAGCATCTTCTAATGCCCCCAGCCTCATCCCCTCTTGCACCAGGACAGTTGTGTCATCAACATATCCGACCAAACCAGGCCAAACCCTCCCTTCTCCTACCCCTTCCCCTGTGCATATGCGTTCCTCCGTCATTCGGTAAAAGGGGTCCTGGACACATGCAAACAATAATTATGACATTGGTCACCCCTGCCTTAGACCCTGCCCCATGACAACTGCCTCCCCCAAGCATCCATTGTTCTGCACCCTCGCCCTTGCACCCTGGTACAACACTTCAACACAATTTCTTCACCAAAACCCTGTCAACTGAGTATAGTGCTCAATGCTCCCCTTTCTGCCCTATCATACACCCCCTGCCAATCGAAGGCCAACAACCCTGCCCCCTGCCCCCCTCCCTAGTTTCCACGACTCACTTTAGGATCCCATGCCCCATAACCATAGACCTCCCTGGCAACCCAAAATGATTCTCAGATACAACCATCCCCACGACGCACTTAAACCTATTTCCAAATACCTTTGCAAACAACTCATAATTCGAGCAAAGCAATGAAATGGTGTGGTAGTCCAGAAGGGTATGCTGCTGCTTCCCCTTTGGGACCAACACCACCACTGCCGTTGCCTGCTTTCCCTCAACTCGCCCCTCTCCTTCTTCGAATTCATCAACTGGGCCAAAAAGCCCCTCAGCAGCTCCCAGTGCTGTAGATAAAACTCACACGGTAGACCATCGACGCCTGGCACTTTCCCCTTATGCATCTCGCTTAATGCCCTCCATGTTTCCTCCTCCATAACGACCCCGCCCAACACTTCTCTATCACTCCTCCCCAGATTGCACGACACACCCACATGCCTGCTCTAAAACCTTCCCCACCACCTCACAACATTTCCAATACTCCCCATACCATTTATCTGCATAAACACTCATACCTTTCATCGCATGCCAATGGCCTGTCCTCCTATAACACCTCTTCCAACCTCACCTGCACCATCACTGCAGCAAACCTCTCATCCTATAACTCACATATTCTCCTCTTCACAGCACCAATGTCTTCCACAGGATAAGTTCCCACCACCATTCCCCCCTCGCATAACATCCCCTTAACCTGTCCTCCAAATAGTTAAGATCATACCGTGGTATGGTTTCTAAAGTAATTTATTCAATTCCCTTCCCAGACATAATATTTCCTAATCCTTTCTGTTGCCACACCATCCCACCATTTCACCACATCCTCCACCCGTCTCCCTTCCACACTGAGCCGCTCCCACAGTGCTGCAAACCCCTCCAACCCCTCCTGGTTAGCTAGCACGCTCGTGTTCAGCTTCCAATAACTCCTATACCTTCCCGCCAGTGACTCCCACCCCACCTCTGCCACTACCACCCGATGATCTGAATGTTACCTCCACAGTGTGAAAAGACTCAACAATGACCCTCTGTGAGAGATACAGTCTAACCTAGCTGTGTAACCTTGCCGTACAAACGTATGCTCCACCTCCCATGACCCCCCAAAAAGCATCCCTTAAATGTATATCCCTTAAAAGGTCACTTAAGACCGTCAACACATACCCAGCCTCCTTGGCTTCCACATCTGCCCTCCTGATGATGCAGTTCACCTACTAGTGCCATGGATGGCAATACTCACAAGAAACACCACTAGGTCCTCGTGCACAAAAGTCATCTTAACAAGAACATCACTTTCAGCCAGAGCATACACACAGACAAACGACTCTCTCTCCCCCATCCACCACCCATCCACATGCAAGGCCATCCTCCCTCCGCCTCCCTCACTTCTCTGCAAAACAAACGGGCTCGCCTCTCAGATCAAGACACCCACTCCTACTTTTAAATGAGCAGATTGCAGTGCCACCACCTGATACCCTTCCACCTCCAACACTCGACCATCCTTGAAATTAAATTGTGTTCTTGAAGAAATGCGACATCCACCTTACATTTACACAAACATCCTAACACTCCCTCTTTATGTCATTACACAATCCATAAACATTTACTGTCATACACCTGAGGCCGGCTTAAAGTTTCCTTCCCTGCCTCCTCTTGACACTCTTCCTAGTTCCACCAGAACTTGGGGCACCACCTTTCACCCTCACACCAACTTCCACCTTCCCCCTTCCTTTTGGTGCTGCTTGCCGTGTCCACCAGTACAATCCCCATCCACCCAAGACTTCTTCCCAGGCCACTGTGCCAGCATCAGGATATCATCCAAATCCAACGCTTCGGCCCGCTTCCTTGTGATGACCTCTTCCTCCATGTCATTGTCCTGGGAGGCCGCACAATGGACCTCTACCTCCACCGTATGGTGTTCCACTGAAAAGGGTGATGTCACAGACATGCTGTTATGCACAGGCTCCTCAAGGTGCTCCTGCCACTCGCTCACCATGGCTGGCAGCTCAGTACCAGCCACCTGCACAGGTACACCCATCTTCTCTGCAGGCTGTGACAATTTTTGCAACACCATAACTAGTTCCTCCTCAAGCGCCAGCACCTCCACCCATACCTGCATCTCATCACTTGGCACTGGTAAAGTCTCAAGGCCCGTTAACACTTGAAGCTGCACGCCCACTCCTGACTCAACAGGTGTCTCCTCCACCACCTCGCTCCACAGACGGTCATGCCCTCCATTGTGCAGTTGTACCTCAACAGCCACCTCCCTCACTGGAACAGGTGCATCCTCTGCTGGGCCATGTGCTCATTGGTTCTTCCCACACACCGCTGCCATGTGATCGTAAGCCCCACATGGGTGGCACATACACCTCTGCTCAGTGTATGACACCATGACCTGTGTTTAAAAGTCCACCAGGTACATGTAGGATGGTATGTGGTGCTGAAAAGTCATTTTCAGGGTAAAGGTGCCTTCCAGGAGACTCACGTATGCACCTGATACCCACTTGTTGTGTTGGCCCATATGAACAGTCCCATATGCATCAGACACTCCTGATGTCCACTTTATCCGCCTCGAACGGGACGTTGCAAAGCTTAACCCATGTAAAATGACGTGAGATGTCAATCATTCTCACCCATACAGCTGGTGTAAGATCGATACTGGCGTCCTGAAAACGAGTCACCAACGACTCATACACTGTGGAGGAGAGCAATTTCACAAATACTCTGTAAGCTCCATTTAACACAACTCCTTATAACTCGTCATCCTGAATGCTATATGCCTCACATATGATGGTGGGAAGTAATACTTGTGCTGAAGCAGGCAATATCACACCACGAAGGAGCTCAATCCCCACTGTGTTGACACAACATCTCACACTGAGCGCCATATTGACTCTAGGTAGCTCTCCTGGTAGATCAGCAGAGGGGTGCAAAGCACAACCGCACTCCACCGCAGCCAGGCAGTGAATGAATGTGGTCTAGTTGGAAGGACTCCACACTGCTCCAAGCTAACTATGGCTGGAGTAGGGTGGGGTCACGTGACACAGACTGGACAAAGGAGGGGGGTGCAGGTGGGAACAGGATAAGTGGTGTTAAACAATATACCCAAGAGGACAGGTTGAATCCTTATACCTTTATCTATCCTCTTTATACCAAAACAGCAAATATTATACATACACATATATACATAATTTTTTGACTAACTTTGAGGACCAAGTATAATGATGATGATGATAATGATGATGAATAATAATACAAAGTCGGACATTTCCATTTTAGCTAATAATGGAGAAGAGTGCAATGTAATATTAAATAAGATATCAGTGATGAAATAGATTAAAACCCGAGGGCATTAATAGTGTAACAACGACAATGATGATGGTGTCAATAACAACAGTAAGGATTGTGACGTTTGACGTTTGTGATAATTCTGTGTGATTGTGGCGATGATGATACTGGTGATAAGGATGCATCTGAGTGATGATGGTGAAAGTGATGAATATTGTGATGATGCTGGTAAGTAATAATGTAAACGGTAATGAATATAATGATGGTGATAGTGATGAATAAAGGGATGATGCTGATGACAGTGATGATGGCTTTAATAATGATTATAATTATAGATTATAATTTTGAACATAAGAACATAAGAAAGAAACTGCAGCAGGCCTACTGGCCTATGCGAGGCAGGTCCAAATCTCCCACCAGCTTAAGTCAATACCTTGACCTAGTCAGGTCAGACACGTCACTTAAGGATCACGACATCCGACCTAGTAGCACAAGCTAGTCAGATCCAACTCACACCCACCCACACCCACTCATGTATTTATCCAACCTATTTTTAAAACTACACAACGTCTTAGCTTCTATGACGGTACCAGGGAGTTTGTTCCACTCATCCACAACTCTATTACCAAACCAGTGCTTTCCTATTTCTTTCCTGAATCTTATTTTTTCCAATTTAAAACCATTGCTGCAAGTCCTGTATATGTTAAATATTTTTAGCAGGCTATTTACATCGCCTTTATTAATTCCTGTTTTCCATTTATACACCTCATTCATATCCTCCCTAATTCTACGCCTTTCTGGAGAGTGCAGATTTCTGATACATGGGATCAACTTTGTCATCCTCCTTTGTGCATTTTTCAGTGCATTTATATCCATTCTGTAATACGGTGACCAAAACTGTGCAGCATAATCTAAATGAGGCCTAGCCAAGGATGTATAGAGCTGAAGAACAACCTGAGGACTCCTATTATTTATACTTCTTGCTATGAAGCCAAGGATTCTGTTAGCTTTATTGCGAACACTTATGCACTATTGTCTTGGTTTCAGATTACTGCTACCCAGAATCCTAAATCCTTTTCGCAATCCATAATATTAAGATCTACATTATTGAGTTTATATGTTGCATGGCTATTTTCCTTTCCAGCGTTTAGAACTCTGCATTTGTCTATATTAACCTGCATCTGCCACTTCTCCGACCACTGCATCAGTCTATTCAAATCGTCTTGGAGTGCTCTAATGTCCTCATTAGAATGAACTGGATGGCCTGTTTTGGTGTCATCAGCAAATTTGATTATGTCGCTATTTATTCCCTCATCTAAGTCGTTTATGTAGATTGTGAACAACAAGGGGCCCAGCACTGACCCCTGTGGAACACCGCTTGTGATTTCTCCCTATTATTGCAAACTCTCTGCTGCCTATTTGTCAATCATGCGTCTACCCAGGAAAAAATTTCTCCTCCTATTCCATGTGCCTTAATTTTTCTCAACAGCCACTGAAGTTGAGCTATATCGAAAGCCTTACTGAAATCTATATACACAATATCATATTCAATACCATGATCTACCTCCTCAAACACCTTAGTGAAGAAAGTTAGTAAATTCGTAAGACAGGAACGCCCCTTTGTAAAACCGTGCTGAGATTCATTAATCAATTTATGCTTTTCAAGAATTGCTTCGGCAATTATTGATTTCATAAATTTACCAACTATGGAGGAATGGCTAATTGTTCTATAGTTCGAAGCTAAGGACCTGTCACCTCCTTGTAAACAGTTTATAGCCCTGTATGCTGCATTCAGAAGGCATTTCTCTATCTTTCAAGTTGAACCAGGTCTCTGTTATAGCAAGATTATCTATATTACCTGCACTTGCAAGTAATCTTAGCTCATCTATCTTATTTCTTAGATTCCTACTATTTGTATAGTAAACCTTAAAAGAGCTAGTCACTCGTTGCCCTCTACTGTCACTCTTTGTTTGTTGATCAATTGATTTGCCTTTACTAGCAACTTTATTTTCAATATTGTCTTTTAAACATATCCCTGGGGTATCCTGGTAATAACTGATGTTTTCAACCCTAATACTGCAGCCTAATTGTTTCCCATACCTCTATAATCTATCAGTTTAAATTCCTAGACAAGACATCAATGACCCCCTCAAGTGAATTGGCTAATGCAACGACTCCAGCCCCCAGAGAAATGAACCCCACACATATCACGTTTGCTATAGAATTTGTCCCAGTTATCAGTGAATGAGATTGCAAGTTCCTTGCGGTACCTGTCTTGCCAGTAATATATACCAATTGCCCTAGACATCCATTCATTGCCCACTCCTCTTCTAGGCAAGATGCTACATATGATTGGGATCCCTTCCTTAGACCTGACAACTTCTATGGCTGACCTGTACTTATCCAGCATCTCCTGTCTCCTGCCCTTCCTGATATCATTTCCACCAGCACTAAGACAGGTAATGGGCTTGTTCCCATTACCTGATATAATATTATCCAACCTGCTGACTATGTCACCCACACCAGCTCCTGGGAGGCACATCTTCTGTCTGACCTTCCTATCTTTGTTACAAAAAGCATGGTCCATATATCTTCCATGAGAATCTCCTACAATTAGAATATTCTTACCTTGATTAGCTGGAGAGTCAGTGGTACCTTTAACCTCACTAACCACTGAAGTACACTCGTCCTGGAGAACAGAGAATCGATTTCCTACCTTCACATCTTCTCTATTAGCCTTCCTTATTTTCCTTCTTTCTGAACTGTGAACCACTCGTCACTTAAAGCGGCTGCAACTCTTTAGCTCACTGCTGGTATCTTTTTCCTCACCAGCTCCAGCCATCTCACACTAACTCCCAAATCCATCTAGGTGAAGCTTCAGCCTCCTATTTTCCTCTTGAAGAATTAGAACCTCCTTCTTCAACACTTTAACCTGAGATTCAAAAACACTACAACAGGCCATTGTGCTCAATAACACCCCACGCTAATTGTTAGACTGCTTAGGACAGTGACCACATGTGACCTCTGATGATAGAGTTCTGTGATGATTTTGATGATAATGACCAGCCGACAAAACAATAATTTCTCTTGTGTGCGCACCATTTTCAGTACTTTTCGTTAAACGGGAAGTTGACCATCAGCACTGTTGATCCATTCGCTCAGGGACTTATTGGACAACGTAAAGGTCTCTCTCATCGTGACAAACTGCTGGCCAACATCATGTATAACTGCACCGGTGAGCCAGATATTGTCTTTGTTACTGCACCAGTGAGCCAGATATTGTCTTTGTTACTGCACCGGTGAGCCAGATATTGTCTGTTACTGCACCGGTGAGCCAGATATTGTCTTTGTTACTACACCGGTGAGCCAGATATTGTCTTTGTTACTGCACCGGTGAGCCAGATATTGTATTTGTTACTACACCGGTGAGCCAGATATTGTCTTTGTTACTGCACCGGTGAGCCAGATATTGTCTTTGTTACTGCACCAGTGAGCCAGATATTGTTTTTGTTACTGCACCAGTGAGCCAGATACTGTCTTCGTTACTGCACCGGTGAGCCAGATATTGTCTTTGTTACTGCACCGGTGAGCCAGATATTGTCTTTGTTACTGGACCGGTGAGCCAGATACTGTCTTTGTTACTGCACCGGTGAGCCAGATATTGTCTTCGTTACTGCACCGGTGAGCCAGATATTGTCTTTGTTACTGCACTGGTGAGCCAGATATTGTCTTTGTTACTGCACTGGTGAGCCAGATATTGTCTTTGTTACTGCACCGGTGAGCCAGATATTGTCTTTGTTACTGCACTGGTGAGCCAGATATTGTCTTTGTTACTGCACCGGTGAGCCAGATACTGTCTTTGTTACTGCACCGGTGAGCCAGATACTGTCTTTGTTACTGCACCAGTGAGCCAGATATTGTCTTCGTTACAGAACTCTCGTGTATTAGCATTGGTAATTTCCTACAGTACTTGTAGCGGTAAGAGCAGAGGTATACTTGTGGTGTTCCAGGTGTGTGTGGTAGTGGTGGTGTTCCAGGTGTGTGTGGTAGTGGTGGTGTTCCAGGTGTGTGTGGTAGTGGTGGTGTTCCAGGTGTGTGTGGTAGTGGTGGTGTTCCAGGTGTGTGTGGTAGTGGTGGTGTTCCAGGTGTGTGTGGTAGTGGTGGGTGTTCCAGGTGTGTGTGGTAGTGGTGGTGTTCCAGGTGTGTGTGGTAGTGGTTGGTGGGTTCCAGGTGGTGTGTGGTTAGTGGTGGTGTTCCAGATGTGTGTGGTAGTGGTGGTGTTCCAGGTGTGTGTGGTAGTGGTGGTGTTCCAGGTGTGTGTGGTAGTGGTGGTGTTCCAGGTGTGTGTGGTAGTGGTGGTGTTCCAGGTGTGTGTGGTAGTGGTGGTGTTCCAGGTGTGTGTGGTAGTGGTGGTGTTCCAGGTGTGTGTGCAAGTGGTGAAGTTCCAGGTGTGTGTGGTAGTGGTGGTGTTCCAGGTGTGTGTGGTAGTGGTGGTGTTCCAGGTGTGTGTGGTAGTGGTGGTGCTCCAGGTGTGTGTGGTAGTGGTGGTGTTCCAGGTGTGTGTGGTAGTGGTGTTGTTCAAAGTATATTATTCCAGCATTGATGTGTTATGCTGATTCTGATGCACAGAATGAGCATAATTGGTATCAGTAAAGATTTCTAGCTTTTATCTTGTTGCTTTCTTCAATGTATTGTTTTATACCTGTGAAGGCAGTGTGGCAGTGTGTTGTGTAATCATTATGAAGGCAGTGTGGCAGTGTGTTGTGCAATTATTGTGAAAGTAAACCATACCCCGGCCGGGATTGAACCCGCGGCCATAGTCTCAAAACTCCAGCCCGTCGCGTTAGCCACTAGACCAGCTAGCCACAATAAGATTCGTCCAACTAGGTATATTTCTACACCATAGGACTTGAGCTAGAGTTCGTCACGGCCACGCTAGCTGGAGATTCGTCTGTAAAAACTTGCATTTGTGGTCACAGTGGTGCCTGTGCTAACCTTCCTATGGTGTAGAAATATACCTAGTTGGATGAATCTTATTGTGGCTAGCTGGTCTAGTGGCTAACGCGACGGGCTGGAGTTTTGAGACTCTATGACCGCGGGTTCAATCCCGGCCGGGGTATGGTTTGTTTGCAATCGTGTCATTACGATTTCTTGAGTCATTGTGAAGGCAGTGTATCAGTGTGCTGTGCTATCATTGTGAAGGTAGTGTAGCAGTGTGTTGTGCAATCATTGTGAAGGCAGTGTATCAGTGTGTTGTGCAATCATTATGAAGGCAGTGTAGCAGTGTGTTGTGCAATCATTGTGAAGGCAGTGTAGCAGTGTGTTGTGCAATCATTGTGAAGGTGGTGTAGCAGTGTGTTGTGCAATCATTGTGAAGGTGGTGTAGCAGTGTGTTGTGCAATCATTGTGAAGGCAGTGTAGCAGTGTGTTGTGCAATCATTGTGAAGGCAGTGTAGCAGTGTGTTGTGCAATCATTGTGAAGGCAGTGTAGCAGTGTGTTGTGCAATCATTGTGAAGGTGGTGTAGCAGTGTGTTGTGCAATCATTGTGAAGGCAGTGTAGCAGTGTGTTGTGCAATCATTGTGAAGGCAGTGTAGCAGTGTGTTGTGCAATCATTGTGAAGGTGGTGTAGCAGTGTGTTGTGCAATCATTGTGAAGGCAGTGTGTAGCAGTGTGTTGTGCAATCATTGTGAAGGCAGTGTAGCAGTGTGTTGTGCAATCATTGTGAAGGTGGTGTAGCAGTGTGTTGTGCAATCATTGTGAAGGTGGTGTAGCAGTGTGTTGTGCAATCATTGTGAAGGTGGTGTAGCAGTGTGTTGTGCAATCATTGTGAAGGCAGTGTAGCAGTGTGTTGTGCAATCATTGTGAAGGTAGTGTAGCAGTGTGTTGTGCAATCATTGTGAAGGCAGTGTAGCAGTGTGTTGTGCAATCATTGTGAAGGCAGTGTAGCAGTGTGTTGTGCAATCATTGTGAAGGCAGTGTAGCAGTGTGTTGTGCAATCATTGTGAAGGTGGTGTAGCAGTGTGTTGTGCAATCATTGTGAAGGCAGTGTAGCAGTGTGTTGTGCAATCATTGTGAAGGTGGTGTAGCAGTGTGTTGTGCAATCATTGTGAAGGCAGTGTAGCAGTGTGTTGTGCAATCATTGTGAAGGCAGTGTAGCAGTGTGTTGTGCAATCATTGTGAAGGTGGTGTAGCAGTGTGTTGTGCAATCATTGTGAAGGCAGTGTAGCAGTGTGTTGTGCAATCATTGTGTAGGCAGTGTAGCAGTGTGTTGTGCAATCATTGTGTAGGCAGTGTAGCAGTGTGTTGTGCAATCATTGTGAAGGTGGTGTAGCAGTGTGTTGTGCAATCATTGTGAAGGCAGTGTAGCAGTGTGTTGTGCAATCATTGTGAAGGCGGTGTAGCAGTGTGTTGTGCAATCATTGTGAAGGCAGTGTAGCAGTGTGTTGTGCAATCATTGTGAAGGCAGTGTAGCAGTGTGTTGTGCAATCATTGTGTAGGCGGTGTAGCAGTGTGTTGTGCAATCATTGTGAAGGCAGTGTAGCAGTGTGTTGTGCAATCATTGTGAAGGCAGTGTAGCAGTGTGTTTGTGCAATCATTGTGAAGGCAGTGTAGCAGTGTGTTGTGCAATCATTGTGAAGGCAGTGCAGCAGTGTGTTGTGCAATCATTGTGAAGGCAGTGTAGCAGTGTGTTGTGCAATCATTGTGAAGGCAGTGTAGCAGTGTGTTGTGCAATCATTGTGAAGGCAGTGTAGCAGTGTGTTGTGCAATCATTGTGTAGGCGGTGTAGCAGTGTGTTGTGCAATCATTGTGAAGGCAGTGTAGCAGTGTGTTGTGCAATCATTGTGAAGGCAGTGTAGCAGTGTGTTGTGCAATCATTGTGAAGGCAGTGCAGCAGTGTGTTGTGCAATCATTGTGAAGGCAGTGCAGCAGTGTGTTGTGCAATCATTGTGAAGGCAGTGTAGCAGTGTGTTGTGCAATCATTGTGTAGGCGGTGTAGCAGTGTGTTGTGCAATCATTTTTCCTCTCTGGGTTGTGATGGATCCTGTTTATTACATAACTCTGATGTATGTATGACGATTAATTTGGGCTCACTTTGACCTGCGTTGTTTGCTTGCTTTCTGAGTGTGAAAGAGAAGATCCAGCACAACAAGCTGGACAATGTCACGACCTTTACACAACTTCCTTTGTAAAGGAGGAGGTAAATATTCCCTTTAATCTAGGCAGACATTGGCTATGCTTTACGTCGCATACGTTTTATGTGTTGCATCAACAGTTAAAGTTCTCTATCATCTTGGGGTCACTTGCTCATGTGTGTGTCATCAGGATTTTGATCCTGTGTACCTATGTATATATGTGTGTGCATTTATCCACTTTTTTATGTGCCTTTGTGTTGTATTGAATCTGTTATTCGTGACTAATAATATAATCTCTGCAATGATAGACTTGATCAATGATGGTGATATGATACTTGTTTCTTATGACTTTGTTTGTTAACTATTGTGTTCTTGAATGCTGTATTGGTGAGTATTGTTGTGTTGCCGGACTCTAGTGTTAGTGTTTTGCTTTGATTTTGTAACATATGTTTTGGTGAGTATTGCTTTTTTTGTTAGGTAGTGTTTGTGTTGGTTAGTGTTGCTGTGTTATGGTAGTCATGTTTGGGTGAATGTACTTGTGTTATGGGACTTGTGTACGTATTGTGTTGTGGTACTCTTGTGTTGGTAAGTGTTGATATTTTATGGTATTCCTGTGTTGGTGAATATTATTTTGTGTTGAAACTTTAGGTGTTGAGTTTCGTTTCCTTGATTATAAAACATTAGTCATCGTGAGCGTGGCTGTCCTGTTCGTGTAACTTTTGTGTTCGTGAGTGTTGCTGCGTTTATGTAACTCTTGTATTCGTAAATGTTGCTGAATTTGTTTTGTAACTTGTATTGGTGAGTTTAAGTAACATTGGTTTAAGTGTTTGTGTAGCTCTTAGTAAGGAAGCGCTGGCACTGACGTGAAGGGTCACAACTCCTCAGGAAGTGCCTCAGAGTAGCTTACAAAGATGTTTGATAAAACTCACGAATTAGTAACTGTATTTATCCACAGGATTGTGGCTAGCGAAATGTGGACTCAGCACAGACCCATGTCTGAACAACGGCTACACCGGTGCCAACTGTTCGTGTGTGTGTCCTCCTGGTACCACCGGCACCACCTGTCAGACTGTCACTGGTTCTTATTACGGTAAGAGCACCATTAATATTTTATTATTTATTTTTATTAACATGTTGGCGGTTTCCCACCAAGATAGGATGGCCCGAACAAGAAAAACTTGCATCATTCTCTCCATCACTGTCTTGCCAGAGGTGTGCTTACACTATAGTTATAATACTGGAACATTAACTCCCCTCTTTCAGAGTCCAGGCACTGTACTTACTATCTCCAGGACTCAAGTCCGGCCTGCCAGTTTCCCTGAATTCCTACATAAATGTTACCCTGCTCACACTCCAACAGCACATCAAGTCTTAAAAACCATTTGTCTCCATTCGCTCCTATCTAACACGCTCACGCATGCTTGCGTGAGTGTGTTAAATAGGCCGGGGAAGAGGCCAACCTTTACCCCGCCTTCCCTCCACTACAGATTTATACACGCTCGAAGTCATTCTATATTGTTCCATCCTCTCTCCATGTCCAAACCACCTCAACAACCCCTCCCCAGCCATCTGCATAATAGTTTTGGTAATCCCACACCTCCTAATTTCCAAACTATGAATTCTCTGCATTATATTCACACCACACATAGCCCTCAGACACAACATCTCCACTGCCTCCACCCTTCTCCTTGTTGCAACATTCACCACCCATGCATTGCACCCATATAAGGTCACTGGTATAACTATACTCTCATACATTTCCCTCTTTGCTTCCATAAAGAAAGTTCTTTGTCTCTACAGATTCCTCAGTGCACCACTCACCTTCTTCCCCTCGTCAATTCTGATTCATCTCATCTTTCATAGACCCATCTCCTGACACGTTCACTCCTAAATATCTGAATACATTCACCTCCTCCATACTCCCTCCAGTCTGATATCTAATCTTTCATTACCTAATTTTTTGTTATCCTAAAATTTTTCTTCTCGTTTTTAGTATTTTTTACAGAAGGGCATTTTAGTCGCTACGTACGACACGCATGGCTTACAGAGGAAAGATTCTTTTCCACTTCCCCTTGTAAATAGATGAAATAAAGAACAAGAACTATTAAGAAAATAGAAGAAAAACCTAGAGCTAAAGATTTCCACCCCCCGTGGCTTGTCCTATATATATATATATATATATATATATATATATATATATATATAATATATATATATATATATAATATATATATAATATATATATATATATATTTATTTTCAACAAGTCGGCCGTCTCCCACCGAGGCAGGGTCACCCAAAAAAGAAAGAAAATCCCCAAAAAGAAAATACTTTCATCATCATTCAACACTTTCACCACACTCACACATTATCACTGCTTTTGCAGAGGTGCTCAGAATACAACAGTTTAGAAGCATATATGTATAGAGATACACAACATATCCCTCCAAACTGCCAATATCCCAAACCCCTCCTTTAAAGTGCAGGCATTGTACTTCCCATTTCCAGGACTCAAGTCCGACTATATGAAAATAACCGGTTTCCCTGAATCCCTTCACTAAATATTACCCTGCTCACACTCCAACAGATCGTCAGGTCCCAAGTATCATTCGTCTCCATTCACTCCTATCTAACACGCTCATGCACGCTTGCTGGAAGTCCAAGCCCCTCGCCCTCAAAACCTCCTTTACCCCCTCTTTCCAACCCTTTCGAGGACTACCCCTACCCCTCTTTCCTTCCCCTATAGATTTATATGCTTTCCATGTCATTCTACTTTGATCCATTCTCTCTAAATGACCAAACCACCTCAGCAACCCTTCTTCTGCCCTCTGACTAATGCTTTTATTAACTCCACACCTTCTCCTAATTTCCACACTCCGAATTTTCTGCATAATATTTACACAACACATTGCCCTTATATATATATATATATATATATATATATATATATATATATATATATATTATATATATATATATGCAAAACAACTACTGTGAAAGAATAGAGAAATTCCAAGCGCTTTCGTGACTACTCACATTATCAAGGAACTATGAAAGTAAAGCATCCAAGGAAGGTATATAAGGGGTCTGGCCAACACCTCACTATCAGATCCCACAACGGTTAAAACACCTGACGCGCGCCAGCCCGACTGGACAGGTCCTTCCGGCGCACGTCAGGTGTTTAACCGTTGTGGGATCTGATAGTGAGGTGTTGGCCAGACCCCTTATATACCTTTCTTGGATGCTTTACTTTCATAGTTCCTTGATAATGTGAGTAGTTACGAAGCGCTTGGAATTTCTCTATTCTTTCGCAGTGGTTGTTTTGCATATTCTGAAATCACCTGTTTACTGTGATCTTATTGCATATATATATATATATATATATATAATATATATATATATATATATATATATATATATATATATATATATATATATATATATATTATCTCAAAAAATATAGGGAGGTACCACCTCTAGAACTGGACTGGGGAGCCTCATCCTCAGAGGAGACAATAAATGTACCTCAGGGAAAACTCAAGGTTCTTCCTGGAGCTGTTTGAATATTTTCTTCTCTTACCACCTCCTATATTTTTAAGCTACTTGTGAACTTTATTAATAGACAGAATACATTGATAGAAAACATAAATATGAAAACATTGGTACAGTATATCAAAGGTTATGAATCTCCTCCAGCTCCTCCGAAGCTGGACGCGAACCCAGTATGCAGCATGCATTTCCCCTCTGGATGGCCATGCTAAGGCGCTGGAACATGAAAGTGGCTGCCCATCGGTCCCTGGTGTGGTTTCAATGATTCTGGTACCCAGTTCTTTAAGGAAACGTGTGGCATGTTTTCCCCATGATCCGAAGGTCTTATGTCCCTGTACATGCCGATCTTGTACTCCTCCCTGTGGTCAGCAGCTCCTCCCTGTCGCCCCACACTGTGATGGATATAGGTTTCTGCCAGTGTGGACACTTAGGTATAGTCCCATGCTAAGAGCTTGCCATTCTTCCAAGGATAGATGGTGATCCCGTCAGCGCAGTTTGCTGGGTTGTGGGTATTGTTGGCTGCTAGTGATTGGGGCTCCCTCTCACATGGGCATCCAGCTGTAGCAAGGGCTCTCTTTATGATGTCGTTGACCTCATTGTGTCTTGCATGCCAGCCATTGGTTTTGGAACAGTTAAGACCATGTAGACCATATTGGTCGGCTTGCGCATCACAGCAAATACATGTATATTCCGGGTCTTAGGGTCGAGGCGCGTTCCCATTGCCAATATGGGAACTGTTTGGAGGAAGTCCCCGGAGTGAAGTGCACTCACAGTCAGGAGACGGGTATGCATGTGCATGCCTGTGTAGTGTGACCCAAGTGTAAGTGGAAGTTGCAAGATACACCTGTTATCCAGTGTGTTTATGAGTCAGAAAAAGAGACATCAGCAATCCTACCATTATATAAACAAGTTGCAGGTTTCTTTTCACACTCACTTGGCAAGACGGTAGGACCTCCCTGGGTGGTTGCTGTCTACCAACCTACTACCATAGGACTGTAGTACCTCCCTGGGTGGTTGTTGTCTACCAACCTACTACCATAGGACTGTAGTACCTCCCTGGGTGGTTGTTGTCTACCAACCTACTACCACAGGACTGTAGTACCTCCCTGGGTGGTTGTTGTCTACCAACCTACTACCACAGGACTGTAGTACCTCCCTGGGTGGTTGTCTACCAACCTACTACCACAGGATGGTAGTACCTCCCTTGGTGGTTGTTGTCTACCAACCTACTACCACAGGACTGTAGTACCTCCCTGGGTGGTTGTCTACCAACCTACTAGCACAGGATTGTAGTACCTCCCTGGGTGGTTGTTGTCTACCAACCTACTACCACAGGACGGTAGTAGCTCCCTGGGTGGTTGTCTACCAACCTACTACCACAGGACTGTAGTACCTCCCTGGGTGGTTGTCTACCAACCTACTAGCACAGGATTGTAGTACCTCCCTGGGTGGTTTTTGTTACCAACCTACTACCACAGGATTGTAGTACCTCCCTGGGTGGTTGTCTACCAACCTACTACCACAGGATAGTAGTACCTCCCTAGGTGGTTGTTGTCTACTAACCTACTACCACAGGATGGTAGTACCTCCCTGGGTGGTTGTTGTTTACCAACCTACTACCACAGGACGGTAGTACCTCCCTTGGTGGTTGTTGTCTACCAACCTACTACCACAGGACGGTAGTACCTCCCTGGGTGGTTGTTGTCTACCAACCTACTACCACAGGACGGTAGTATCTCCCTGGGTGGTTGTTGTCTACCAACCTACTACCACAGGACGGTAGTACCTCCCTGGGTGGTTGTTGTCTACCAACCTACTACCACAGGACGGTAGTACCTCCCTGGGTGGTTGTTGTTACCAACCTACTACCACAGGACGGTAGTACCTCCCTGGGTGGTTGTTGTCTACCAACCTACTCCCACAGGACGGTAGTACCTCCCTGGGTGGTTGTTGTCTACCAACCTACTACCACAGGACGGTAGTACCTCCCTGGGTGGTTGTTGTCTACCAACCTACTACCACAGGACGGTAGTACCTCCCTGGGTGGTTGTTGTCTACCAACCTACTTCCACAGGACGGTAGTACCTCCCTGGGTGGTTGTTGTCTACCAACCTACTACCACAGGACGGTAGTATCTCCCTGGGTGGTTGTTGTCTACCAACCTACTTCCACAGGACGGTAGTACCTCCCTGGGTGGTTGTTGTCTACCAACCTACTACCACAGGACGGTAGTACCTCCCTGGGTGGTTGTTGTCTACCAACCTACTACCACAGGACGGTAGTAGCTCCCTGGGTGGTTTTTGTCTACCAACCTACTACCTCACAGGACGGTTAGTATCTCCCTGGGTGGTTGTTGTCTACCAACCTACTACACACAGGACGGTAGTTCCTCCCTGGTGGTTGTTGTTACCAACCTACTACCACAGGACGGTAGTACTCCTCGGTGGTTTGTCTACCAACCTACTACCACAGGACGGTAGTACCTCCCTGGGTGGTTGTTGTCTACCAACCTACTACCACAGGACGGTAGTTCCTCCCTGGGTGGTTGTTGTCTACCAACCTACTACCACAGGACGGTAGTACCTCCCTGGGTGGTTGTTGTCTACCAACCTACTACCACAGGACGTAGTATCTCCCTGGGTGGTTGTTGTCTACCAACCTACTACCACAGGACGGTAGTACCTCCCTGGGTGGTTGTTGTCTACCAACCTACTACCACAGGACGGTAGTACCTCCCTGGGTGGTTGTTGTCTACCAGCCTACTACCACAGGACGGTAGTATCTCCCTGGGTGGTTGTTGTCTACCAACCTACTACCACAGGACGGTAGTACCTCCCTGGGTGGTTGTTGTCTACCAACCTACTACCACAGGACGGTTAGTACTCCCTGGGTGGTTGTTGTCTACCAACCTACTACCACAGGACGGTAGTATCTCCCTGGGTGGTTGTTGTCTACCAACCTACTACCTATTTATGTTTAAAATTCAAGAATGCTGGAATTTATGGTAATCTCCTGAAATACTCGCTCATCTCTGACACTGACAATGTAATACAGTACAAGCAGGACGTAAGACATAGACATTGTTTACCACCTGTTATGCGTAACTAAGATACAGACTTTATTTTCCATCACTCTCTAAGATACACTATTATTTCCACAACCCACAACCTGTTTGTTTATAGTGACCCAACATTTACAACCTGCTTGCTTCTAGTGACCCATCAACCACTTTCTGCTTGCTGATAGCAACCCATTAACCACAATCTTTACTCGATGAACCAACACCTGCTAGCTGTCAGCTGTCCACCATTACCAGTTTGCTACCAGTGACCCATCAACCACGACCTGCTTGCTACTCACGTCAATCAATATAGTACAAAGTATTCATGCAATAAGCAGACTTCCCCTTTTTATAAAACTGTTTACACCTATATCGGTCAAACTATTTTTTGAATCATCCCAAATTATACTGAATATTATATTCATGAGGAAGCGCTAAACCAGTAGGGTTCATACATCGCTTGTAGAGTAGTAGGTACTCAGTTGCTGTTTCAAGGATACGGAGGGTAGTTTTAATTTCCTGGATCAAAAACCCTTCGCCTGCATCCGAGTATCTCCCTTGAAAGGAAAGCCACTTAAAGCAGATACAATAATTCCAGACTTCATTTTCCATACAGAGATGTCCAATAAAGATTCATTGTTGTGGTTTCTGTCAAGATTTAATGTTTACATTCCCCTTATATATGTCAGACACAATTTAATTAAAATATTTGTCAACTTGGTATCTGCAACCCGTTGTAACACCGGTGAAACATCCCCTAAAAGGAAAAATGTTTGTAAACAACTCCGGTGTTTGTAAACAACTCCGGTGTTTGTAAACAACTCCGGTGTTTGTAAACAACTCCGGTGTTTGTAAACAACTCCGGTGTTTGTAAACAACTCCGGTGTTTGTAAACAACTCCGGTGTTTGTAAACAACTCCGGTGTTTGTAAACAACTCCGGTGTTTGTAAACAACTCCGGTGTTTGTAAACAACTCCGGTGTTTGTAAACAACGCCACGGACTTGGCAACAACATATTCATTTATATGTTTATCGGCGAATTTATGTTTTAGAGAAACTATCCACTAGGAACTTTCTATGTGGAACTAATAATTAGTGAATGTATATCCCCAGCGCTAGTGACCATCCACTACTAATTAAGCACCAGAAACTAGCAATTGGTGAATAAATCCCCAGCGCTAGTGACCATCCACTACTAATTAAGCACCAGAAACTAGCAATTGGTGAATAAATCCCCAGCGCTAGTGACCATCCACTACTAATTAAGCACCAGAAACTAGCAATTGGTGAATAAATCCCCAGCGCTAGTGACCATCCACTACTAATTAACACCAGAAATAGCAATTGGTGAATACATCCCCAGCGCTAGTGACTATCCACTACTAATTAAGCACCAGAAACTAACAACTAGCAATCAGTAACAAGTAGCTAAACACTAATATATTAACAGTCATCAAAAACTAGTTTCTGGCCACTAGTAAGGAAACATGTGTTACAAGCCACAGGTATATAATCAAACCATACCCCGGCCGGGATTGAACCCGCGGTCAGAGAGTCTCAAAACTCCAGCCCGTCGCGTTAGCCACTAGACCAGCTAGCCACAATAAGATTCATCCAACTAGGTATATTTCTACACCATAGGAAGGTTAGCACAGGCACCACTGTGACCACAAATGCAAGTTTTTACAGACGAATCTCCAGCTAGCGTGGCCGTGGCGAACTCTAGCTCAAGTCCCCTCACTGCCGTCAACATGACTCACGAAATCGTAATGACACGATTGCAAACAAACCATCCTGTCCAACATTTAGAACTTTGCATTTGTCAATATTAAACTGCATCTGCCACTTCTCCGACCATTGCGTCAGTCTATTCAAATCATCCTGGAGTGCTCTAATGTCCTCATTAGAATGAATTGGACGGCCTATTTTGGTGTCATCAGCAAATTTGCTTATATCGCTATTTATTCCCTCATCTATGTCGTTTATGTAAATTGTGAACAACAACGGGCCCAACACTGACCCCTGAGGAACACCGCTTGTGACGTGCCCCCATTCTGATTTCTCCCCATTTATGCAAACTCTCTGCTGTCTATCAGCCATGCCTCTACCCAGGAAAAAATTTCTCCTCCTATTCCGTGTGCCCTAAGTTTCCTCAATAGCCTCTGGTGTGGAACTCTATCGAAAGCCTTACTGAAGTCCATATACACAACATCATATTCATTATCATGATCTACCTCCTCAAACACCTTAGTGAAAAAAGTTAGTAAATTCGTAAGACAGGAACGCCCTTTGTAAAACCGTGTTGAGATTCATTAATCAATCTGTGCCTGTCAAGATGGCTACGAATTGCTTCTGCAATTATTGATTCCATAAATTTTCCCACTATGGAGGTCTATAGTTCGAAGCCAAGGACCTGTCACCTGCCTTGTAAATAGGTATTGCATTTACCATTTTCCACTTATCAGGTACTATGCCAGTTTGTAGTGATATGTTAAAAAGACTAGCCAAAGGTATGCTAAGTTCCTCTTTACATTCCTTTAACACCCTTGCAAACAGTTCATCAGGACCTGGGGATTTGTTAAGTTTTAGTTTATTTGTCTGATGACCATGTCACTAGTTACCGCAATCGTACATAGTTTATTATCATCCTGTTCTACATAATCTATTATTTCAGGAATATCGCTAGTATTTTCCTGGGTGAAAACTGAGAGGAAGTAGGTATTTAGAATTTCACACATATTCTTATCACTGTCAGTGATCTGACCAGAGTTACTCTTAGGTGGGCCAATCTTGTCCCTAATCTTACTTCTGTAGACCTGAAAGAAATCTTTTGGGCTAGTCTTTGAATCCCTTGCGACCTTAGCTTCATAATCCCTTTTTGCTTTTCTTATTCTTTTTTTTATTTCTCTCTTTAATTGAATATATTGATTTCTTAACTGCCCATCCCCTCTTTTGATACGCCTATATATGCCTCTCTTTTGACCAATGAGATGTTTTAATCTATTGTTCATCCATTTGGGATCATTTTTGTTAGATCTAATTTCCCTACTCGGAACAAAAGTTGTCTGGGCAGCTAGAACTATGCTCTGAAAAACGTCATATTGGAAACCAACATCACCTACCTGACCCATAGTCAGGACATCTCAATTTAGCCCACCCAAGTAATTTTTCAGTCCATGAAGTCGGCCAAGCGAAAATCTGGGACAGAGATTTGTTTGCAGTTATCTGGGTAATTCCATGATATATTAAAACTAAGCGATTTGTGATCACTCTCCCCAAGCTCATCACTAACCTCAAGACTACTAATCAGTGAATCTTTGTTGGCAAGAACCAAGTCAAGCAGATTTTCATCTAGTTGGTTCTGTCACAAACTATTCCAAAAAGCAATCCTGAACCGCATCAAGAAAGTCACTAGACTCAAGATTACCTGTCATATTGTTCCAATCAATTTGTCTAAAGTTAAAATCTCCCATTATTACAACATTTTCATATCTACATGCCTTATGAATTTCGTCCCATAACAGCTTACTGCACTCCCTATCAAGGTTTGGGGGCCTATAAATCACACCCACAATTAATTTGTCACGACCTTCGAGAAACTGAAGCCAAACAGATTTTGTGTTCGATGTTTCTAATCTTATATCATGTCTAAGACAACAATTTAAATTTTCTCTGACATACATCGCCACACCACCACCCTTCCTGTTGACCCTGTCAGTGTGGAATAGTTTATAACCCTGTATGTTGCATTCAGAAGGCATTTCTCTATCTTTCAGGTTGAACCAGGTCTCTGTTATAATTAAAGAACAACTAACCTCAGGTAACTTCTAATAACCAACACCAAGTTATTAAAACTGAATAACCAAACTGGTATCTTCTTCCTGGCAGGTAGTTACATATCCAGCTGCTCGAGGAATGTTACCCAGCCAGGTGTTATTACGTCTCCTAACTATCCCAGCAATTATCCAGCAGGTAATGGATTTATTTCTATTTTATTGATCTTAAATGGATTTATGAAAGTGTGTGTGTGTGTGTGTGTGTGTGTGTGTGTGTGTGTGTGTGTGTGTGTGTGTGTGTGTGTGTGTGTGTGTGTATGTGTACTCACCTCACCTAGTTGTACTCACCTAGTTTAGGTTGCAGGGGTCGAGTCCAAGCTCCTGGCCCAGCCTCTTCACTGGTCGCTACTAGGTCACTCTCCCTGAACCAGGAGCTTTATCGTACCTCTGCTTAAAGCTATGTATGGATCCTGCCTCCACTACATCGCTTCCCAAACTATTCCACTTCCTGACTACTTTGTGGCTGAAGAAATACTTCCTATCATCCCTGTGATTCATCTGTGTCTTCAGCTTCCAACTGTGTCCCCGTGTTGTTGTGTCCAGTCTCTGGAACATCCTGTCTTTGTCCACCTTGTCAATTCCTCTCAGTATTTTGTAAGTCGTCATCATGTCCTCCCTATCTCTCCTGTCCTCCAGTGTCGTCAGGTTGATTTCCCTTAACCTCTCCTCGTAGGACATGCCTCTTAGCTCTGGGACTAGTCTTGTTGCAAACCTTTGCACTTTCTCTAGTTTCTTGGCTAGGTGTGGGTTCCAAACTGGTGCCGCATACTCCAATATGGGCCTAACGTACACGGTGTACAGGATCCTGAACTATTCCTTATTAAGATGTCGGAATGCTGTTCTGAGGTTTGCCAGGCGCCCATATGCTGCAGCAGTTATTTGGTTGATGTGCGCTTCAGGAGATGTGCCTGGTGTTATACTTACCCCAAGATCTTTTTCCTTGAGTGAGGTTTGTAGTCTCTGGCCCCCTAGACTGTACTCCGTCTGCGGTCTTCTTTGCCCATCCCCAGTCTTCATGACTTTGCACTTGGTGGGATTGAACTCCAGGAGCCAATTGCTGGACCAGGTCTGCAGCTTGTCCAGATCCCTTTGTAGTTCTGCCTGGTCTTCGATCGAATGAATTCTTCTCATCAACTTCACGTCATCTGCAAACAGGGACACCTCGGAGTTTATTCCTTCCGTCATGTCGTTCACAAATACCAGAAACAGAACTGGTCCTAGGACTGACCCCTGTGGGACCTCGCTGGTCACAGGCGCGCACTCTGACACCTCGTCATGTACCATGACTCGTTGCTGTCTTCCTGACAAGTATTCCCTGATCCATTGTAGTGCCTTCCCTGTTATCCCTGCCTGGTCCTACGGTTTTTGCACTAATCTCTTGTGTGGAACTGTGTCAAACGCCTTCTTATAGTCAAAGAAAATGCAATCTACCCACCCCTCTCTCTCTTGCGTTACTGAGGTCACCCTGTCATAGAACTCCAGTAGGTTTGTGACACAGGATTTCCCATCCCTGAAACCATGTTGGCTGCTGTTGATGAGATCATTCCTTTCTAGGTGTTCCACCACTCTTCTCCTGATAATCTTATCCATGACTTTGCATACTATACATGTCATGTCAGTGACACTGGTCTGTAGTTTAGTGCTTCATGTCTGTCTCCTTTTTTTAAAAATTGGGACTACATTTGCTGTCTTCCATGCCTCACGCAATCTCCCTGTTTCGATAGATGCATTGAATATTGGTGTTAGGGGTACACAGAGTGCCTCTGCTCCCTCTCTCAGGACCCATGGAGAGATGTTAACCGGCCCCATTGCCTCTGAGGTATCTAGCTCACTCAGAAGCCTCTTCACTTCTTCCTCGGTTGTATATACTGTGTCCAGCACTTGGTGGTGTACCCAACCTCTCCGTCTTTCTGGAGCCCCTTCTGTCTCCTCTGTGAACACTTCTTTGAATCACATGTTGAGTTCCTCACATACTTCATTGTCGTTTCTTGTTGTCTCTCCTCCTTCCTTCCTTAGCCTGATTACCTAGTCCTCGACTGTTGTTTTCCTCCTGGTGTGGCTGTATAACAGCTTTGGTAAAATTTGGCTTTCACTGCTATGTCGTTTTCGTATTGTCATTGGGCCTCCCTCCTTATCTCTGCATATTCGTTTCTGGGCCTACGACTGCTCTCCTTATTCTCCTGGGTCCATTGCCTTCTATATTTCTTCCATTCCCTAGCACACTTGGTTTTTGCCTCCTTGCACCTTTGGGTGAACCATGGGCTCATCCTGGCTTTTTCATTATTCCTGTTACTCTTGGGTACAAACCTCTCCTCAGCTTTGCATATTGTTGTTACATATTCCATCATCTCATTTACAGGCTTCCCTGCCAGTTCTGTCCCACTGAACCCCGTTCAGGAAGTTCCTCATTCCCGTGTAGTCCCCTTTCTTGTAGTATGGCTTCATTCGCCCTGGCCTTCCTGCTTCCCCCTCCACTTGTAGCTCAACTGTGTATTCGAAGCTTAAAACCACATGATCGCTGGTCGCTATGATCGTTGTGATGTCCTCAATATCTGCACTACTCAAGGTGAGTACTAGGTCAGACTTGCTGGTTCAACCTCTCCTCTCTCTCTCTCTCTCTCGTAGTGTCCCTTACGTGTTTGTGCATGAGGCTTTCCAGTACCACCTCCATCATCTTAGCCCTCTATGTATCTTGGCTCCAATGTGGTTAAAGTCACCCATGATCAGTAGCTTTGCCCTGCACGCATGAGCCCTTCTGGCCACTGCAGCCAGTGTGTCAACCATCACTCTATTGCTCTCATCATACTCTTGCCTTGGAGTCCTGCTGTTCTGTGGTGGGTTATACATTACTGCAATTACCACCTTGGGACCTCTAGACTGAAGCGTTCCCACTGTGTAATCACTTGCTTCTCCACTGTCTCCTCTTTCCAGCTCATGAAAATTCCATTGGTTTTTGATCAGCAGTCCCACTCCTCCACCCTCCTGTTCCATCTCTTTCCTCAGGTTCTGGTATCCTGTTGGAAAGATGACATCTGTTATCATACCTGTAAGCTTGGTTTCTGTGAGAGCTATGATGTCTGGTGATGCTTCTTTGACTCTTTCGTGGCACTCCTCCCACTTATTTGTTATTCCATCAGCATTTGTGTACCATACCTTCAGTTTCCTCTCCAACACTGTGGTTTGGGGGGCCTTTGAGGGTGGGGGACCTGGTAGTGTACTGTGGGATTCTATAGCTGAGTGTTGGGTGGGAGCTGTGAGTATGGATTGTAGTTTGTGTTGGGATGGTGTGACAGGTTGTGGGGTTCTGAGGATGGTTCTGTGTGTGCTTGCTCTTGCTGCTCTGCCTTGCTCCGATTGACCTCTGCTGGTTCCATCCTTGTCTCCCTTTCTAGCTCCTTTCGCTTTTTTGTTCTCTCCCTCAGCTTCTGTCATTCTGTTTGTGTTCTGTCTCTGTCTAAGAACACCCTATTTTACTCTGCCAAGTACCTCAACCGTGGTTTCTCTTGGAGGATCCTGTTCTGCACTGTTTCTGTCCTGAAAATCAGCTTGTTCAAACGTTTTCTCCCCTTTAAGTACCTCTTTATTCTCTGAAAATTTACAATCTCGTCCATGTCTTCTTCACCTATTTCTGTGATGTTCTCAATATCTTTTCTTTCTCCCTGCCGTTTTTCAGTGTGTGTCCTTTCGTTGCTCTCCTGAAGACCATGAATAAACACTGACTTTGCTCTTTCCTCCTCCCATTGTCTTTTCTTCTGTGACTCTGGTTCCTGTCTGTACGTGGCCATTTTCTCCCTTGTTTTTTCCAGTAGCTCTTGGTAGCATGGTTGTGCCTCTGCATTTGACCTATCACCCTATCCATCTGTGCCCTGCTTGGCTGTCTGATATGACCTTAACATAATTCATATCAACTTCATTCCTGTTCAGCCTCCCAGCTTCATATGCTGTGTCTTTTCTGGTCAATACACCTGTAACTCGCTTCAGCCTGTTTACCTCAGCTTCTAGGACACTTATCCTGGCTACTGCAGTTTCGACTTGTGCCTCCCAATTCTTCTTCTCCTTCTCTAACTTCTTTTCCAATTTCTCAGAAAGCTCTGTCTCCATTTTTACAGAAAGCTCTCCTAATTTTCTCTACCACTCTTTTTCCATCCTTTACCACTGCTCCTCCATCCACTCCTCCCTATCAGAACCATTCTCATCCTATCCCTGGTTCCTTCGAGTCCCCACCATTTTTTAGAGAGGGAGGAAAGAGTGTGAGAGAGAGAGACGGAGACAGGGAGAGAGGGAAATAGAGAGAAGGGAAAGGTAGAAGGAGAGAGGGGGAGAGTGAGAAGGGAAAAGAGGGGAGAAAGAGAGAGAGAGAGAGAGAGAGAGAGAGAGAGAGAGAGAGAGAGAGAGAGGAGAGAGAGAGAGAGAGAGGAGAGAGAGAGAGGGGGCAAAGAGAGGGGAGAGACAGGGGGAGAGACAGGGAGAAAGGGGGAGAAGAAGGGGTGAGAGAGGAGGAGGGGTGGAAGAGGAGAGAGGGGAGAGAGGGAGGAGGTGGAAGAGAGAGAAGTGTGTGTGTGTGTATGTGTAGTTCTCATTACTTAATAATTAATAATCAATGCCAAATATAAAAAATGAATAGGAATATACGTATGAATGGAGGTGAACGAGAAAGTTACTGATCAGTGTTCACTTGTGTTGGCCAGGATCAAGATGCATGTACGTGATCACTGCTCCGAGCTGCTACTATCCTCAAGTTACCTTCAAGACCTTCACATTGTATGGGTATAATAACTACTGCAACAACGCTGCTTGCTGCTACTTTGATTTTCTAGAGATCAGGACTACCAACCTCACCAATGGCAATGTGTAAGATAAGAAACTTAAGCAGTATGAGCAGTCGCAAATTTTTTGTAACCCGTTCTAATTTATTTCCAAGCAAATGTGTAAATATTTTCATAAAGAATTTAAAATATCCATTTTAAATTCTTTATAAAAAATTGGTTCATCGAGTTCTTCCTTTTAACGATATTTTCAAAATTGTTTAAACATTTTTTAAAGATTTATTTCATGAACAAACGCAGACACAGTTCGGCCGAACTTTATTAAAAAATAAATTTTCCTTAAAACTGTTTTTACAGTAATTAAGATAATTTTTTAATTACAGCAACAATGATATTCATATTTTTGTACCAAAACTCACTTAGAAACATTACTAAACCGCCTTTAAATTATCACAATATTTTTCAGCCAAATTTATATATATATATATATATATATTATAGTATATATATATTTATATATATATATATATATATATATATAAACATGTATATATATGTATATAGTAGGTTGGTAGACAGAAACCACCCTGGAAGGTACTTCCATCCTTATGGTTCTTTTTTCTGTCTCATGAATACAAGATTTAAGGCATGTCTTGCTACTTCTACTTACACTTAGGTCACACTACACATACATGTACACGTTTATGTATACACACTCATCTGAGTTTTCCCTTATTTTATATTAATAGTTCTTGTTCTTATTGCTCTTCCTTTTATACCCATGGGAAAATGGAATAAGAATCTTTCCCCTGTAAGCCATGCGTGTTGTAAAAGTCAACTAAAATGCCATGAGCAATGGGCTAGTAACCCCTGCATAGCCTACTAAAAAGAAAAACAAGAAAACCGTCCAAGTGGGATGTTTGAATGTGCGTGGATGTTGTGCGAATGATAAGAAAGAGATGATTGTGGATGTTATTAATGAGAAGAAGCTGAGTTTCAATGGGGAGAAATAAATGGGATTAGGTCAGGGGTTTCAAAATGATTTTAAGCTAAAGAAAAAAGTTGAAATTAATTTTTGAAGGAAAAAGTTAGGGCGGGAAAAGGGAGGGGAATTTTAAATTATGAGTCAGGGGATTATGTGAAGTAAAATAAGGGTTGGTTTGGGGAAAAAGGGGTTTTTTTAAAAAGGGGGGGTTTTAAAAAGGTTGGGGAAAAGGGAGAGTAGGGTAAATTTCGGTTGCGGGGGGGAAAATGAAAATGGGGAGTTTTTAAAATTGAGCTATGTTTTGGAAAAGGGGTTTTTGGTAAAAAGTAATACATATTTTAGGGAAAAAGGGGAAATAAATAAGTATGCAAGGTGTGAAAAGCACTTTAATGAAAGAAATTTTGGGTTGGTTATGTATTGGAGGAAAAAAAGGTTTTGGATGGGAAGGTTCAAGGTTTCCAATGTACAGGGTTTAAAAGGGGGGCAAATGATTTATTGGATTTATTTAGTTTTTGCTACAGTTTAGAGTAAGAGGAAGATGGGAAAGAAAGGAAAATTGGCAAAAAAACTAGTAAGAGGGGGTGAAAGTTTTTAAACCCAAGGGAAGGAAAGTTGGGGTGAGTTAAAGCAAAACTTTTGCAGAAAGTTGGGTTTGGTTTTTTGGAAATTTATGAGTAGTGGGGGGACGGGGTTAAAAGGGGTTGGAATATTTTTAAAAAAATCCCCACCCTTTAGAATGTGGGGCAGAAGTTTGGGGCCCTATAGGAGGGGGGGTCCCAGGGGGGAAAAGGGGGAAAGTGATTGGGGGAAATAATGAAGAAAGGGGGTTTTGGATAAAAGAAAAAAAGGTTGCTTGGGAAAAGTTTTTTAAGGGGCGGGATTTTGTTTAAAAAAGAGCAGAGTATAGGGAAAATTTAAAGAAAGGTGAAGAGATTGGTGGGGCCAGTACAAAAGGAGAAAAGGGGAATGACAGGGGGGAGAGGCACTGTCAAGAAATTTTTGTTGGGAAAAAAAGGAAAATTTTTTGGAAAATAAACAGGAAGAATGGATTTCCCAAGTTAAAAAGAGTAGGGGAGTCAGTGAGGGGGAGTGGGGGTATTGGGTGGGTGGGGGGGGAATTTTTTGAGGAGGGGAAATTTAAAAATGAAATGGCCGGGAAGGTTAAACTTTTAGGAGTGAAAAAGGAGCAGATGTGAGGGGGGGGGAGGGGGCGTGGGATTCGTAGAAGGGAAAAGGGGGTTTTTAAAACCCAAGTTTTGGAACTGAGGGGTTAAAAGACGAAATTTTTAAAAGAGGGGAGGTTATATTTTTGGGAGGGGTTGGTTTTTTTGGTTTAATAAATGTTTTGGAAAAGGGGGGAAGGGAAAACCTGGGGATTGGCGGGAGGGGCTTGATGGGTTCCTTTTTATTAAAGAAAAAGGGGGGCAGAAGGGGTTTAAAAAAAAAACTATTTTGGGAAAATAATTTTACGGGAAAAAACCCCCCATAAAAAAGTGTAGGGTTTTGGGTTTTTATTATTGAAAGAATTAAATTTAAGACAGAGGCAGGAATGCAAAAAGGGGAAAGGAGGCTTTACAGGGGGTTTGGGGTTTGGGTAGGTCAAGTGTTTCCCTTAAAGGGCATTTTATGGGAAACAGTTTTTCCCGATAAAAAGGTAGGGGAAGTTTTCTTTCCCAAAAAATGGATTTAGAAAAGGCTTTAGGGGCAGGGGGGTTAGGGGGGGCAATGGGGAGATCCCGAAAAGATTATGGAATAGGAAATTTATTTACAAAATACTGAAAAAGACTTTTGGGGAGGTAGTGGGGCTAGGTTGGCTGTTTTCGAAGAGAGGGAGACTATTTCCCCACTAAAATTTGGTCTTAGCCGGGGAAAGGTAATGTCACCAGGTTGATTAATTATTTATAGATGAGGTTGTAAAAGAAGTAAAGGGTAGGGTTTTTGGGGAAAAAGGGGTGGGGAATTAAAATTTGGGGGGGGGAATTTCAAATCCCAAAAGGGGAGTTGACATTTAAATTTTTGCTGAGGGGAAAAAAAAATTTGCTTAGGGTGAAAAACTAAAGAAAATTTAAAAAGGGTTTAGGGGACCAGTCTGGGAGTTGTGTAAATGTTGAAAGTTAAAAGTAAAACATGGGGGTAAGATTTAAGGTGATGACGGGTTTAAAATGTTTTTTCAAAATTTAAAAAAATTGGGAAAGGTTGAGAAAAGGGTTCCCAGCTAAGACGATAAAATTTAGGGAATATTTAGCTGAAAAGACGCAAATGTTTTACACAGCCCCCCCTGCAACGGGTCTTAAAATTGTTGTCTTCCACTTCACAAAAAGCTGTAAATGATTATTTTTTGTAAGATTTTTAAAAAATTTCCCCTAGGGGGGTTATGTCGCATATTTCATTCACTGATTTCTGACAAAATTACGTGTGTGGATTTTAACGGTCCGCTTTCAAAGAAGTTTTGAAAATGGGCTTTAAATCGTAATTCGAATCAATTGCGCAGTCAATAGTAGTACAACCGAAATTAGGAACCCCTTACCCCGGGTATTTGTATTGACCCAAATTGCCCCCAGATAATTTTTTAAATTAATTGAAAAATAGTGTTCCCTTTAAGAAAAGTCGCACTAAACCCCTGTGGATGCAAAAAATCGTTGTTACACTGTTCATCAACATTAGTTCAAATTTTTTCACCATCGGTTTTCTAGAAAAAGCTGATTTACTCCTTTTTCTGTAAGTGTTTATTGTGTTTTTTAGGGGCACTTTTTTAACCTGACAAATTTGGGCAGTGTTCTTTGGGTTTGGGTTTTTTCTGGTGTCAGTGGGACCCCGGTTTGGGGCAAAAGTTAAACCGGGCCCCCAGCGCCCTACCGTTTACTTTCCCCCTAGACATAAAGGAAAATTACCCAGTCCCTTTTTCTTCCTTTTTCCACTTCCTCCATGAAGCAAAGCAGAATGCTTTTATTTTGGGTGTCTTAAGCATAAAACAAAAATGTACACTATTTTTACATGGTAATAAAAATGGGAGCAGGGGATTTTTTTAATTGTCCTGCTAAGGGAAGAAGGGTGGACCCGTCTTTTTTTAAATTTTAAATTTTTTTCAACACTGGACTGCAAGGGGGCGTTGGGCGTGATCATGTGCCTACTGTACTGGGATCTGAGATCAATTACTTGCTGTAGGGAAATTTTAAAAAAAGATGCTTGCCCCTTCTTAGAGGGGTGGGCCCTCAGGTCTTGAAGGGACTGAAGGGGGCTGATACCCCCCTCCTGGAGAAAATTTCTCCACACTGGGGCGGCAGAGGTTCGCTGCAGGTAAAAATATTCATCACTTAACATTAATTTGATTTTCTCACTCGCCACCACTGTGCTTGTCTTTTCTGAACAGCTTTAGTCTGTGTGGTTTTCTGGAGAATTCACTAATTTTGTTTTTCAACACTGTGTAATTTTAATGGCACTAGTTTATTTTATTGCCCGCTTATTCACTACACCTTGCTTAAAACATCAACTGGTCCTGATGATTCCATTTGCATCAGGATGTATGGTCACAATTTTTCCAAGTGGCCTTTGAGACCTCGGACCATCATTGTAAATTTAATCACTATGTCACCAGTTCTTAAGGGGACTTACGATTTTCAGGAACACCAGCTCCATAGAAGTGTCCTCAATGAGGTGAGATCTCTTCTCGCCAAAATGTCCCCCAACGTTCAATCACTTTATTATGGTGTTTGAATTTACGTCTGAGTTGCTCAGGTTCGAAATAAGTAGGATCCTCTGATTTCTTTATTCATTCTTGGGAGAAAAAGGTTCGAGCCTTCTGCCATGGAGTAAATGATAGGGAAATTAAACACTTCTAAATTGTCCAGATCTTCGGTAACATAAGTTAGAGGTCTGTTGTTGACTCTGTTTTCTATTTCAGTCACAACTGTACGGATTCTTCTAAGTCGATCTCTGACGATGAAGAGTCTTCCTTAAACAACGTTTTACAATGCCGATCATTCTTCCATAAAATCCGCCGTGCCATGGAGATTTAGGAGGAATGTATCTCCAATGACAACTGCATTGATTCAGCATCTGTTGTACTTTGGTTGATTTAAAGATCTTGCTTATATAAGCACCACCAGCAACAAAGTTCGTTTTTGCATTACTGAAATCATCAGTCTGGGACATGCCCTTCTGGCTGCAAACCTTCTGAATAATTTGAATAAGGTTTCAGCAGACATGTCAGTGGCTACTTCTAGATGTACTGCTCTAGTTGTAGCACAAGTGAACAAACAGATGTACACCTTGATGAGAACTTTGTCAACTGTTTTGGTTAAAATTATTGGTCCAGTGTAATCTTCACCTGTCACCTCAAATGGGAGTGGGCATGACAAAACTCTTTCAGAGAGATATGGAGGTGGACCTGGATACTGACATACTCGCATTTCATAGTGACGACAAGTAATACAGTCCTTTATTTGTTTTTTCACACTTTGGGCGACCTTGAGGTATCCAAATAAGATTGTCGTATATGACAAAATGTGTCAGCTACCCCACCATGTAAACACGTTACTGTGGGCGTTTTGAACAATTTAGTTTTGTTAGCCAATGATTCTTGGGGATCAATATTGGATGTATGGCTACTTTAGGTAGTGAAGAATTATGAATTCTTCCTCGACAGCTTATAATCTTTTCTGAGTCGAGATAAAGTCCTAAAGAATTAATCATATTAGGTTTCTTTGGGGATTTTATCTTGTGTTTCCAGAAATTTATATTCTGTAGGAAAAATATATTTCTGTATTAGCTTCACCAGTATTAAAGGGGGTTCAAGACATTCATAATTAATTGCATTCATAATTTAAATTGCTTAAATTGTTTTCCACATCCTTAAAGGGCATATTTTTTTTTATCTCCTTGTTGCTTCTCTTTTAAAAGGGTTTAAAATCCCCTCTTTATTCACAGTACCTTAAAGTTTTCCACATAGAAACTTTTCTTTAAGATTTTTTGGGGGGACTTTCAGATTTTTTCAAATGTGTATTTAGAGTGCTTTAGAAAGAATGGAGGGAGTTGCCCCAAAAATATTGTTTGAAACGATAAGTTTTCACAGGGTATGGGGTCATGTGGATTTTCAGACCCCAAAAAACGAGATAATCTCTCTATTTTTTGTAGTCCTACTCTTAAGAAAGCTTTGGAAAAATCACCCTGAGGCAATGGGTTGTGCAAAATTTCATAAGCACGTCTCGCAACTTCTCAGTTAGTGAGGGTTGCCGGTCATCAGACAGTCATTAAGACTTGTACATCTTTTTATTTTGCACGTGCGCTGCAATTATATACAACACGTAATGGAGTGTTTCAGAATCTTTTCTGACTCAATGGTGCGAGAGTAATGACGTTTGTCCCTTCAACTTATCTTCACTATTTCCCTCAATGAATTTATTGTCCAACTGTTCTTGTATGAGAAAATTATCATAGACAGGTCAGTATCTCTGGATTCTTATCTGAAGCTCATGTATTTGTGCTTTCAATGTCCGAAAGCCATAGCGATAATTGCTAGGCGATATGTGGTGGTTTAATTTCCATGGTAACCGAACCCAGTACTGTCCATCTTTATATTTGACAGAGTCCCAAATATTGGTTATAAGCTGAGACTCTGTGGGCTTGTTTATTTACAATCATACCTATCGCAATCTTAAAAAAATTCCCACAATTTATCAACTGGTTCAGTCATTTCTTCAGTAATGATAATGTTTCTGTGGTACATATCAGTCGGTTTCTTCTCGTAACGAGTATATTTCCACTGAATCAATATCACTTCTTATCCCACTTTGAGAGGGAATGGGACCACATATCATAGGGCCTCCGCTGTTTTCAGCAAATGAACACTCATGTTACTTACAATATTTTGCACAAAACAGTGATAATAATCACTTCCAATGAATGTAACTCAATTTTGGACTAATGTCCCCGTCTGTTATGTCAGGACAGGCTAACATGACCTTACCTCTTCAGTGCTGCAAACCTGTTTCTGTTTAATCCCTGGATCTGCCGACTTAGGCAAATCAGCTGACGCTCAGAGCTTCTTTCTACTGTCTTGTTCCTGTTTCCCCTAGACCAACGAGTGATTTCTGGCTAGTCTATTTACCAGATTGTGGAAAAAAACAGCTATAGCTAACTGTAATTTGGCATAGGATTATTTTATTCAGTTTTCCGCAACACTGTTCTTCGTAGGAATGACCTTTGTGAGCCTTGATCCAAATAATGTTAGCACATTGGTTTTGTGTAATTTATTAGATAACTCAACGCGAGCTATCACGGGCGAGCAGTTGCTTTAAAACTTAACTCTCACATTTAAAGCTGTATGCTATGTTGACTTCCTGATTCTGATGCGCTCTGCGTTCAGTTCAGCATAAGTATTTGGGGCATAATGCTGTATGAAGCATATACCCTTGCATTAAAACACTCTGCAGTGAGCATTATCCTCCCTTGTGTATTCACCTAAACCCTATGCAGCACCTTTTTCAGCTTAATGAACACGTTGTTTATGTGCCTACATTGATGTGTATTGACATAAATACTGGTGCCCAATGTGTTCCATCACAATGCACATCTTGGAGTAGGTTTATGTGTGACAGTTTGTTTCACTGTCTGTATTAATTCACAACTTGAGAAATCCTAAATGGATTTTCCCCTTATGTGTTTTTTAGTCGGGAGTAGTTATACTCCTTTTTAACTGAGTTGAAGGTTTATTAACCACGATTATGTGGATTTTTCATCTTTCTCGTTGCTTGCATGCATGAAAAATAGTTATGTAAAAACCGTTGCTAATTTCTTCCACGAAGTGAAAGAGCGTTTATTGAACATAATATAAAAACGTCCAATGTTTAAGCGACAACTTATCCTGTACAATACCACTGATAAACCAAGCACGATTGTCTAAGTCATATTTAACCTCCTAGAGATCTGAGACTATTGTCTAATGTGATTCTAAAATGCCGTAAGTCTAAAACAATGTTGGGAGGCTTCAAGCTTGATATTAAGACTGCATGTCTAACGCTAGCCTTGTACATCATCAAAGTAATTGTCTGCTAAGACACGTAAGACTATCTGATAATTCCTTTAACCACCAGAAAAGGACATAATCATTCATGAGGTTTCTCCCTTCACAAGGCATTTTAGATAATTGAACTTAGCAATCTCATCTATGTCAGTTCCGTGAATGTTACTAAGGGATTGCAAACCACTAATAATTCTTACATAATAATGACCTGGGAAAATAGGTAATGACAAGGTAAGTAAGCTACTGGGTAATGGAACCTGAGTTGTAACAGGTGTAACAGTTGTTCCGAACCTCTAGTTACAGTAGGTCTCTGTGACAGAGTTTTAATGCAGAAGTCCGTGTACTCCCTGTCCAACTTAATTACTGCTTACTAAAAGTAGTCCAAAACAATTTTTAATTTTCATCTCAGACTGGAATCTGATCAATAAATATCCTTTTCAAAATCTGTTTTAGTCTGAAACAATTTAATTCAAAGACGTTGTTTAAGTAATTCAAATTTTAACCTCGAAGAGCATCAAAATCTATTTTGTTATCTTGAGTTAATCCTATACAGAGACTAAAATTAGATTTGCTAATTGTGAGTAATCTTAGTCTGTAAAGACTGAACTGAGTTTCAAACAGCCATTTTAATGTATACTGACAATTCTAGCACCGCACACTTAGAGTGTTTTAAAAAACACTGTATTGCTATAAACAGCTGAGATTTGTTTTTTCTTCAGTCTGTAATAGTCAGTCAGAGACAACTACTGACCCACTAAGCTTAATTAAACCTCAGGGTCCAATGACCATGTAGGGTACACAGTACATGTGGCTGGGGGTGTTTATTGGCTTGAGTTTGCTGTGGGTCAGCCTGACCACGATGATTAATTGGTAATAACGATGTTATAACACTTCAGGTCACTGTACACTATAAATGTCACTGTATAACTGTAAAAATCACACGTGTATATTTCTTGACTCATATATAAATGTCACTGTTAATATATATATGAAAGCTTAAATTTTATATAGTTTCCTTTAATAGTTATATCTACAAGAAACAACTTTAACACAATCTTGTCTCTTAATTTCTGTCTACAAACATTATAAACATTATGTTTATATACACTCAGACAAACTGAATACAGTTGGTGCAGCTGTAGTCAGCGTTTCTGAACTTGGAGCAGTGGATGTCGGGTGTCATCCCCCGTTTTCTTGTTGGGTGAGTCACCCAGCTCCTGTTTTCTTTGGGTGAATGCTGGGTGAGAGCCCCTTTTCTTTTGGCTGCCCATTCTCTGTGATTGAGTCTGGAGGTGACTCATTTATACTTATTAAATTGTAAAACCCTAGTTTTACAAAAAAAAAAAAAAAGCTTTTTTTTTTCGAAGGACCCTTGGCTCGTTAGGTTATTAGTGCACTGTAGTACAATCAATTTGGACGACAGTGTGCCTTTAATCTGGATTGATCGAGCACGACCAAAATAGTTGAGAACTGAGGATTACCAGCTAAGATTGATATAATATAGGGAATACTTAGCTGATAAAAGACAGCAAATCATCTACACAGCCGCGCCCTATGCAGATGGAGGACTTGAATTGTTTCTTCCACTTCACAACAGGCGTAAATAATTATATTTTGTAAGATTATAAATACCCCTAGGGGTTTATGGTCAGCATATTTCAATCACTGATTGCTGACAAACTTACATGTGTGGACTCAAAGATCGCGTAACACCGGGGGTTTATGATAAGTGACAAACACGTAACTTCGACTCAACTGCGCAGGTCAATAGTAGTACATCACGTGTTAGAGAACACTATACCCCAGGGTAGATGTATCTGACCCATAGATTGCGGCCGGATATCTGTTGATTGATGAAGAATAGTGTTCCTTGCAGAATGTCGCACACACTCTGTTGATCTCGCAACACTCGATGTTACACTGTTCATCAACGTTTTCATGGGGTGGTTATATAACCATCTGTTTACTAAGAAGCTATCACTCTCTCTGTAAGTGTTTGGTGTTTTTGAGACCTTTGGTACACACTGACACACGATTAGTGTTCTTTTTTGTTATTCCAACCATCCAGTGTGACTCCCAGTAGGGTCAAAAGTAATCTACCTCACAGCGCCCTACACCGTCACTGCCCCTAGCACATAAAGGAAAAGCTGATCTAGTATTTTTACTTCCTTGCCACTTCCTCCATGAAGCAAAGCAGAATGCTTGATTCTTGTTGTCTTAAGCATAGACAACAATGTACACTATCTTTACCATGGTAATAAAGTGGGAGCAGGATTTTCCTTAATTGTCCTGCTAAGGTAAGAGATGGACTGTCTTTTATTAAATTACATTTGCATCACTGGACTACAAGGAGCGTCGGCTGCTAGACCATGTCGCATACTCGTACTGCATCTGAGATCAATTACTTGCTGTAGCAATAAGCAAGATGCTTGCCCTTTCTGAGAGTGCTGGGCCCGTCAGGGCTGAAAAGGGCTGAAGGGGGCTGATACCCCCCTCCTGGAGAAAATTTCTCCACATTAGATATCACATTGGAGAGAAGCAGTATGGAAGAAATGAATGTTTTCAGATATTTGGAAGTTGATGTGTCAGTGGATGGGTTTATAAAGGATGAGGTTAACCATAGAATTTATGAAGGAAAAAAGGCGAGTGGTGCATTGAGGTATATGTGTAGACAAAAAATGTTAAAATGGAGGCAAAGAGGAGAATGCATGAAAGTATAGTGGTACCAACACTCTTATATGGGTATGAAGTTTGGGCTGTAAATTTAATAGGGTTCAGTTTGTGGAAGGGGAAAATTTTTGAGAGCGTGTCGCCGCGGGATACACTATGCTTGGCTGTGGGTTAGACCATTAAGCAAACTGGGGAGACCTACCGCCATCCCCATCTACCCTCCGCCTCCCTCTGCCACCCTCCGCCACGACCACCACCCTCTACCACCCAAGGCCACCCCCACCACCCTTGCCCCAGTCTTCGGTTCATACCTATTACGTACCATCCTCTGCTAGGAGTTTAGATCTTTTGATTACCATATCTTAAATCTGCCTAGCAATCATGGCCCCCAGTAGGCATGCAAGTGTTGCTTAAAATGGCAAGAAAAGGTTATAAGCGTTAAATCTTAGAATTAAAGAAGAAAATAGAGATAGACAAGACGTAGCCTGTGGCTGTAATGAAGCATCACTTTGTGCACATAAAAAGAATGAGGTAAATATGAGTTTCTGTGATGACTGGTTTACTTACTGACTGACTGACTGACTTAATGACTGACTGACTTGACTGATTTGACTGACTTGCTTACTGACTTATGGATTTGACTGACTTACTGACTGACTACTGACTTGACTGACTTACTGACTGACTACTGACTTGACTGAGGATTCGAACCCAACTCTGCTGGATGCTTGATTTTTGTAGGATTGTGTGATCAGTGGGTTTGAGCGTCATGTGATTTTCGCTCACCACGCGGCAGGGCCAAAACGACATGGGTTCGAATCCTCGGCTAGTAGCAGTGTTGTTCTTGATTCAGTACCACTTGTTCGTGGTCACAGTAATACATACACTGCTTGCGGAGGCTAAACGTCTTCCCTAGACACAAAGACCTGTATTTCAAGACTTTCTGTACTTCAAGTACTTCAGTAGGGAAGCAGTCTTAACGTCAATGTTGAACACAATAACAACCTGTCAGGTCTGTATGACATTCATGGACATAATGCCCATGTTCTTCATTACAGGTAATGTGATACAGATTTAAAATCTGGCCAGGTCTGTATAACACTGATGGACATAATGATTTTCCTCCTCTTCATTACAGGTACTGCGGTACGGACATAAAACCAGGTCAGGTTTTCAAGTCACCCCAGAGTACAATGAGGCTCTTCTTCTCCACCACTTCTAATTATTACACCGGATGGTCGGCAAATGTGTCCTTCGTACCGATTACAGGATGCACGTGAGTTGGAAAAGAGCCTGCATAGACATGTGGGAGAATATCTGGGCATAGCCTTAAGTATGCACTGGTGTGGACAGGTGGAGGTGTGTCTGGGGGTTGACAGGTGGGAGCGCAGTTAGAGGTACACAGGTGGATGTGTCTGGGTGTAGACAAGAGTAAGTGTGACCGGGTGTAAGCAGAGGTGATTTCGTCTGATAGCGAACAGTAGGGAGTGTGACTGGGTGTGGCCAAGGGAAAGTGTGACTGGGACTAGACAGGTGGAAGTGTGACTGGGTGTTGTCAGGCGGGAGTGTGACTGGGTGTTGCAGGCGGGAGTGTGACTGGGTTGTCGGCGGGAGTGTGACTGGTGTTG
>NC_069460.1:29132104-29221290 GCF_026875155.1 Cherax quadricarinatus | reverse complement strand
GTAAAAAGCACTGCGTACCTTGTCCAAAGGGTTCGTTTTCAGTCTCCTTCACCCAGAGATCAGTTTTTGTTAATTTCGCATGCTCCCGAATTCCTTGCATTTTTTAAAATCCTAGTAAGGCGATGCATGCAGGGGATGAAGAAAAGCTGTAAGCCTTCCCTGAAAGCTGGTCCCTTGGGATCAAACTGTAGCGCATGCTACCCCCAAAGGGAAATTGGGCCCAGTGGGGTAATTGGTAAAGCACGGGTACCTTGTCCTAAGGTTCGTATTTTCATCTCCTTCACAAATCAGTGTTTGTAATATTTCGCATGCTCTCGCAATCCTTGCTTGTTCAAATCTCTAGAAGGCTGATGCATGCAGGGGATGAAAAAAAGTGTAAGCCTTCTCCCTGAAAGCTGGCTCCCTTGGATAAAAAGTGTGCGCATGCTACACGCCAAGTATTGGTCCAGTGGGGGTAATTGGTAAACCTGCGTACCTTGTCCAAAGGGTTGTGGGTTCGAGTTCCTTCAGCCAGAGCAGTGTTTGTGTATATATCGCTGCCTTGCGAATTCCTTGCATATAATATATAAATATATATTTTAATAATATATATATATTATATATATATATAATATAAAAATTCAATAAATACTGTAAACAGGTGAAACAGAATATGCAAAACAACCCACTCTAAAAGAATAAAAAAATTCCAAGCACTTTCATGACTACCCTTTAAAAGGGAACATGAAAGTAAAGCATCCAAGGAACTGTAAAAGGGGTCGGGCCACACCCACTATCAGACCCCAAACGGTTAAAAACACTGACGGCGCCGACCCAACTTGGATGGGCCCTTTTGGCCAACTCACCCCAAACTATTCTCCCCAAGAAAATTTAAAAATTTTATTTGCCCAGTGATTATTAAATTCTTCCCAATTTCTTTTAAATTTATAAATGGATCTAATTTATATAAAAAAAAGGAAATATTCATTTTAAATTGGGTCAAAACTGCTTTTTATGAAACAAGATTAAATTTATATTCCTGTCGACCAGGGACTTGTTTGATGCTACTTTTAAATTTTTTAAAAATCAAATGGAGGGTTAAAATCTTTTACTAATAATAGGCATTGGAAACTTGTCCATTCAAATGCTATATTTATTTTTTTTAATCTTAGTTCGAGATTTTACCATTTTTGGGACCGTAATAAATTTTATCGCAAATTTTACAAGGGAAATCTTATAGACCACCCTCAGCATTTTGGGGGGAATTCTTTATCAAATCTTTATCATTGGTTCAGATATGTTGAGGATATTTTGGTCTTATCCCAAAAAAATTAGATAACCCATTTCCTGGAAAATTAAAATGCTTACCCATTCTATAAATTTTACTTTTGAGTTTTGAAAAAAAAATCATTGCCTTTTCTAAAGTTTTAATTTTTAAGGTAATAATGAATTAAAAATTTTAAAAAATTTACAGAAACCTACAAATAACGTTCCTATTCCCCCAAATTTTTCCCCCATCAAGTGAGTCAAACTTTGTTTTCTCATCAATGTTTTTGGAGTTTACAATTTGTAGTCCTGAGTTCATAATGAGGAAAATCCAAAATTTTGAAAAAGGTAATGATTTAAAATACCCCAAGAAATGTAATTGAAAAAACTTTTAAAGTTGTAGAAATACTTTTTCAAACCAAAAAAGGGGCAACCCGCCTTATTCAACAAAAAAAATGTTGGTTCTCCCCCACCAGAAACTTGGTTATATCCTTCTCTTCTTTAAGACTTTTAAAATTAAAATTGTATTAAAAAATGTTGATATAGTTTAAAAAAAACTTTGATAAAGAATTCCCCCCAAAAACTGATGGGTGTGTCTTAAGATTCCTTGTAAAATTTTCGATAAAAATTTTTTACCGTCAAACTGGGAAAAATTCGAACTAAATTAAAACAACATTAAATAGCATTAGAAGGACAAGATTCCCAAAGCCCATTTATTATTAAAGATTTTAACCATCCAATTGTTTTCAAAAAGTTAGAAAATAGTATCAACAAGTCCATGGTCAAAAGGAAAATAAATTGAATCTTTTTTCATAAAAGCAGTTCTACAATAATATGAATTTTCCTTTTTTTAATAAATTCGATCCATTTATAATTAATAAATTTGGGGGAATTTAATAATACCTGGGCAAATAAAAATTTTTAAATTTTTTTGGGTGAATAGTTTGGGGTGAGTTGTCAAAGGACCTATCCCAAATTTGGGGGCGGGGCGGTCGTGTTTAAAACCCTTGTGGGATTGATAGTGAGGTGCTGGGCCCGACCCCCTTTTTAGCTTCCCTTGGGTGCTTTTTCTTTCATAGTTCCTTGATAATGTGATTTTGTCATGAAAGTGCTTAGAATTTCTCTATTCTTTCAGAGGGGTTTTTTTGCATATATATATAATATATATATAGGAGTAGGTTGGTAGAAAAGCAAACCCCCCAAAAACTACCGTCCTGCAGAGACTGTGAAACAAAAAACCCGTAATTGTTTTGCATGATGGTGGATTGCTGGGTTTTTTTTTCTGTTCAAAAAACAGCTAAGATAACAGGGTATCTTGCTACTCCTACTAAAACTTGTCACACTTTACAGCACGCACATGCTTAATTTTAATAACAACACTGGGTTTTCCCTTTTTTAAATACTCTTGTTCTTTTTTTTCCAGGTCCATGGGAATGGAAAAAATTTTTCCCCCGTAACCCACGGCTTTGGGACTAAATGCCGGAGCAAGGGGCTGAAAACCCCTTCTCCTGTATACAAACTAAAAAAAGAAAAAAAAACTTTAAAAAAAATGGGTTGCTTAAATGTGCGTGGATGTAGTGGGATGACAAAAAACAGATGATTGCTGATTTTATGAAAAAAAGAATTGGATGCCTTGGCCCTAACGAAAAAAAGTAAGGGGGTAGGGGGTTTAGTGGGGGAAAAAATGGGATTAAATCTGGAGATTGAGAGAGTTAGAGCAAAGGAAGGGGGTAGCAGTAATTTAAAATGATCATTAGGAAGGAAAAAGAGAATGAAGTGTAATTCAAAATTTGTGGATTAAAGAAAAGGGTTTGGGATGCGGAAAGGGGGTCATAATAAGCGTGTATCACCGGGGGAAAGAGGAATGCAGAGGAGAGAGAGAGATTTTGGGAATGTTAAGGGGAATGTATGGAGGCTTTGACCCAAGTGAGAGAGAAAATTGGGTAGGGGACGAACTAAAGTGGGAGAAATTTTTAGAGGGGGTGTGGTGGGAAGTTTGGGGTGCCAGGTGTAATGATAAATGGGAGCCCTTTGATAAACTTTTATAGAAAGGGGTTTAGTTATAGGAATACATTTTTTAAAAAAAGAGGATAAATAAGTATACACGTTTAGATGTAGGGCAAATGACAGTAGTTTGTTGGAAATTTGTAAATTGGTAGATAAAAGATGTTGAGTAGACTTTAGGGTTACATTTTAAGAGGGGCCACAGATAAAACAGATCACTTTTATTTTAGCTACATGAGAGTAAAAAAGGGGAGGATACAAAAATAGAGCATCAGGGGAAAAGAGAGTGAAGGTTTTAAACTAAAAGAGGAGGCAGTTAGGGTAAGTATAAAAAGCTTTGGGGATAGATGGGCTAATGAGAGCATAGGGAATGGGGTCGAAAGGGTTGGGGGGAGGTTTTAAAAAAAAGTAGTGTTAGGTCCCTTTAGCAGAAGTTTGTGGTTTCGGAAAATGGGTGCAGGAGGGGAAGAGGGGGCGATTGGTGGAATGATGATGTAAAAAAGGGGTAGTAAGGGAGAAAAAGTTAGCATATGAGAAGTTTTTAAAAGTAAAGTGAGCAAGGGGGGAAGATATATGGAGAAAAGAGAGAGGTTAAAAGAGTGGGGAAACAATGAAAAAAGAGAGCAAATGAGAGAGTGGGGAGATGTTATCAACAAATTTTTTTTGAAAAAAAAAAAAAAGTTTTGGGTGAGATTAAAATTAAGAAAGCCTAGAGAACAATGGATTTTTAGTTAAAAAAGGAGAGGGAAATTATTAAATGGAGATTAGAGGGATTGGGAAATGGAAAAAATTTTTGGGAATTGTTAAATGTTGATGAAAATAGGGAAGCTGTGATTTCGTGTATAGGGGAAGGGGAAAAACATCTTGTAGGATGAAAAGCCGGGATGTGGGGGGAAATTCGTGAGGCAGTAGGTAAAATGAAAGGGGGGTAAGGCAGCCGGGGGTTTATGGGGTAAAGATAAAATGTTAAAAGCAGGTGGGAATGTTTTTTTAGTGGTTGGGGCAATTTTTTTAATAAATTTTGGAAGAGGGGAAGGACCTAGGGGTTTGGCAAGAGCATGCTATTCCTTGTAAAAGGCAAAGGGGATAAAAGAATGAAAAATTATGGGGGGGATAATCTGTTGAGGTCCCTGGTAAAGTGTATGGTAGAGTTAAAATTTTGAAAGAATTAAGAGTAAGACGAGAATAGGATAGCGATAACAAGGGGGTTTAGGAAAGGTAGGGGGTGTGGACCAGGTGTTTACAGTGAAAAAATTTAATGAACAGTTTTTTAGAAAAGGCTAAAGAGGTCTTTGTGGATTTAGGGATTTGGAAAGGCGTAGACAGGGGGATGGGGGGGCAATGGGGCAGATGTTGCAAGTTTTTGGTGTGGGGGGGGGGTGGGTTACTAAAAGCATGAAGAGTTTTTACGAGGATATGGGGCTCATTTAAGTATGTGGGAAAAGGGGGAAAATTTTTTCCCAGTAAAAGTAGGCCTAACAAGGATTGGGTTGTCCCCGTGGTTGTTTAATATATTTATAGAGGGGGTTTTAAGAGAAGTAAAAGCGGGGTCTTGGCAAGAGGCGTGGATTTAAAAAGATAAAAATCACACCCCAAGGGGGGAGTTGTCCAGCTGCTCTTTCTGATGACACTGTGCTCTTGGGGGATTTTGAAAGAAGTTGCAGAGATTGGGATAATTTGGTAGGGTGTGCAAAAGAAAAAAATTAAAGGGGAATACAGGGAAAGAGTAGGTTATGAGGGTACAAAAAGATTGTGATGAAAGATTGAAATCAAATTGGAGGGGAGATATGGAGGAGGGAACGTATTTAGAAATTTGGAGGGACGTGTCACGGAGGGTCTATGAAAGATAGGGGAAAAATAGAAATTTATGAGGGGAAAAAGAGTGAGTGGTGCATTAGGGGTCGTGGGGACAAAAACTTTGTCCTTGAGGCAAAGAGGGGGGAAAGTATGAAGTATGTTTTACCAACGCTTTTATGGGTTGGAAGCGGGGGGGATGAATGTTGCGCGAGGAAAGGGGGGGGCAGTGGAGATGTCAGTCTGAGGGGAATGGTGGTTTTGAATAAATGCAAAATTTTAGTTTGGAAGTTTGGAGGAGGGGCGGGGGTTACCAAAACGTTGTCCAGAGGGCTGGGAAGGTTTGTTTAGGTGGTTCGGGCATTGAGAAATGGAGCGAAACAAAGACTTCAAAGTGTATCAGTCTGTATGGGAAAGGGAAGGGGGGGGAGGGGCGGCCAAGGAAGGGTTGGAGGGAGGGGGTAAAGGAGGTTTTGTGGCGAGGGGGTTGGACTTCCGCAGGCTGCTTTGGGTGTTTGATAGGAGTGAATGGGGACAAATGGTTTTTAATACTTGACGTGCTGTTTTGGGGTGAGCAAAGTAACATTTTTGAAAGGGGTTCAGGGAAAAAGGGGAGGCCGGGCTTGAGTCCTGGGGGAATGGGAAGTACAGTGCCCGCACTCTGAAGGAGGGGGGTTTTAAAGTTTCAGTTTAAAAACTGTAGTGTAAAGCACCCTTCTGGGAAAAGGATGGGGGAATGATGGTGAAAGTTTTTTTTTTTTTGGGGGACCCTGCCTTGGGGGAGTCGGCCGGTTGAAAAAAAAAAAAAAAAAAAAAAAAATATATATTAAAAATATATATATATTATATTAAATTTTTATATAATAAAAAAATATATTAAAATATTTTATTAATATTTTATATAAATAAAATATTATATATAAAAATTAAAAATTTATTTTATTATAAAAATAAATTTGGGGACATGCAGTGTATTGGAACTTTTTGAAAAAACGGTTTCTTCATAGTCCTCCAAAGAGAAGGTTTATTTTGGAAAATAGTATAAACCCCGGGAATTAGGTAATTATGGTTTAAATAAATGGCCTAATTTTTAAAAAAAATTAGACAAAAGGGAAAATCCCTCACAAAAATCGCCATTTTTGTTTGAAAGGGGTTTGAAAATTGTAAAAAATCAAAATTTTTCATCCTTTATTTTAAAATTGGGGACACTTAAATAGGAGCCGAAATTGTGGATTAGAAATTGATATCAGGGACAGGACAGGACAAAACTCCAGAAAAATTAATATCTTTAAATTTTTGTTAAATTCTCATTTAAATTTTTCATAAAGGGTAGAAAAAAGGGGGGGAAAATTTGTACATGACACATTAATTTCCAGTAAAATTTGGTGAGTGTAAAAAGATATTTTTTCCTTCTGTTTTTTTTAAAAGTGTATATAATAACCCTTTTTTTAATTTAATATACAGTCCACAAATTTATTTTTTTACCAAAATTTCCCTTGGTGATACATTTTCCCTTTATAATTAATGGCCCCAAGAAAAACTTGTGGATATACAGTTGTAGGAAACCCAAAGGGGGGAACATATTTTGCGACCAAGGTGTAAAAAATTTCCAACTTGTCTAACTGAAAAATAATAATTACCCTTTGTTCATTTACTGTTTTGTATATAAGATACATTCAGATAAAGAAATTTTCCACTTTTAAAATTTGCCCGTTGGCCCCTTCTTAAACCCGGAGGTAATTAGTGAAGTCATTAATTATTTAATTAGTTAAAAAATTATATGTGAAATGACAGGAGGTGGATGTTCCCGTTCAAAAATTTTTAATTTAAATGTAGTATTAAAATTTATTTCAATTTTAAATTTTGTAAGTAAGCCCCAAGGGTGCCAAAAATTATTTTAAATTGTTTTAAAATTATTAATTTGCTATGCCAAATTTTTGGCAAGGATTTATTTAAAATTGTTTTAATATTAATTTTGATAAGTCTAGTCGACTAATTTTTATTTTAAATTTTTGTATAAAAAAAAATTTGATAACCCCCAATTTGGCAAGATTTATATCAGGTTTTTTTAAATTTGATAAGTTTCAAGTGTAGTTTCCCCATTATTAATGTGTTTTTAAAAAATTTTAATGTTACTTTTTTCTTATATGAAAATTGCAAAAGCTAAAGAAAGCTGGTTTTTTTTAAAAAGGGAAAGTTGTATCAGATTGTAATTTTAAATCAGTTTTATTAATTGAGTTGAATTTAATACATTGCACCCTTGGCTGAAAATGAGGTAATTAATATAGAAGAAAAAACATTTTGGAAAATATGAACAAAGAAAGCATCACTGAAAGGGCAAAAGGGTATGTAACCCAAGGCATTAAAATTTAAATTTTTGGAATTAATGAATAAGAAATTTGTGAATATGATGTTTTAAAAAATTTGTTTTTAGATCTTTAGGGAATAGACATAAATTCATAAAAATTATATTAAAAAAATAAAAGGAGACTTGTTAGAAAAACGGGTGTAATGGGGACGAAATAGATCTTATGATTAATCAGTTTTATGAATTAGAAGAAAAAATTTTTCTTGTAAAAGTCAGGCCTTGAAAAATTTAAAATGTTAAACCAGGAAAAAAAAACCAAAAAAAAAAAAGTCCTGCCCCAAAACCAAAAAAATAGTCCCCCCCCAAAACCCCCGGGAAATTATGTTTCCTGTATTAAATCCTGGAAAAAAATTGGGAGGAATTTTGGTAAATTTTTTAAAAGCAGCTGTGCATGACAGGAAGACCTACCCTGTATAACAAAAATTATTTTACCAAAGGACAGGAAGGGGAATGCTATATACTTACAAGCCTTTCCCAATGTAGATAAACTCTTAAAAGGGAAAGGGCATTGACTTGTTAAAAGTCACTAATGGAAAATATGGGAATAAAGTATTTTGGGGATCAGTGAATATCATTTTTAAAATTTAAAATTCCAAAATCACACTTTAAAAGGTTTTACGCATTTTAGATTTTAAAATGGGGGCCCACTCAAAAAAATTTTAAAAGTAATAAATATAATCTAAAGGAATCAGTTTTGGTTATTGAGTGCCATGGTGCAGAAAAAAATTAAGCTTTTTAAAACATTTTGAATGACTCTAAAACCAAATTCACAAGGGTTATTTTGGTCGGGAGGAAAAAAAGGACTGGGTTTCTACAAGAATTAATTGAGCAGTTGCAGCCAGAAAAACACATAATAACTCTGGGGTTATCTGTCAATTTCCCAAAAAGGGGAAAAATTTAAACCCAATGGAAAATAATAAAAAATTCTTTTCCAAAAAAATAGTTGCATAGGAACATATAAAGGGCAGCGGGAATCAGAAATAATGATTCTCCACAAGGAAAAAAGAATAAGAAACCCCCCTTTAAGGGTAGCCCAGTAATAAAAAAACCAGTAAAAGGAACTTGACAGATGTTTTAAGGTGTTTAGGTAACACAATTTTAAAGGATTGCCCTCCCAAATTAAACAAGTTATCAATGTCACAAAGGAAGACCCATATAGTAAAGTGAAAAGGTCTATAAATTTTGGATAAAAAAGATAATGTTGACAACCCTGACAAAAACAGTAGCTAATGTAAAAAATTGCAACAAATGTTAAAAATTTGGTGGTTTTGCTGAAGTACCCTTTTCCCTTGTTACGGGAAAAAATTATGATAAAAGGATAAATCAAAAAATGTAAATCTTTTTATTGGCCCAGGGATCCCAACGTACTTTCAAAAAACGAAAAAAGGCCCTTTGAGGTATGAAATTACAGAGGGGAGACCCCACAACTTAAAATTATCGGGTTTTTTTCTCTGGGATAAAAGGGCTCAATTGTATGACACGTTTATGTAACTGCGGGTTTGGGCAATGAAAAAAACGTTTTAAAAGCAGTAATTGAGATAGACTTCCAGGAAAATATCTACAGTAAGGCTTAGTAAAGCTACAGAAAGATTTTCACAAAATTTAAAATTTTAAAAGAAAACCTTCGGGGTGTAAGAAATTTATTTGAAGGCCCAATAAATTTTTTGATAGGTAGTACTTTTTTATGCCCCCTTTTGAAAAGGGGAATGGAAAAGAAATGTGGTGTCACCCTTTTAAAGGGACTGCAGGAGGCCATGAATGATGGTGGTTTTCCCGGGTTAAAAAAAATTCAGGGCTAGAGGAAACACAAATCCCCATAACTGAGGGGTTTCCCTCATAAAATCGTATCCGCAAAATTTTTCCCCATAGATGATGGGGTTGAGCCAGTGCAAAAATGGGGAATCAGACAGAATTGGAATAAATGTAAATGAAGAAAGTCCAGCATTTTTTTTTCTCAGGGGGCAATACCTGAGGAGTAAAATTTGAACCTGGAAAAATACTGGGTACGCCTTCCAGGGGGGACTGAACCATCCAGAATTCCCCATAATTCCCAAAAGGGGCCATATTAAGTTAAAGGTTCAGCTCCGCAAACTAGTAACAAAAACCAAAATTTTTAAAACCCCCCTAAAATGATAAAAATTGCGGGAGCAGTTTTTTAAAATTAAATTTATAGAAGAGGGTCCCTTTCCTGAGAAAGCCAAAATTTATGGTCACTTTTTGCCACATCACGGCCGCCCACAGGATGGGTATGGGGTGCATAATAAACATATTAAACTAACTAACACGGAGTGAAGAAGGATTCTAAGACCACTCCTCTGAGAATTGTGTTTAATTGTAGTGCCAGGAGTAAAAAAAATTTGTCCCCAGTTTAATGACTTTTTTGATTACAGGTTGTCGTTAAAGGGAAAAATTGGGGAGATATCTTTTTTAAAATTTTCAGGGTGAAGAATTATGCCTTTACTGCTGACATAAGTAAAGCTTTCCTAAGAGTGGGTTTACAAGAGGGTGACCGGGATTGTACCCGCTTCTTATGGCCTGAGAATCCTAGTGACCCACTTGCCTCTAAAAAACCTTTTTCACTTTAGGAGCGTTTTAAATTTGGTGCTACATCAATTTCCTTCCTACTTCAAGCGTTTAAAATAAAACACACCTTGAACGTATGGGAAGCCCACTGGTAAAGTAATGGGGAAAACAATTTTTGTGGAAAATTTTCCCGGGGTGTGATGCCCAACTGAAAAAAAAAATTTTTAATGACTTATGGAAGGCTAATGAAATAATGAAAAAGTCCCCAAATTATGCCTCGGGGAAAGGGAATATTTAATTGCCCAAATTAAAAGACAAAAAAAATTTAAAGTTACCCTGGAGATGAAGTGCCAAAATGTATTTAAAGTTTTTGGGTTTAAAAGCTTGGGAAAATTTGAGAGAGATTTGTTAAATTTAAAAACCCTTTAATTAATTCCCAGTATGCCCCAAAAATTTTTAATTTAAGAGATTTTTGTTGCTGAAGTTTCCAAATGTTTTGACCCACTAGGTTTAGTTCACCCTTCCCTTAAAAAGGGAAATTATTAATACGGGAAAGCAGGGAAACTTAAATGGGGTTTGGGATGAAATTCTACCAGAGGAATTTTTTAACAGGTGGGGGAATTAATTGGTGATTATGAAAAAAAATCCAATGTTGGATTTTTCCCACGCCGGGTGGCCAATCCAAATGGGAAAAATGAAATCCACATTTTTTTTTTTGTTTTCAAAATTGGCATAGGGGCAGTTCCCTTACCTTAAATTTAAAATAGTGTTATTTCTTTTGTTATGTCTAAGCTAAAGTGTCCCCAATTAAACCCACTTTACCTTGCCTCAGTTGGAATTAACAGCCATTTATGTGGGTGTAAAATTAGCTAATTATTATAAAATAATTTTGCGGATAAAATATTAGCGCCCACTGAAATTTTTGGCCCGGGATAATGAGGTATCCTTACAATGGTTTCGTAAGGGAAACATAAAAATTGTGTACTTTAAAAAAACAGAGTCCAAAAATTAATCAGATGCAAGAGAATCTCGAGGTTTACCTTTTTAAAATTTTATAAATGCTTATAAGGGTTTAAAGGACCGGTTTTGGTAATTAAAGCAAAATTTCCCCTGTACAAAAGGGTATATTCCCCTTCCTGTTGAAATTACTGTGCCCCACCACTCCAATTTTTTTGTCCCTCCTTAGCCATTGAATAAAATGGGTATTCTTCTTTTCCCAAACTAATCAATTTTAAAAAAGTTGGGGTTTAAATTTCTAAAAAAAGATGAATGTAAACATATAAGTTTTCACACCTCTTGAATATTGGGTAAAGAGGGTCAGGAGGGAAAAAATATGGGGGGTGAGATTAAAATTAAAGATGGGAAAATAAAATTGTGGGAAAAGGTTTCCCTAAAAGAAAAATTTGGGGCCGTATTTAGAGAACAATGTAATTAAGTGGCAGAGGTAGGCTACAAAATGCCCGAAATTGGGTGAATTTTGCAAACACCCCAAACTGTGCCCAAAAATCATCATCCAAAAAATTTAATTTTCTAAATGCCCCCTAAAAATCAATACATGGTGGGGTAAAGGGAAACCCTTTAAATTTTTATTAAAGGGGAAACCCCTTTTTGGTTCCAAAAAGGACGGGGAAAAGGGATAAAGGGTGATTAAATCTTGTGGAATAGGGCGCCCTGTGGGGTGCCAGATCCTATATGTACCCCGGTTTCCCCCACCATTGCCAAATTTAGCAATTTTAGTCATTTAGCAAGAACTTGCCCGGGAGCAGTGGGAAAATACTGTATATTTTCCGGGAAATACGGGAAATTTTTAGGTAAATAGATGGCCCATATTTTATTTAAAAAAAATTATGTTTTCGAAAATGGGAAGAAGCGCGCCTGGAGAGGAACTCGCCATTTTTGTTTGAAATTTTTATTGGGAAAAGTTTTTGGGGAAATCGGAAGAATTTTATGCTTTTAGAGGTTAAAATTGGGCTGACAACTCCCCAAATAGGAGCCCAAAAATTTTTTGGGTGTGGGATCCCCGCTAACTTGAGTATCCGGCGACAGGACAGAAAAAACTCCGAAACCTCAGAATTTAAGGGGTGTCTAATTTTTTGGGTTTTAAAATTTTGGCCATTAAAATTTTTATAAAAATTTTGAAAAAGGGGGGGTGGGGTTGCACTACACATTAATCTCCAGTCAAATTGGTGAGTGAAAATTAAAAATAAAATTTTCCCCTTTTTTACGTACATTTTTTTTAATAATCCCTTTTTTAATTTAAAAAACAGTCCACAAATTTTTTATAAATTTCCCCAATTCCTTTTTGATACATATTTCAAATTTTTAATTAATAGGTCCAGAGCACCTTGTGGATATGACAGTTGAAAGGGATCGAAGGGGGGGCATTTTTTTCGACCAGGTGTCCCAAACCTACTTGTCTAATGATAAATAATAAATTTTCTTTGTTCTTTTTCTGTTATGTACATAATAAACATTCAGATTTAAAAGCAGTTTTCCACAGTATAAGTAGAGGAGGAAATAATCAGTCCCCCAGCCCCGGGAAACAAATTAAAATTTAAAATTTTAAATCATGATTTTTGGGGAAAGGGTTCATCAATGTCATGAAAAACTAGGCCCAGACAAAGAAAAATCATCGAGGGTTTTTTAAAAACCCCTTGGCTTTACTAAGAGGAAATTTTTTTGGATTCTAGTCTCACAGAATTCCATATTTAAAATTGCTGAGAAATGGACTAATCGGGTTTCCCCTGGCCCCAGCCCTTTATTTTGGCAGAGTATTTTTCCCTTTTAAAAGCGAATTGCAGTCCCCTAACACAAATTTCCCTTTTGGGGTTCAAAAATTGTGTTGGTGGGGAAAAGGGCATGGGGAGGTTTTGTATTTTTTCGTAACGTGAGCAAATCAGGGGAAAGGGAAATTTTTGTAAACAACGGTTTAAAATCAAAACTCACAATAGAAAAGTCTATGATAAAAACCCGTCTGTAACCCTTCCTGTGGTGGATAAGGGGCTGATCAACAAATCAGTTACTGATAAACCGTGCCCTAAAAAAAGGTAAAGAACCACCGGCCCGGGGGATCAGTAACGACTTTTGGTGCTTCTTCAGCTCCTTTTTTGAAAACAGCCCGGCTCTATTGATAATCCTTTTTTAAAGTATGTGGGAGCCCGTTGAACAGTCCCTTGGGGTTTGACAATTATTGTATTTTTCTTTAGTTTACCGCGCCCCCTGGGCCCTTTTATTGGGTGGAATGATGCATCTCTTTTCCGAGTCTTTTTCTAAGATAAGAAAAAGATTTTCCCTTCGGAATTTTTTTAAAACCCCGGGGGGTTTGCCACCCCGGATAACCCAAGAAAGTCATTTCTCATCCCAGGCCCCTCTAACTTATTTCCATTGGGGGCCCTTAAACTTGTCCCCCAGGATGCGACCCACACCAGTCACTAAAACCCAGGGGGACCTATTTGCTGGTAAATAACAGGGCAACAGGTGTAAGGAAACGTGTCGAAATTTTTCCCAACCCCCGGGGAAACGAACCCCGGGCCCCCCGTGTTGAAGCGGGAGCTTTAGCCAAACCCCCCCCCAGGCTTTCGTAGAGAGGGATTTTGTGTCTTTCTTCCATGGAATACAAATCGTCTTGCCTGATTTTTTTTCCCTTATCAGTTCGTCTTGGCCTGCTTCCCTGGAAAAACAAAACAAGGGGAAATTTAGCCATTCCAAAAAATTTAGGGGCTTTATCGCCTTATGGGTGTCCCTGGGGGTTTTCTGAAAATTCTCCAGGGCAGCAATTTTTACTTCCCCTTTAAAGGGGGCCCTTAAAGGGGTTAAAACATATTTCCGGCTCGACAGAACTAGTTATTTGAGGGAATTTATGGGTTTGGCATCCCTAGTTTGAAGGTTTTTTCTTTTAAAAATTTTTAAAGTTTTTTTTAGATATGTGTAGATACAATTTATTTGGTCTTCGAAAGTGAGATCCTCTGTCCCGCACCCCAAACCCCGGCCTTCACCCCTTTAATTTTTTTCTCTTTCCTGTTAATGGAGTTTGATTTTTTTTTTCTGATACAGTTTTAAAATTTTCCTCAAATTTTCCAAATTGGAGTAATTGAAATTTTTCCTTTAAAATGAACTTTATACGTTTTTCTGCGGGCCCAGTTCCCGAGTCTTTACCTGGGTTTTGAGTGCAGGGCATGTCATTTAAATTTCCTTTCAGAATCTTTTTGGGGTTGAGATAAAAATCAGAGATTTTTTTTAAAATTTTAAATTTTGGGGGGTTTTTTCCCCCTAAAAAAAATCTTTTGATTGTCGACCTTAGTCTGATTAAAAGGGTCGTTAAACCCCTTAGTTTTTAAAATTTGGGAAATTTTGTATCTCACTCTTTTTTTTGTTTTCACAAAGCAAACCCCCTTTTTGTCGAAGGGAGGCGCCAAAAAACTGGGGCGTGGGTTTTTGCCTTAGATTTGGCATAAAAAAAAAAGTATCTTTGGGGGCCTTCAGATTCAAATTTAATTTCTTTAAGTTTTTGCTGAGTTTTTTGTCTCCTGTCGGGTTTCTTTTAAGCTTAAGTTCGATATTTGCTATTTCACTGACCACTGGTCCCTTTTGTACTTCAGATAAAACTGGGCCCTCTCAGTATCCCCGGGTTCTACACCTTTTGCCGTATAGGGAGCGTTCTCCCTGGTTTAATCTTTTCCCTTTTTTTTACTTAGGGAATGTGCCTTTAGCAGACCTCAAGGTTTTAAAAATTCCCTTTTTAAACGAAGGTTCGGATCCTGTTCTTTTGGGTATCTTTTCCCCGCATGTTTTAATTTAAAGGGCTTTGGGTTTATTTTTTCCCCCCTAAAATTTTTTTTTCTTAAAGGAAAAATTTAATGTGGGGAAGGGGAGGGAACGGTGTGGATAACCCCTGAAGAACTTCGGATTTTTGTAACAAAGAATAAGGGTAAAACTGGGGAGCAAAAACCCGGACCCCTTCCCCCTTACCCCCAGGCCCCGAATATTCCCCTTGTAAAAAAAATCTTTTTATGTGAAGCGATAAAATCTTTCGGGGTATAGGGTATGAATCAGTGTGTGGAAAGGGAAAGGAAAATTGTAAGGGAAGGAGGAATTTAAATTGTGTGAAGGAAAAAGTGCATTGCAAAAGGGTTTTTGAAAAATAAGAAGGGGCATAAGGGGGGTGCCCTGATGTCCATCGAGATTTTTTCTCCGCAATATAGTTGGAGATGCTCAATGTCTCAGCGGATTTGGGGAAAATGCCGGTAAACCCTTAACCCTTTAAAAAAGGTGAGGTAGAGCAAGCAGAGATTGGGAGACTATGGATTGAACCAAGAAGGTTTAAGAGGGGGAAGGGGTATGAGCCTGGAGAGATGTTTCCGGGGAGGGACAGGGAAAATTCTGTGGTGGGGGCAGGGGAGGAAAAAAGGCCCGGAAGGGGACCCGGGGAAAAAGTCTGGGGGAAACAAAAGGAAAAAGAGGGGACCACATGAGGGGGGGGGAATCTTTTACCTTTTATGGGAGAGTTAAATGGGGGTTTAGAACTAGCCACCGAGGCCAAAAAGGGGGCAAAATGGTTTGGGAAAACTAAAACATGGGGAAATGCGAAGAGACTTTGGGGTTTGGAGAAGGTTCAACTTTATAAGTGGGTAGGACGAAAAAGGTGCCGGCGTGCGAGACCTCGCAGACTGATAAGCTAGCGGGCGAGGTTTAAGAAGCAGAAGTAGGGGGAGGTATGGGGGTGTGTTTCAGAGGGAAAAGGGCCCCAAAATAATTAGAGCCCCGGTGGGCCCCGGAAGGGCATGGGCCCAGGGGCTGGAGGCCCGGGGGGCCCCCTTTTAAAATTTTTCCCCAAGGGGAAAATTTAGTCAAGCCCAGAAATCCGCTCTCCCTTTAAACAATTTTTGATTTAAAAAACCAAACTCCCCCCCCGAAAAAAAGCATTGCAATTAAAACAAGGGGGAAAGACCCCCCCCAATCCGCCCTCTGCAGGGGCTTTTCCCCTTTTTGCCGGCCCGACCGGCCAAAAAATTTTATTTAATTGACCAATGGGGGGGAAGACAGTGTTGGGTTTAACGGCCCCTTTTGGACCCATAGGGAAAGGCCCCAATTTAAAGGGGGGTTTGGAATTTTCCCCGGCAGGAAAAAAATTTTTAAAGCAAAAAAGGGGGAGTTACTGGGAAAGAAACCCCCGGCAGCTAAATGGGGAGGATAAATGTGTCCAAATTTGAAGGGAAACAGAAGGGTTTCCCGGGGCTAATTGTCCAAAAAATTTTATCAACCGAAAGAAAAAATTTACACTGTACAATAATTAAAGCGGTTTAAAACCACCATACCACGCCCAAAAAACTGAGAGTAGCATGCTTTCCAAAAATTGGGGATAGGAAAGCTATCAATGGGAAAATTTAAAAGGGAAAGATCAGGGGCTTGCTCTGCAATTCCCGAAAATGTAACGATGCATGCAATGCTCCGAGGGGCATGAAAGGATAATTTTTGGGCCATCATGTTTGAAAGAGTTTTGCCATACTATTGCTGAAAAACAATCAGTTGAGATGTCGGGTTTTAGGGAAAAAAATTTGGTTCAACCGGGGTACTTTTCAAAAATGGGCACAAAGGAAGGGGGTGTCGTTTTAGGTGGTTTTTAGGTGGGAAAGAGCAAAATCAAAAAGCTGTCCTCAGCAAAGGTCCCGGAGCGTTTAGGGATTTGGACCAAAGTGGCCTGACCCAAGGCAGGTGGGGATTCAAAAATTGTCACACCATATTCGGGGAAGCCAGACCCATTTTTAAAAAGGTGTCCCAAAAGGCAGAGTCACTAGGGAAATGGGTGGAACCCCAGCCCCAAAACAGGTAACAAATTTATCTCGCCAAAGATACGGGGTTTATAGGAAAAGCCCGGGAGAAGGGTTCCAAAAAGGGAAGGGGGTCAAAACAGGATGGGGTAAAAAAAAAGGGGCCGGGGGGGAGGGGGGGGGGTCCCGGAACAAAACCCCTCTTTGAGGGTGGAACTTCTTTATTTTTAAATTTTAGGAAAAAGAGAAAGAAAAAAAAAAAAAAATAAAGAAAAGGAACAGCAAAAGGGATAGTTCCTAGAAGGCTTTGGAAATGGGCCGTAATTTCCCTCCGTGGAATCCAGGGAGCCCGTGCCTTTTCCCCCCCCTTTTAAACACCGAAAACCAAGGGTTTTCCCGGGGGATAGCCCCCCACTGAGAAAACCTCCGCGAACAAAAGAGAGGAGGGTGGGAACCCCCCCCAAAGGGCAACCTCCCCCCCTGCCACCCCCCCGAGCGACAGCAGCCCCAAGATTTGCCTGCCCACCTACGGGACACCCTGCCCTCCCTTTCCGGGAAAATAGGGGAAAGGGGAAGGGAAGGGAAACCTCCGGGGTGATCCTTTTTCCCCCAGGGGGCCCAAATTTACACAAACCCCCGGGGCCCCTTCCACGGAGTGGGTGCCCCCCAACAAAACTTCCCCCCTTTCCTAGAAACCGTAATTCAAAGAGGGGGGGGGCCCCCAGAGGAAAAAAAAGGGGAATGGGGGAAAAGGGAGGGTTGGGAGGAGGGGAAAAGGGGAAAAAGGGGGATGTGAATGATGGGATGGGAAGGTAGGGGGGGTCTTAAAGTTGGTCGGGGGGAAAGGAGCCCAAAAAAGGTTTTAAAATTTCCCTCAAACCAAGAGCCCCTTCAGAACCCCCAAGGATTTATGCCAGCTTGGGGGAATTTGTTAAAAGAAATCTGTCCAAACTCTCCCATCTGGAGGGAAAAGCATTTTCTTTTCAGTGGGCACAAAATTCAATTTTTTTATTTTTAGCACAAACCCCATGGTTTTTATAAAAAGGGTTGTTACGCTAGCTGAAAAAACCCTGTTTTAAAGTGGGAGATTTTTTTTTTAAAAAACTTAGGGACTGTTTTAAAAAAAATACTAACTCGGTTTTTTGGGGCTTTAAGGGTGTTTGTGGGGAAGTAAGAGGAAAATTTAAAAGGGGGAACAGACGAGAAAAGGCGTGAGGAGGTTTTTTCAAAAACTTGCCTCCGTCTCTCGCCAAGGGGGTTCAGAACGTGGGCCCGAGGTTCCGGGGTCTGTGGCCTAGACATCGCGAAAATTGATGATTTTATTTCCCTAGCTCGTGTTTTAACCCCCTTTAAATTAAGTTTCACAACAAGTACGAAGAAAGATAAAAAAAATCCCTTTCTTTAGATGTTTTTTAATCAATCGTTTTTTACAGGGGTTTTAAGGAAGTAAAACAAAATTGTTTCCTAAAGTTTTGCGTTTTTGGGTGGGCCGTTTTTTTTGGGGAAAAAAATTAAATTTTTTGGGTTTTGAAAATTTTTTTCGGGAAATTTTGGGTGTAATAATTGAATTTTTTTATAAAAAAATGTTTATATAACTTTAGTGTAGGTGGTTTTGTTGTGTGACTTAAAAGATGAAAAAACCAAGGGGGGGCCCAACTTTCCTTTAAAATTTTACAAAATTTACGGCAATCATTTCCCTTTAAATTTTAAAAACGAAATTGTTACAGTTTTTGGAAAAAAATAATATTTGATAAAAAAAAGTGTTCCCAAAACCTGGATAAAACACTGAACTTTTTGAAAAAATTTTCCTCGTAATAAAAACTTTGTGAGGGGGAGAGCATGGGAATTTATAGTGTAATGGAAAAAAGGGGAAACCAAAATTTTGGGGAAATTTTAAAAAACGATTTTTCTCAAGGCGATAGCAAAATTTTTGGCCCCGACTCTTCTAAAAGGAAAAAAAAATTGTGGGTGTATCTGGCAATGTTCAAAATTTTTAAATAACTTGTCGATTAAAGCTAAATTATGTTTTAAAAAAAAAAAGGGTACGCCCGGGAATGAGGAATTGTCCCCAAAGTACTTTGGGAAGGGTTTTGTTTGAGCACTTTCAGGGGGTTTTTAAAAATTTACCATAAAACGGGAAAAGGTTTCCTAGGTTTTTGGTTTCAATCTTATTTTAAATTGGGTTGCTAGGGAGGCTTTAAGATATAACACCTTTGTTAAAAAAATTTTTTTATTTTCTGCATTTATGTTTTTCATTTTTGAAATTTGGGGACCACTGTAATGAAAAAAATTTTAATTTCAAAGAATTACGGGGTTTTTAATCACATTGTTCTTAAATATACCCCTTCACAGCCCTTTTAAAATAAACTGGGTTTTCCCGGCATAAATTTTTTTCCCCGGGTTTTTAATTCAGGAACCAAAATGTTCCTAATTTAAGTACTAAAATGTGGTTGAGGAGCTTATTTGGTAGACATTGAAGGGGGACAAAATCGAAACTGTGGCAGATGTTCCGAGGTAAAAACTTTTTGCCATGGGGGCCCCATAAAACCTAAATAAAACTCTGCAGCCAAATTTCTTGAAAAATTTTTAATGTCAGGTCTTTTTGGGTATATTCACCAGAAGCTTGAAGTCAGACCTAAAAAAAGCAGGTGAATCAAAATAACGAAACTAGAGGGGTTAAGTCTTATGGGTTTCATTAGATTGTCTAAAATTGGTCCCAAACCCTGGGAATTGGGGCCCTTTTTTTTTCCTGAAGTTTCTGAAAGTAAACCAGAATTTGCCTCAAAAACAAATGAATGTGACAGAGTTCTCCCCAATTAAGTGGGTGACGGGTTAAATTAAAATTTTTCATACTTTTTAAAAATCACAAATTTTTTTCTCAAAAAATTAATAAATATTCAACGTAGTTTAAAAAAACTGAGTTTTTCCGGGTTTTTTTTTGAGAAGTTGTTATGGCACCCAAAAAACTTGTTACAAGACGAATTTTGGGGAAAGGGGAAAACCCTCCGGGAAAAAAAATATACTTTTTTGCCTTTAAAAAGGGAAATTAGGCCCAGTCTGTGGGGATTTTTTGAAAAAGCCCCTTATAAATATTGTTTTCCCAAAAGGGAAGGGGCAGGGGTTTTTTCAGAATGCCCACCCACCTTTTTTTTTAAGGGTTTGTTTACAAGGTAAAACTCAACTTTAAATTACTCATTTTAAGGACGGGAAAGGGGAATCAAAAGGAATTTTTAATCATGTTAGTTCTTCCCAATTATCCACCGGGGGTGGGCAGCGCCTCGGGGCCCAATGAAAATGAATTTCCCTTTTAAAACCGAAAAAAATTTGGGAATTCTCTCTCATCAAACGAAAATTTTAAGCAATATAAAAAAATGATTTTTTAAAATGAAAATAAAAAACCAATAATTTAAAGCAATAAACATACAACCGACGTCATTCAATAGCTTCAATTTGTCCCAAAAATTTAAGCAAAGATGCTTTAAAAATTTCCCCGGTTTGCTCAATTGCACGGGCCCTTGTGAAGTTTGGGGGTTTGTTAGACCATTGTTCCCCACATCTGTTCTTCACGTTTCGCCGGGTTCGGATCGAAAAATTGGGGTTTGCCGGGAAAGGTTTTTTTAAAAGTTTTTTTTTCATTGTATGTGGGTTTCCCAGAAATTTTTCCATTTAGAGTTTAATTTCTGGTGAGCATTTCTTTTTTGGGGTTTTTTTTAAAGGGTAAATTTGATCCCTTTTTTCCCAGTTTCCCCCTTTGGAAAATTTGTGTCACTTTAATAGTATAAAATATACGGGTTTTCCCGGGAAAATAGTCCAATTACCTTTATGTTGGTGGAGGTGAGGAAATGCTTTAGTCTTTTCCCTTAAAAAAATATTTTTTAGAAACTTTTGATGTAATTTTGTAATAGGTTTGATAGTATATTTTTTTTTGATGAAATTAGCGTAATAAGTACTGGGTAGCTATGGTGTATTTTAACCTATTTAGGCCCAAACATATGAGTTCAGTTACCTTTTTTATGAAATTTTAATTTTTAGTAACTTGGATACTAGTTTCTTTAGGATAACATAAACCCGTGAGTATATATTTTACCCAATAAATTAACACTATCTGAAAACATTGTCTAAACGTATAGGGAGGCTTTTTAAAATGATTTGTTTATTTAAGTTACATAAAAAACCTGGGTATGTAAGTGTATTTACTGCGGGGAAAAAAATGATTCCATACTTCAGTGTTTAGTTGGAAGTTTGAAATCGTTTTGGGGGACCACCCCCTATTCTTTTTATTCAGTAACAATCTAAAATTTTTGGAAGATATTCCATCCCCCCTTCCCCAAAAGGGGGGAGAGGAGCCCGGGGTTTTGGAGGTGCTTGGGGGAAGAGGGGCAGCCACACCTCTCACTGCCGACATTTACCCCTTCCCCTTTCCCCAAAAGGACTTTTTTCTCCTAACTGTTTTTTACCCTTGCAACCGCTTTTCCTCCTGATGACGCACAAGATGCAAAAATCTTGAGCGAGGGGGTTTTCTTTTTCTCCGGTTGCTTGTTCAATTTTCCTTTAAAATATTTTATTTATTTTAAAAACATTTGGTCCCCGCTTTTCGTATTTCCCGGGCAATCGTAAATTTCCCCAAATCATAGGGGTATTTTCATATAAAAGGGACCCCGTTTTTCCCATGGGTTTTGACCCCCGGGGAATAGCATTGCCCGGGACGCGTCCCCAAACGGTGTTTGGGGGGGGGGGCCCCCTCCCAGCCCGCTGGGCATTTTTACCATAAAGTGAAGGCCCAAACAAGTGTTTCCAAAAAAAATTTATTTCTTTAATATTCCGCAAATTTTTAGGGGCCCCAAATTTCCCAAAATTAAGTTTACCAAGGGCCCCAAAGGAAATCTCCTATTTGGCCAATTTGTGGTAAAGAAGGTAGAAATATGTAGTGAAAAAAGTTTTGGGCCCAAATTTTGGGTAAGTTTTAAATAGACGCCAAAAAACCAAGAGCTATCTCCACTTTTCTTTGGGGGGACAGGACTAGAGTGATTTTCCCCAAAGGTGGTCCTAGGGAAATTAAAGGAAACAAAAGAGAGAAGAAAACCCCAGAGAAAAATTGGTCCCCTGGGGGTTTTTGTTTGGAAAAGGGGTTTTCCCCTTTTCCAAACTGAAAACCCAACCCAATTTTCCTCCCCCTTTCCAGCCCCCATACACTAAGAAGAATCTCCAAAAAAGGGAAAGGTTATGCTTTAATTTTTAAAATTAAACTTTTCCCCTTGAAATTTTAAAAGTACAAAATGTTTTATTTCTTTGGAAAAAAATTTTTTTTTGTTTTAATACTTCTGGGTGTCGGAAGGGATTAATTGTATTTACTTTAAATTTCTTTTGGGGAAAATTGTTCGAAAATCGAAAAATTTCTTTTAATAGAAAAGGCCCCCAGGAAACGGATTAATTAGGGAAAAACGGGGGACCACTGTATATATATATTATATTTTTAAATTTATATATATATATTTTTATATAAAATATATATTAATATATATAATAAATTTAAATATATATATATTATATAAAATATATATATTTAATAATATATAAATAAATATATATAAAAATAAAAAAATATAAAATATAAATATTTAAAAAAAATATAAAAAATATAAAAATTTATATTTTAAAAAATATATATTTAAAATATTTTTAAAATATGTGTGTGTGTGTGTGTGTGTGGTGTGTGTGTGTGGGGTGTGTGTGAGGGTTTTTATATGTCATCTGGGGAAAAATATTTTAATTTTTATTTTTATACACTTATTTTTTTCCCTTTTCAGGAGCGGGGCACCACTTGCCAGGACCAACATCTTTAATGAGGTAGTTTGACGACAAACTTGTGCGGGTTTGAAAACCCTTTGGGAAAATTGACAATTATAAAACCAAAAAAGCCCACACACAAAACCCCACACTTTCAGCCCATGCAAAAACACACACACACAAAACACCCCACACACACACACCCCACACACACACACACACCCCAAAAACACACACACACACACACACACACACACACACACACCTGGGCGTTTTTTAAAGAAGTTTGGAAGCAAAAGTGTTTAGTGGAAAAACCACGTGAACCCCCCTAAAATGTTAACCAAATTTATTAGCAAAAATAAATAAAGTAAAGGCGAGAAAAAAACCTGAAAATTATACAACAAAATTTTCAAAGTGCCATTTCGTTGAGGCCTATTTGGCCCCTTTTGGTTGCCACATTGTTAACATATAAAAAGTAAAAAAGGGGAGTGCCCAAAAGAGAAAGATCAAAAAAAATTTAAGAGAGGGTGGGCAAACGAAAAAAACTGTGTTTAGCACCCCAGCGTAACAAGCTGCCAGAAAGGGGAAATATTTTATATATATAATATAAAAATTATTTATATATATATATTTAATTTATAAAAATATATATATTTAAAATAAAAAAATATATTTAAAACTTACATAACATAAATATATAAAAAGCAGGGGTGGGGCAGCATTTGGCCGGAGGGAGTAGCCCGCCATAAAGGTTGGGTGTCATACAAAAAAAAATTTGGTTTTAACCAAAAGTGAAGTGAAAAATTATAAAAATTTGCAGAAACAAGTGTTTAATTTGTGGTAAAAGAGGCCCAAAAAAGGGAAAAAACGGGGGAAAAGAAATAGCTGAAAAAAGTAAAGGGGGCAAAAAAAGGGCGAGGTGAAAAAGTAAACGACAGCGGGGGGGCCATCGAAACAGCGACCCATCGAAACTTGGGGCATCGGGAAGGGAAACGCCCCCCTCTGAGGATAACGTACAAATAACCGGGTTGTGGTTGGCGGGAAGTTTTTTAGTGGTAGAGCCACCCGGGGCCGTTCACGGTGGTGGCTATCACAAACCCTGCTCCAGAGGGATATCATACAAACAACACCTGCAGTAGTGGGGAAGATAATTTGTAGGAGCAAGGGAAGGGAAAAGGGAGGAGGATTAAGTCGGGGCAAAGGACTCAGCCCTGCCAAACCCTTTTTGAGAATAATTTTTTTGGCCCCAAAGCAAATACAACTGAAAGCAATTTTGGGGGACACATTTTAAATAAAGGAAATACATAACTGGTTTGGAAAAAAAGACTTGTTAAAACAAAGCTAGAATTTTAATTATTAGAAATTTCCCCAGTGTTTAAAGGTATTGTATTGTATTATGGTTAAAACCGGGGGGGAATTGTATTTCTGGGGCATAAAAAAACGACGTGCTACACCACAAAAGCGCCACACACATTTCAAATCGGGGGGAGGGGCGAGTCTCGCCCCCCCAAAAACCCCAAATAGGTAGTAAAAAACAGCTGATCCTTGGAATTTTTAACCCCGTCCCCTCACCCCCCCACAACCCCCCCTTCCCTCCCCCCCCAGAAACCTTTTTCCCCCCCCCGCTCTTGCCTTTTAAATCCCCCTCCCTCCATCTTTTTTCCCTCGCGTTTTTCCTTCATAGCCCTTTTTTTCCCCCCCCTTTCCCCCCACTCTTTCCTTTCTTTTCTCTCCCTTCTCTCTCCCCTCTCTCTCTCTCTCTCCCTCTCTCTCTCTCTCTCTTTCCTCCTCTCCCTCCTCTCTCTCCTCTTTTTCTCCCTCTCTCTCTCCCTCTCTCTCTCCCCCTCCTCTCCCTCCTCCCCCTCCCCTCCCCCTCTCTCTCTCTCTCTCTCTCCTCCCTCACTCCCAAAAACCCCCAAACTCTCACCCCCCCTCTCTCTCTATAGGTTCCCCTCTCTTTATCTCTCCATTTCTCTCTCTCATAGCCTTTTCCCTCGCCCTTTCCCTTTTTCCCCCTTCTCTCTTTCTCTCCCCCCTCCCTCTCCCTCCTTTTTCTCCCCCCTACCCTTTTCTTCCCCCCCCACATTTTTCTCTCTCCCCCTTGGGGCCTTTTCCCTCACCCCCCCTACTCTTCCCCTCTCTCCCTCATTTTTAAAACCCCTTTTTTTCTCCTTCTCTCCCTCCCCCTTTTTTACCCTTTTTTCTCTCCTCTCTCTCCCTCTTTTACCCCTTTTTTCCCCCTCCCCCTCGCACCCCCTCCCCCTCTAGCCTTCGTGTGGGTAATAAAAAAAAAAAAGAAAAAAAAAAGAATGGGGGGCCCCCAGAGGACGGAAAAACCAGAGATCTGGGGACGAACCCGGGAGGGAAAGGAAACCCGGGAAAATTTTGAGTCCAAAAAAAAGGGGGGAAAAGGGGGGGAAGGAAAATAGTAGAGTTTTGGTTTAAAAAAAGGGGGGAGCGGATTTGCTTTAAAGTGCAAAGGAAGTTGGGGGCGTACAGGGGCTTAGCAGCAGAAGCTAGGATACAGGCTTAGAAAAAAAACTGGGAAACCTGAAACAGATTAAAAGAACAAATAACAATTCGATTGACATCAGGAAATTCAAAATCAAGGGGCAGAAAAGGGGGGGTAAACAACAACGGGGACAGGGCCCACACAAGGCCCTATCAACCCACGTGGGGGCCGGGAAAAGACGATGAGCCACTAAGTCAAATGACAGGCCGAAGAAATGAAGGGAATTTCTTTTTGTAGAGATTCTAACAGCCAACTGCAGTAGGCCCAAAGGGGAAGTGGTCAGGGGAAAAACAGTTCACTGAGAAAAGAAGTTTCCGATAAAGACGGGATGAAGGCAAAAAACCCTTTTTTCCCAATTTGGAAAAAAAAAAAAAAAAGCCCCAGAGGGGCAATGGAGGGCTAGTGGGGGGGGGGAAAGGGGCGAGGTCAATTTTGTGTACGGGCTTCCCAAAAAGCCCAAGGGGGGGCAAAATTTGAAGAAATAAACAGGAGGGGAAAAAAAAAGATTTTAAGGCATCATGGGAAAAAATAGGGGGGGGCGATATACCCCGGGGGACAAATTTTTTAGAGGGTTTGGGTTTTGGGTTTCGAAATGGAAAGGATACGGGCCCGTCAAAAGTAACTTTCAAAGGAAAGAAACAGTTTGAACCAGGATTCTGCAAAGGGGGAAACAAGGGCCCGAAGGGACCCAAAAAGGGGTACCAGAGAGTATAACCCCGACCCCCGACAGAACACAAGAAGAAAGGACACACTGAAAGGAGGGTACAGGACGCAAGGAGGAAAAGAGAGGGAATGACCCAAAATGAGCAGGAACCCCGACACAGGAGGAAGGGCAAAAACACCCCACAGAAAACTTCCCCCCAAAAAAACTCCAACCGCGGGCATTCCCCAAAGCAAACTGGGCAACCTTTACTACAACCCATTCCGTTCCCTCTGCCACCAACCCCCCCTAAACACAAACCCAAACCCCAAAAGCTGTCCCTTTTTGGCATTCTGACCCACCCCCATCAACACAAAACCCCACCTACACCACAGCCCCAAAATAGGCCCCCCCCAAAAGGGTCTCGCTCCCCCCAAAAACCCCCCATTTTGCATGACCCCAATGATAGGGAAAAAAACGAAGGGTTTGGGTACACAAAAACCCGGGTGGGAAAAAACGAAAAAAAAAAGAGAGTGGAACGAAAAAAAATCCCCTTTAAAAAAACCCCAGCATCATAGCAGTCACAGAAAAAAAAACTCCGAGCAAAAAACAGAAACAATTTTTCCCAAAGGAAATCAGATCCTGAGGAAAAGATAAAAGAAGTTTGAAGGGGGGGGAGGGGGTTTTGGGACTGCTCATTAAAAAAACCGAAAGGGGAATTTTTGGGGGGAAAGGAAGGCATGGGGCATGATTGGAGGGAAAAAAACTACATTGTAGGTACAATTCAGTTTTGGAGAAAAAAGTAGTCATTAGTGTTTTATAACCCACCCCAGAACGCAGGAGGCCCAAAAGAGGATTTCGAAAAAAAACCAAAAAGGGGGATGGTGGACCCCACTGGTGAGGTTTGGGAAGAAGAGCTCACTCGAGCAGAGGGGAAAGTTAATGGGGAAAGGGGGATTTCAACCCCCAGGGGAAACGACTGGGGGAAAAAAAAAGGGGCCACATGGGGGGCCCCAAAACCTGGAGAGCCCCAAAATGAGGATGGGTACTTGAAAAAACCCCAAGCATCAAAAAGTCAGGGGAACAAAACCCGGGGAGAGAGGGGAGGGGTGAGGGCCCGCCCAAAACTGGACTTGTGTTCACCCCGACAGTTAAACATTGAGGACATCACTTACGAGAGGCCCCCTTTGGGGCTAGCGATCACCGGTTCTGAGTTTTGGGCTATATAGTTTGGTTTCAATGGAAGGTTTTCAGGGAAATGAAGGGGACAGGGGCCAAAATATAAAAGGGGGGACTACAAGGTTTTGAGAAACTTCCTGCGGGGGTTTTAGTGGGAAAAGAAAAAATGGGAGGGGAAAAACGTAAACGAGATGATGGAATATTGGCAACCCCAAGTGCAAGGAGGCGAGGAAGTTTTTTTTCCCAAGGGAAACAAAATAATAGGAAACCCCCAAAAAGAGTCCCTTTGGTTTTCCCGGAAAGGGGTTTGGAGGGGGAAAAATAAATGCAACAGAAAAGGAAAAGGGACAGGAAAGGGATTGGAAAACCCGGAAAACAAGGAGATTTGTAGAAGAGCCCCGAACCCAGTATGCCCCAGTAAAAAAGGGGCCCCCCGACGTAAAGGGAAAAAACATAGCATCGAAAGTCAAATCTACCCGGGAAAATGCTGTTTTAGCCCCATTAGGAGGAAGACAACAGTCAAGGACCAGGGATAAGGGGTGTGGGAAAAAAGGTTTGGGAAAATCACAAGAAAAAGTTTAAGAGGTATGTGAGGAGTCAACACGAAAAAAATTTTAAGGGAAATATTTACAAATAGAGGGCAGGAAGGGCTCTGGGGGGGCAGAACCCGTGGGGCACCCGCAAGGAAAAACACCAACAAGTGTGGACGGAAAATACAAAAAGATGAGGAGGAGGTGAAGAAAAATGCTAAAGGGGCAAACGAACCTCAAAAAGGGAATGGGACCCGGGCAACATCCCCCGTGGGTCCCTTTTGGAGAGGGGGCAGATATGTTGTGCCCGGCCCCCCTTTTCCCCAAAAATTTTTAACACGTCCCCCGGAAAAATGGGCAATACCCGAGGTATGGAAGACGGGAAAAAGTATTTTCCCCTTTTTAAAAAGGAGACAGAAAAGAGGCACTTTAAAATATAGACCTGGCAATTTACGTGTTTTAGTATTTCAAAATTATGGGAGAAGATTATCAGGGGGGGAGTGGTGGGGCCCCTGGAAAAGGATTCACGGAAGGCAAATCCTTTTGGCACAAAACCCTTTTGGGGTTTTAAGAAAAAATACAGAAATAAGACACGAGAGAGAGGGGGGGGTTGATTGATCTTTTTGGACTGCAAGAAGGCCCTTTTACAAAAGTTTTCCCACCCAAGGGGATTAGTGAAAAAGCTAGAGCAACAGGCGCAAAAAACAGGAAGGGGATTTCAATGGATCAGAGAATAACCGACAGGGAGGCAACAAAAGATTCCCTGGTACGTTTTAAAATTTTATCACAGGGGGCACCTGTGAGGGCTTGGGGGGCCCACAGGGGTCGGCCTAGGGGGCCAATGGGTATTTTTGGTATAAGTGAACGACCCTGACGGGAAAGGGGTTTGACTCAGGAAATTTTCCCTGTTTTTCAGATGATTTGAAGTTTTTTTTAAAGGGGGAAAAATTAAAATTTAAGAGGGCCAGGGAGGACTTAAAAAAGACCTGGGGCGACTGGACAACCCGGGCCAGCAAATGGCTTTCCCCGAATTTAATCCTTTCCCAAAATTCCCAAAGTCAGGAAGAAAAGGGGGAAAGGGGACAGAAAAACCAAACAGAAATAGGCAAAGGGGGCCAAAGACTGCCAAAAAACCCACCAAGGAGAAAGATCTTGGGGGGGAGTATAACACCGAGCAGGGCTCCGGAAGCCCCAAAATCAAAAAAAATAACTGCGCAGCATTTGGGGGCCGGCAAAAATGAAAACAGCCAAAATTTCCCAAACCTTAGTAAGGAATCATTTTAAGACACTGTACACCGTGTATTTTCAGGGGCCCCTACTGAGTAAGGGAGCACCTGTTTGGAACCCGCATTGATAAAGCACGTAAAAAACTAGAGAAAGTACAAAGGGTTTTCCCACAAGGTTAGTTTTCCCGACTAAGGGGAAAAGTTTCCCAAAAGAAGAAAAAAATAAAAGGGGAAAACGGCCCCCACGGGGCACTGGGGACAGGAGGGGGCAGGGGAGACGATAACGACATATAAAATCTGCGTGGGAAAAGACCAGGGGACAAAGACCCGGATGTTTTCCCGGGGGGGGGGCACAAAACAAGAGGCCACAATTTTGGGAAATTGAAAACACAAATGAGTTAGAAGTTGTAGGGAAATATTTCATTTCTTTGAGTTGAAGGCTGGAATAGCCCAGAAAATGACGTAGTGGGGCAGGAAAAAATACACAGTTTTTAAGACGAGGTTTTATGAACCATGGAGCGGGGGGGGGGAGAAAAGGGGCCCGGGAGCAACCGGGGAAGAGCGGGGGCCAGGAGCTAAGACTCGACCCCTGCAACCACAAAAATTGGGGAGTAAAAAAACAACACAAACCCACACCCCACACACACACACACACACCACACCCCACATCCCCCAAAAAACAAACAAAGGGAAAACCGCAAACGGAGCACAGTCTAGGGGGGCCCAAAAACCCACAAACCTCGCTCAAGGGAAAAAGATCTTTGGGGGGGAAATATTTCACCCAAAAAAATTTCCTGAGAAACACAACAACCCAAAAAACTGTGCGGCATACTGGCGCCCTTTGGGAAACCTAAGAAAACATTACAACTCTCATAAGGAGTCTTTTAAGGGCTTTTGTACAAACCGGGGGACATCAGGCCCTATTGGAGTAGGCCCCACCATTTTTGGGAAAAAAAAAAAATTAACTTTTCCCTTTCGACAATGGAAAAATAAGAGGCCCAAAAAAAGGGTCACTTTTCTATGCAAAGCACAAGTGGAGCACCAAATTTAAAAAAAAAGGGAAAAAGGAAGTGTCTGGGAAAAAATAAACACAAAATATCACCAAATTTTGAAAAAATTTTTTGTGTGGATACAGGGATTTTCAGGCGAAACTTTAAAAATTTACAATGGAGGGATATTTTTAAAATTGCTTTTTCTCTCCCCCGCTTGTAGTAATATTTGGTTTGTGGACGGCTCCATCCCGCACCAAGTTTTCTTGTGCTCTCTCGCTTGTAGTAAAAATTTTTGGGAGTGGGGGTCCACTCAGCACAAGTTTCTTGGCTCTCTTGCGGGGTAATGTTTGGTAGTGACGGGTCCCCTCAGCACAAGTTGCTTGTGCTCCTTGCTTTTAGTAAAAATTTTTGGGAGTGACGGGTCCACCCCAAACACAATTTGGGCTCCCCTTGCTTGTAGTAAAATTTGGTAAGTGACGGGGTCCAAATCGCACAAGTTTCTTGTGCTCTCTTGCTTGTGTAAAGTTTGGTAGGACGGCTCCCCCCCCCACAAGTTTTCTTGTGGGGGCTTTTGCTTTTGTAATATTTGGTTTTGTGAAGGCTTCCCCCTCAGACAAGTTGTTGTGCCCTCCTTTTCTTGAATTTAAAGTTTTGGGGAGTCCCGGGTCCACTCAGCACAAGTTGCTTGTTTTCTCTCCCCGCCTTTTGTAGAAATTTGGAGTGGCGGCTCCACTCGCACAAATTGCTTTTGCTCTCTTCCCTTTTAGTTTTGGTTTTTTTAGTGAAGGCTCCACTCAGCACCCAAATTGCTTGTGGGCCCCTTGGCCCTTTTAATAATGTTTGGTTTGTGACGGCCCACTTTAGCAAAAAAGTTGCTTGTGCTCCCTTGCTTGTAGTAATGTTTGGTAGTTTACGTTTTTTAAATTTTTTTTTTTTTGGTTTAAAAAAAATAATTAAATTTTTCCAAAAAATTAAAAACCCCCCCCCCCCCCCCCTTTTTTGAGTATAAAATTTTAAACTATTTGTTTTTTAAGTTCATTAACCTGGGTAGTAGTGTATTTATAGTTTGGGAAAATGATTCCATACTTCAGTGCATTAGTTGATGAGATGAAATGCGTTTTGGGCTGACCACCAACTATTCCTTATTATTCAGTAACAATCTATAATATTTGGAAGATATTCCTCTCCCCTTCCCCGTAAAGGGGGAGAGGAGACAGGTGGAGGTGCATGAGGAGAAGATGGCAGCCACACACTCTCACAGCCTGACACTTTACACTTCTCCTTTGCCTCAGAGACTTTTTTCTCCTAACTGTTGTTAGCCTTGCAACACTGCATTGCTCCTGATGACGCACGAAGAGTGCAAAAGATCTTGAGCGAGAGATTTCTATCTCCGTGTTGCTTGTTCAATATATATATATATATATATATATATATATATATATATATATATACAGTGGTCCCTCGCTTTTCGTAGTTCTCGGCAATCGTAAATTTCGCCAATCATAGGGGTATTTTCATATAAACATGGACTCGCTTTTCATAGGTTGACTCGCGAATAGCAGTTCGTCCGGGACGCGTACCCACGGTGTGAGCCGGGCCGGCCTCCCTACCCAGCCAGTCTGGCATTGTTTACCAGTGAGTGAAGGTCCCATCAAGTGCTCCTACAAAATATTTCATAATATTCCGCTAATTTTAGTGCTTCCAATTACTAAATAAGCTACCATGGCTCCAAGGAAATCTCCTAGTGCCAAGCCTGTGGTAAAGAAGGTGAGAAATATGTAGTGACAAAGTCTTGGGCAATTTTCGGTAAGTGTTAAATAGACGCCAGAAACAGAGCTATCTCCACAGTTACTTTGCGAGACAGGACTAGAGTGACTCTCAAGGTGGTCCTAGTGGCATTAAGAAACAGAGAAGAGAAGCAACCCCAGAGAAGCAATTGGTACCTGAGGTGTTGCTGGAAGGGGATTCCCCTTCCAAACTGTAAACAATCCAATCTCTCTCCTCCTCCAGTCTCCCATACACTAAGAAGAATCTCCAATAAAGGTAAGTGTTATGCTGTTAATGTTTCATTCATCATTTCTCATTGTATGTTTATGTACATAATGTATATTTCATGGAAAATATTTTTTTTTGTTTTAATACTTCGGGTGTCAGGAACGGATTAATTGTAATTTACATTTATTCTTATGGGAAAATTGATTCGCAAATCGTAAATTTCGTTTATAGTAACGGCTCCAGGAACGGATTAATTACGAAAAACGAGGACCACTGTATATATATATATATATATATATTATATATATATATATATATATATATATAATAAATATATAATAAATTATATATATATATATATCTATATAAATATATGTATATATATATAATATATAAATATATATATATATAATATAAATAATATATATACATATATATATACAAAAAAAATATATATATATATATATAATATATATATATAAAAATATATATATATTATATAATATATAAAATATATATATATGTGTGTGTGTGTGTGTGTGTGTGTGTGTGTGTGTGTGTGTGTGTGTGTGAGTGTTTATATGTGCATCTGTGAAAAATATTTAAGTTTATTATATACACTTATATTTTTCATTTCAGGATGCAGGCACCACTCTGCCACGACCAATCATCATGAATGAGGTATGTTTGACGACAAACTTGTGCGAGTTTGATAACCTTGGAATTGACAATTATGAACCACAAAAGACACACACAAACACACACACATTCATGCACATGCACTAACACACACACACACACACACGCACACACACACACACACACACACACACACACACACACACACACACACACACACACACACACACACACACACAGGGCGTGTTTTAGCAGCTAGAAGCAACCAGTGTTAGTGACAACGTCAGTGAACAACCCTACAAGTGATAACCAAAGTATTAGCAAAAATAAATAAAGTAAAGGCGAGAGAAAGCCTGAAATTATACAACAAAATTTCAAAGTGCCAGTTCGTTGAGGCCTAGTTGGCACCTGTTGCCACATTGTTACACATATACAAAGTACAAAGCGAGTGACTAAAGAGAAAAGATCAAATAGAATTAAGAGAGGGTGGCTAACGACAAACTGTGATGTAGCACACAGCGTGAACAAGCTAGCCAGAAAGGGATATATATATATATATATACATATATATATATATATATAATTATATATAATATATATATATATATATAAAATATTATATATATATATATATAACATACATATACATAAATATATATAAGCAGAGGTGGTGGCAGCAGTAGGCCTGAGGGAGTAGCACCGCCATAACAGGTTGGGTGTCATCACAAATAAGAAGTGTACTTACCAAAAGTGAAGTGTAAATTATAAAAGTAGCAGTATACAAGTGATAAGTGTGGTAAATGAGGACTCAAAAGGGCAACGAGAAAAGAATAGCTGAAGAAGTCAGCGGCAGAAGGGCGAGGTGCACAAGTCATCGTACAGCGAGCATCGTACAGCGAGCATCGTACATCAGGCATCTGGATGGACGTCCCCTCTGAGGAGTAACGTACAAATCACCTGTTTGTGGTTGGCGGGAAGTTTTTGAGTGGTAGAGCCAGCCCTGCGATCACTGGTGGCTGGCTATCACAAACCCTGCTCCAGAGGGATTATCATACACACAACACCTAGCAGTAGTAGGAAGATAAAATTTGTAGGAGCAAGGAATAGGCAGGAGGATTAAGTCGGGGCTAATTGGACTACAGCCCTGACAACAGTTTCGAGAGATAATGTTTTAGGACACAAAGACAGTACAATCTGATAAGCAAGTATTGGGTACACATGTAGTAAAAGGTAGTACATAACTGGGTGAAAGAATGACTTGTTAACACACGCTAGTATTATAATTATTAGAATTACTCTCAGTGTTAATGGTATTGTATTAGTATTATGGATACACTGGGGTGAATTGTATTTCTGGGACATAAACAACTGACGTGCTCACACACACACGCGCGCACACACATACACTCGGGGCCAGGAGCTGAGTCTCGACCCCTGAAACCACAACTAGGTGAGTACACACAGCTGATCCTTGGAATTTGACCGCGTCCCCTCACCCCCCACACACCCTTCCCTCCCCCACAGACCTTTCCCCTCCCCGCTCTTGCCTTCACTCCCTCCTCCCTCCTATCTTTTCCTTCCCTCGCGTTTCTCTCTCTCATAGCCTTTTTCCCTCCCCTTCCCCCCACTCTTTCTTTCTCTCTCTTTCCCTCTCTCTCTCTTCTCTCTCTCTCTCTCTCATCTCTCCCCTCTCTCTCTCTCTCTCTCTCCCTTCTCCTCATCTCTCTCTCTCTCTCTCTCTCTCTCTCTCTCTCTCCTCTCTCTCTCTCTCCCCTCTCTCTCTCCCTCTCTCTCTCCCTCTCTCCTTCTCCTCTCTCCCCTCTCTCTCATCTCTCTCTCTCTCTCTCCTCTCCCTCACTCCCATAACCCTATCTCTCACCCTCCTCTCTCTCTATAGGCTTCTCTCTTCATCTCTCCATTTCTCTCTCTCATAGCCTTTTCCCTCGCCCTCCTTTCTCCCTCTCTCTCTCTTTCTCTCCCTCTCCCTCTCCCCTCTCTTCTCCCTCTCTCTACCCTTTCTCTCCCCCCTCACATTTCCTCTCTCTCCCCCTTGGTCTATCCTCACCCCCATACTCTCTCCTCCTCTCTCCCTCTTTCTACCCTTTCTCTCTCCTCTCTCTCCCTCTTTCTACCCTTTCTCTCTCCTCTCTCTCCCTCTTTCTACCCTTTCTCTCTCCCCCTCGCACCCTCTCCCTCCTCTAGCCTTCTGTGTGTGGTAATAAAAAAAAACGAAAAAAAAAGAATGGGTGGCCCTAGAGGACGGAAAACCAGAGATCTGGTAGACGAACCAGGGAGGAAAGACTGGGAGTTAGAGCTCCAAAAAAGGGAGGAAGAGTGGGGAAGGAAGATAGTAGAGCTTGGTAAGAAAATGGAGGAGCGGATAGCTGAAGAGTGCAGGAAGTGGGACGTACAGGTCTTAGCAGCAGAAGCTAGGATACAGTGCTTAGAAGAGAAACTGCAAAGCCTGAAACAGATTAGAGAGACAAATAACAATTCAGATGTGACATCAGGAAATTCAAAGTCAGGCGCAGACAAGGGGATGGTAAGCAACAACGGAGACATGCCGTACACGAAGGCCCTATCAGACCCACGTGGGGCCAGGGAAAAGACGATGAGCACACTAAGATCAAATGACAGGTCCGAAGACAATGAAGGTATGCTATATGTAGAGATTCTAACAGCCAACTGCAGTAGCAAGGGACAGCTGGTCAGGAAAGACAGTTCACTGAGAATAGAAGTTTCAGATATGACAGGGACTGAAGGCAAGAACATGTCAATGGAAGGAAATAAAATGCCTCAGAGGAAGCAGATGGAGACTCAGTGGGAGGAGGAAAGGGCGAGGTCAATTTTTGTGTACGGGCTCCAAGAAGCCAAGGGGGACAACTTTGAAGAAATAAAACAGGAGGAGAAAAAAATGATTGAAGGCATCATGAAAACAATAGGGGGAGGGCGATATGACCCAGGTGACAAATTTTTTAGAGAATTGGTGGTTTGCGAGTGGAAGGATACGGCCTGTCAGAGTAACTTTCAAGGACGAATCAGTTCGAACCAGGATTCTGCAAGAGAAAGCAAGACTGAGGGACAAAGAGGGGTACCAGAGAGTATACCTCGACCGCGACAGAACACAAGAAGAAAGGACTACACTGAAAGAGAGGGTACAGAGACGCAAGGAGGAACGAGAGGCAATGACGAAAATGAGCAGGACCCAGACACAGGAGGAAGGGCAAACACACCCCACAGAATCTCCCACCAAAAGACTCCAACCGCGACATTCCCAACGCAACTGAGCAACCTATACTACAACCCATTCACTGTTCCCTCTGCCACCAACCCCCATATCACAAACCTCACCCCAACAGCTGTCCCTTATGGGCATTCTGACCCCACCCCCATCAACACAAACCCCACCTACACCACAGCCCCATATAGGCCCCCACCAAGGCTCTCGCTCCCCCAACCCCAATATTCTTGCATGACCACAATGATAGAAAAGAAACTGAAGGTTTGGTACACAAACGCGGATGGAATAACGAATAAACATGAGGAGTGGAACGAAAGAATCAGTGAAAAATCCCCAGACATCATAGCAGTCACAGAAACAAAACTCGCTGAGACAATAACAGACACAATCTTCCCAACAGGATAAACAGATCCTGAGGAAAGATAGAAGAAGTAGAGGGGGAGGAGGGGTTGCACTGCTCATAAAACACCGATGGGGATTTGAGGAAATGGAAGGCATGGACATGATTGGAGAAAGAGACTACATTGTAGGTACAATTCAGTCTGGAGAACATAAAGTAGTCATTGGAGTGATGTATAACCCACCACAGAACTGCAGGAGGCCAAGAGAGGAGTACGAAGAAAACAACAGGGTGATGGTGGACACACTGGCTGAGGTGGCAAGAAGAGCTCACTCGAGCAGAGCAAAGTTACTGGTAATGGCGATTTCAACCACAGGGAGATCGACTGGGAAAACCTGGAGCCACATGGGGTCCCGAAACATGGAGAGCCAAGATGATGGTATGTGGTACTTGAAAATCTCATGCATCAACATGTCAGGGACACAACCAGAGAGAGAGGGAGGATGAGCCAGCAAGACTGGATCTTGTGTTCACCCTGAGCATTTCAGACATTGAGGACATCACTTACGAGAGGCCCCTTGGAGCTAGCGATCACGTGGTTCTGAGTTTTGACTATATAGTAGAGTTACAAGTGAGAAGGTAACAGGAACTGAAGGGGGAAACAGGCCAAACAAATAAAAGGGGGGACTACCCCAGTAAGAGAAACTTCCTGCAGAGGTTCAGTAGGACAGAGAAATGGTAGGAAAATCAGTAAACAGATAAATGGAATATGTGGCAACAAAGTGCAAGGAGGCAGAGGAAAGTTTTGTTCCCAAGGGAAACAGAAATAATAGGAAGACCAAAACGAGTCCTTGGGTTTACCCAAAGGGTGTAGGGAGGGAAAAACTAAGTGCAAACAGAGAATGGAAAGGTACAGGGGGCATAAGGACCCAGGAAAACAAGGAGATTAGTAGAAGAGCCAGAAACGAGTAAAGCACAGATAAAAAAGGGGGGGCCCAGCGACAGTATGAAAACGACATAGCATCGAAAGTCAAATCTGACCCGAAACTGCTGTATAGCCACATTAGGAGGAAGACAACAGTCAAGGACCAGGTGAAAAAGGCGTGGAAAGAAGGTGGAGAACTCACAAGAAACGATCAAGAGGTATGTGAGGAGCTCAAAAACAGATTTAAGGAAGTATTTACAGTAGAGACAGGAAGGATCGGGGGGGACAGACCAGTTTGGGGACACCAGCAAGGAATACACCAACAAGTGTTGGACGACATACATACAGATGAGGAGGAGGTGAAGAAACTGCTAAGGGACATCGATACCTCAAAGGAAAATGGGACCGGACAACATTCCCCGTGGGTCCTTAGAGAGGGAGCAGATATGTTGTGCGTGCCACTTACCACAATCTTCAACACGTCCCTGGAAACTGGGCAACTACCTAGGTATGGAAGACGGCAAATTTTATTTCCCATTTTTAAAAAAGGAGACAGAAAAGAGGCACTAAACTATAGACCTGTGTCATTGACGTGTATAGTATGCAAAATTATGGAGAAGATTATCAGGAGGAGAGTGGTGGAGCACCTGGAACGGATTCACGGAAGGCAAATCCTGTGTCACAAAAACCCTTTTGGAGTTTTATGATAAAATAACAGAAGTAAGACACGAGAGAGAGGGGGGGGTTGATTGCATCTTCTTTGGGCTGCAAGAAGGCCTTTGACACCCGTTCCTCACAAGAGATTAGTGCAGAAGCTAGAGCAACAGGCGCATATAACAGGAAGGGCACTGCAATGGATCAGAGAATACCTGACAGGGAGGCAACAACGAGTCATGGTACTAATGATGTATCACAGTGGGCACCTGTGAGGAGCGGGGTCCCACAGGGGTCGGTCCTAGGGCCAGTGCTATTTTTGGTATATGTGAACGACATGACGGGAAAGGGTTAGACTCGAAGTGTCCCTGTTTGCAGATGATGTGAAGTTAATTTAGGAGAATTAAAAACTGATGAGGACCAGGCAGGACTTCAAAGAGACCTGGACAGACTGGGCACCTGGTCCAGCAAATGGCTTCTCGAATTTAATTTCCCGCCAAATTCAAAGTCATGAAGAAAGGGGAAAGGGGACAGAAAACCATAGACAGAGTATAGGCTAGGTGGCCAAAAACTGCAAACCTCACTCAAAGGAGAAAGATCTTGGGGTGAGTATAACACCGAGCATGTCTCCGGAAGCACACATCAATCAGATAACTGCTGCAGCATATGGGCACCTGGCAAACCTGAGAACAGCATTCCGATACCTTAGTAAGGAATCATTCAAGACACTGTACACCGTGTATGTCAGGCCCATACTGGAGTATGCAGCACCTGTTTGGAACCCGCACTTGATAAAGCACGTCAAGAAACTAGAGAAAGTACAAAGGTTTGCGACAAGGTTAGTTCCAGAGCTAAGGGAATGTCCTATGAAGAAAGATTAAGGAAATCGGCCTGACGACACTGGAGGACAGGAGGGTCAGGGGAGACATGATAACGACATATAAAATACTGCGTGGAATAGACAAGGTGGACAAAGACAGGATGTTCCAGGGAGGGGACACAGAAACAAGAGGCCACAATTGGAAGTTGAAGACACAAATGAGTCAGAGAGATAGTAGGAAGTATTTCTTCAGTCATAGAGTTGTAAGGCAGTGGAATAGCCTAGAAAATGACGTAGTGGAGGCAGGAACCATACACAGTTTTAAGACGAGGTTTGATGAAGCTCATGGAGCGGGGAGAGAGAGGGCCCAGTAGCAACCGGTGAAGAGACGGGGCCAGGAGCTAAGACTCGACCCCTGCAACCACAAATAGGTGAGTACACACACACGCGCACACACACACACACACACACACACACACACACACACACACACACACACACACACACACACACACACACATAAACAAACAAAGAAGACCGCAGACGGAGCACAGTCTAGGGGGCCAAAGACTACAAACCTCGCTCAAGGAAAATGATCTTGGGGTGAGTATAACACCGAACACATTTCCTGAGATACACATCAACCATATAACTGCTGCGGCATACTGGCGCCTGGCAAACCTAAGAACAGCATTACAACATCTCAGTAAGGAGTCGTTCAGGACTCTGTACACCGTGTACATCAGGCCCATATTGGAGTAGGCAGCACCAGTTTGGAACCAAAATAATATAACTTTCATTGGCGACAATGGAAAAATAAGAGCTAAAAAGGATCACATACTCTATGCAAAGCACAAGTGGAGCACCAAATAAAAGAAAAGGAACATGTGAAGTGTCTGGAAGAAATATCAGCAAAATATCACACAAACTCTGAAAATTATTGTGTGGATACAGTGGATTTTCAGCGAAACTTTAATATTGACAATGGAGGGATATTTGAAGTTGCTTGTGCTCTCTCGCTTGTAGTAATATTTGGTAGTGACGGCTCCACTCAGCACAAGTTGCTTGTGCTCTCTCGCTTGTAGTAATATTTGGTAGTGACGGCTCCACTCAGCACAAGTTGCTTGTGCTCTCTTGCTTGTAGTAATGTTTGGTAGTGACGGCTCCACTCAGCACAAGTTGCTTGTGCTCTCTCGCTTGTAGTAATGTTTGGTAGTGACGGCTCCACTCAGCACAAGTTGCTTGTGCTCTCTCGCTTGTAGTAATGTTTGGTAGTGACGGCTCCACTCAGCACAAGTTGCTTGTGCTCTCTTGCTTGTAGTAATGTTTGGTAGTGACGGCTCTACTCAGCACAAGTTGCTTGTGCTCTCTTGCTTGTAGTAATATTTGGTAGTGACGGCTCCACTCAGCACAAGTTGCTTGTGCTCTCTTGCTTGTAGTAATGTTTGGTAGTGACGGCTCCACTCAGCACAAGTTGCTTGTGCTCTCTTGCTTGTAGTAATATTTGGTAGTGACGGCTCCACTCAGCACAAGTTGCTTGTGCTCTCTTGCTTGTAGTAATGTTTGGTAGTGACGGCTCCACTCAGCACAAGTTGCTTGTGCTCTCTCGCTTGTAGTAATGTTTGGTAGTGACGGCTCTACTCAGCACAAGTTGCTTGTGCTCTCTTGCTTGTAGTAATGTTTGGTAGTGACGGCTCCACTCAGCACAAGTTGCTTGTGCTCTCTTGCTTGTAGTAATGTTTGGTAGTGACGGCTCCACTCAGCACAAGTTGCTTGTGCTCCCTTGCTTGTAGTAATGTTTGGTAGTGACGGCTCTACTCAGCACAAGTTGCTTGTGCTCTCTTGCTTGTAGTAATGTTTGGTAGTGACGGCTCTACTCAGCACAAGTTGCTTGTGCTCTCTTGCTTGTAGTAATGTTTGGTAGTGACGGCTCTACTCAGCACAAGTTGCTTGTGCTCTCTTGCTTGTAGTAATGTTTGGTAGTGACGGCTCCTACTCAGCACAAGTTGCTTGTGCTCTCTTGCTTGTAGTAATGTTTGGTAGTGACGGCTCACTCAGCACAAGTTGCTTGTGCTCTCTTGCTTGTAGTAATGTTTGGTAGTGACGGCTCTACTCAGCACAAGTTGCTTGTGCTCTCTTGCTTGTAGTAATGTTTGGTAGTGACGGCTTTACTCAGCGCAAGAGAGATATCAGAGCAGTAACAGATTCAAAGATCATTTATGGCACGTAGAGTACAAATAAAGCATTTAATTACTGAAAATACCTCAATGTAGTCACTGGAGCGAAGAAGAGATGCATCATAATCTATACATAGAAAGTACTTAAGGACCTGGTCACAAACCTGCAAACTGCCATAACAACATACATGAATGAGGGGAAATAGACAATTTCCACCACCACCTACCAGATGAACCAGAGTGTGATGGATATGTGTACCAGCTGGCTGCCAGCAACATCCTGGTTGACTAGGTAAACACCTGAGTTGGAAAAATCTCGAAAACTATCAAAGGCAAAGATAATACATACATACATACACACAGACAAACATGTTGTACATACACCTAAACACCAGCATGAACCTACACTGTACCTACACTCAATGATACTTCTATAAATAAATAACATATTCCACCTTCTGTTTTTTCAACAGGAAGCAGATATTTCCGAGGACGTTTTTGTTGACGTCATCAACAGGAGAAAGAGAGACGCTCCACAACCAAATAAACTTGTAAGTTCTTCTGATTTTTATCTGGCTTGAAATTATAAGTTCTATTTTTTTAAATATGTGTCTGTTGCTGCCTTTCTGTTGATTGTTAATCTCTCTCTCTCTCTCTCTCTCTCTCTCTCTCTCTCTCTCTCTCTCTCCTCTCTCTTCTCTTCTTTTCTCTCTCTCACATCTTGACAGGTTAGGTTAGTCCCTGCTTTCTCATTGCAGCTATTAGCTTGTTCTTTTTTATTCACGGGTTTGAAAGGTTGTTAGAGATCCCTAGCTTATGGAAAGCTATTTAAGCTAAGGATCCAATTATTGGCAGCTAAACTGTTACCATCATCAGCTCATTGAAACTTTTTGTTATGAACATACAATGGGACAGATGAAGTTGAGCATCTGAGTGTCCAGTATTTACATTCGATCAATGACTTACTCTCTTGTATCTTATCTTACGATGTTCCATACTCAAGTCATCCTGAGTATATATGGTCTCTCTCTCTCTCTCTCTCTCTCTCTCTCTCTCTCTCTCTCTCTCTCTCTCTCTCTCTCTCTCTCTCTATCTATCTATCTATCTATCTATCTATCTGTCTATCTACCTATCTATCCATCTCTTTCTCTCTCTGTACACGTGCTCTCCTGACATTTTTTTCAGTTTCCTTCTGATCTTGTTTACGTAGTCTGAAATAAAATGAGAAAACTGTAACTCAACTTTCCTTTACTTCAGGACAAGGGATTCGAATACTCCAACCCTGACTATGTGGACGGGGAAAAGCTGTTTGAGAAGGACATAATGTTGACGCCCGAGCAGTGGCAGGCTTTAAGAGAGAGGAAAGCCATTCGTAACTTAGTCTACCGCTGGCCTAACGGTCCCAACGGCTACCCAGTGGTACCGTACGCCACAGTTAGTCCAGGTATGTTACCTAAGACAGTGGTACTGTACTCCAGAGTTAGTCCAGGTATGTCAGATAAGGCAGTGGTACCGTACACCACAGTTAGTCCAGGTATGTCAGATAAAGCAGTGATACCGTACACCACCGTTAGTCCAGGTATGTCAGTTAAAGCATTGATACCGTACGCCACAGTTAGTCCAGGTATGTTACCTAAGACAGTGATACTGTACTCCAGAGTTAGTCCAGGTATGCTAGATAAGACAGTGGTACCATACACCACAGTTTGTCCAGGTATGTCAGCTAATCTTGGTATGCCAGAAAAGGCAGTGGTACCGTACACCATAGTTACTCCAAGTACGTCTGATGAGGCAGTGGTACCGTACACCACAGTTAGTCCAGGTATGTCGGATAAAGCAGTGTATCGTACACCACAGTTAGTCCAGGTATGTTAGATAAGGCATTGGTACCATACACCATAGTTAGTCCAGGTATGTCGGATAAGACAGTGGTACCATACACCACAGTTAGTCCAGGTATTTCAGATAAGGCAGTGGTACCGTACACCACCGTTAGTCCAGGTATGTCAGATAAAGCAGTGATACCGTACACCACAGTTTGTCCAGGTATGTCGGATAAGACAGTGGTACCATACACCACAGTAAGTCCAAGTATGCAAGATGAGGCAGTGGTACCATACATCACAGTTAGTCCAGGTTTGTCAGCTAAGGCAGTGGTACCATACACCACAGTTAGTCCAGGTATGTCGGATAAAGCAGTTGTATCGTACACCACAGTTAGTCCAGGTATGTTAGATAAGGCATTGGTACCATACACCATAGTTAGTCCAGGTATGTCGGATAAGACAGTGGTACCATACACCACAGTTAGTCCAGGTATTTCAGATAAGGCAGTGGTACCGTACACCACCGTTAGTCCAGGTATGTCAGATAAAGCAGTGATACCGTACACCACAGTTTGTCCAGGTATGTCGGATAAGACAGTGTTATCCATACACACAGTAAGTCCAGTATGTCAAGATGAGCAGTGGTACTAACATCACAGTTAGTCCAGGTTTGTCAGCTAAGGCAGTTGTACCTACACCAGTTAGTCCAGGTATGTCAGTAGATAGGCGAGTGACCATACGCCATCAGTTAGGTCCAGGTATGTCAGTTAAGGCAGTGGTACCGTACAACACAGTTAGTCCAGGTATGTCGGATAAGACAGTGGTACCTTACACCACAGTTAGTCCAGGTATGTCGGATAAGACAGTGGTACCATACACTACAGTTAGTCCAGTTGTCAGAGAAGGCAGTGCTACCGTACACCACAGTTAGTTCAGGTATGTCTGATAAGGCAGTGGTACCGTACACCACAGTTAGTCCAGGTATGTCAGTTAAGATAGTGGTACCGTACACTACAGTTAGTCCAGGTATGTCACTTAAGGCAGTGGTACCGTACACTACAGTTAGTCCAGGTATGTCAGGTAAGGCAGTACTACCATACACTACAGTTAGTCTAGGTATGTCAGATAAGACAGAGGCACGGTACACTACAGTTAGTCCAGGTATGTCACTTAAGTCAGTTGTACCGTACACTTCAGTTAGTCCAGGTATGTCAGTTAAGATAGTGGTACCGTACACCACAGTTTGCCCAGGTATGTCAGATAAGACAGTGGCACGTACATTACAGTTTGTTCAGGTATGTCAGATAAGACAGTGGCACGGTACACTACAGTTAGTCCAGGTATGTCAGATAAGACAGTGGCGCGGTACACTACAGTTAGTCCAGGTATGTCAGATAAGACAGTGGCACGGTACATTACAGTTAGTCCAGGTATGTCAGATCAGACAGTAGCACGGTACACTACAGTTAGTCCAGGTATGTCAGTATAAGACAGTAGCAGGGTTTCCCACTACAGTTAGTCCAGGTATGTCAGATCAGACAGTGGCACGGTACACTACAGTTAGTCCAGGTATGTCAGATCAGACAGTAGCACGGTACACTACAGTTAGTCCAGGTATGTCAGATCAGACAGTAGCACGGTACACTACAGTTAGTCCAGGTATGTCAGTTCAGACAGTAGCACGGTACACTACAGTTAGTCCAGGTATGTCAGATAAGACAGTGGCACGGTACACTACAGTTTGTCCAGGTTTGTCAGATAAGACAGTAGCACGGTACACTACAGTTAGTCCAGGTATGTCAGATAAGACAGTGGGCAGGGTTTACCACTACAGTTAGTCCAGGTATGTCAGATAAGACAGTGGCACGGTACACTACAGTTAGTCCAGGTATGTCAGATAAGGCAGTGGCACGGTACACTACAGTTAGTCCAGGTATGTCAGATAAGACAGTGGCACGGTACACTACAGTTAGTCCAGGTATGCCAGATAAGACAGTAGCACGGTACACTACAGTTAGTCCAGGTATGCCAGATAAGACAGTAGCACGGTACACTACAGTTAGTCCAGGTATGTCAGATAAGACAGTGGCACGGTACACTACAGTTAGTCCAGGTATGTCAGATAAGACAGTGGCACGGTACACTACAGTTAGTCCAGGTATGCCAGATAAGACAGTAGCACGGTACACTACAGTTAGTCCAGGTATGCCAGATAAGACAGTAGCACGGTACACTACAGTTAGTCCAGGTATGTCAGATAAGACAGTGGCACGGTACACTACAGTTAGTCCAGGTATGTCAGATAAGACAGTGGCACGGTACACTACAGTTAGTCCAGGTATGCCAGATAAGACAGTAGCACGGTAAAACTACAGTTAGTCCAGGTATGCCAGATAAGACAGTAGCACGGTACACTACAGTTAGTCCAGGTATGCCAGATAAGACAGTAGCACGGTACACTACAGTTAGTCCAGGTATGTCAGATAAGACAGTAGCACGGTACACTACAGTTTAGTCCAGGTATGTCAGATAAGACAGTGGGCACGGTTACACTACAGTTAGTCCAGGTATGCCAGATAAGACAGTAGCACGGTACACTACAGTTAGTCCAGGTATGTCAGATAAGACAGTAGCACGGTACACTACAGTTAGTCCAGGTATGTCAGATAAGACAGTAGCACGGTACACTACAGTTAGTCCAGGTATGTCAGATAAGACAGTGGCACGGTACACTACAGTTAGTCCAGGTATGTCAGATAAGACAGTAGCACGGTACACTACAGTTAGTCCAGGTATGTCAGATAAGACAGTAGCACGGTACACTACAGTTAGTCCAGGTATGCCAGATAAGACAGTAGCACGGTACACTACAGTTAGTCCAGGTATGTCAGATAAGACAGTGCTTGACTGTCTGTACACACAGTTCCAGGTATGTGTACTCTCTCCTCTTCAATTTTCTGATGATTTGTTTAACTCACAAACTAATTGGATTCCAACATTTTTTTCGAAGGTTCATAACATTTACTGTTATTAGTTCATAATCTAAGCTGTTACAAGAGATCACTTTCCAACCTAAAAAAAAGAGTCGTAATTCAGATTCTGTGAGTTCCCATAAACGTATTTGAACATCTCGTGTCAAAAACCAATTCTACTTCATTTCCCAAAAATAAAGTATTATTACAGTGAGGAATAAGTTGTAGTGAGATTATATATCATAACTGAAGATCTGAAGTCATTCAGAAGAAAAACTCAGAAGTTATTTTATAAACTTTAAAATCGCAATTTCTAGTACAATAAAAAATTGACATCTTCACAAATATAAGCTAATTCAACCCATCCACTATGATCCAGCAACTGTGAAAGTTTAAATTCAATCAGAAGGGTCATTCTTGAGTTATCTCACAGAGACCAGTTTCCCATGATACATCATCACCTTATGTTTAAATCCACAGAGAAGTTACATTGTAAAGTTATTATCGTCGAATGTTTCAAACAAATCGTATTAACAGCACAGCAACACAGCAACACAGCAACACACCAGCACATCAACACACCAGAACAGCAACACACCAGAACAGCAACACACCAGAACAGCAACACACCAGCATACTAACACAGCTACACACCAGCACAGCAACACACCAGCACACCATTACAGCAACACACCAGCACAGCAACACAGCAACACACTAGCACACCAGCACAGCAGCACAGCAGCACACCAACACACCAACACACCAACACACCAACACACCAACACACAAACACACCAACACCACCAGAAAACCAGCCACACACAAACCACACAAGCACAGCAACAAAACAAACACAGCAACACAAACCCGCAAAACAAGCACAACAACACAGCAAAAACACATCAACACACCAGTACAGCAACACACCAGAAAACCAGCACACAAACACACAAGCACAGCAACACAACAACACAGCAACACACCAGCACACAAGCACAACAACACAGCAACACATCAACACACCAGTACAGCAACACACCAGAAAACCAGCACAACAAACACACCAACACAGCAACACAAACAAAAACAGGCAACACACCAGCAACAAAAGCACAACACAGAAATACAAACAACACATCAACACACCAGTACAGCAACATACCAACACACTAGCTAAGCAACACCCCAACATACCAGGACAGCAACACACCAATACACCAACACAGCAACACACCAGTACAGCAACACACCAGCACGGCAACACACCAACACACCAGCACGGCAACACACCAAACACACCAACAAACACACCAACACAAATACACAACAAAACACACCAGTACAGCAAAACACCAACACACCAAAACAACAGCACCAACACACCAACACCCCCAAAACACCAATCAACAACAAACACACCAATACAACAGTACAGCAACACACAAACACACCAGTACAGCAAAAACACCAAACACACCAGCAACACCAAAAAACCAAAAAAAACACAAAAAAAACCACCTGCACAGCAACACACCAAACAACCCGCACAGCAACGCACCAACACAACCCGTACAGCAAAACAACCAACACACTAGCACACAACACACCAACACACAAAACACCAGCACAACCCAAACCACAGCAATACAACAGCACAGCAAACACACAAACACACCAGTACAGCAAAACACCAACACACAGCACACACAACAACACCAAAACACCAAAACCAGTACAGCAACACACCACACAACCAGCACAGCAACAACACCAAACCACACCAGACAGCAACACACAACACACCAGTACAGCAAAACAACCAACACACCAGCACAGCAACACACCCAAAACACCCGAACAGAAACACACCAGCACACCACACAACAAAACCAGCAATACACCCCCACAGTTGCCACAAACCCGCACATCAAAACACACCAGCACCAAACAACAACAACACACAAGCAGAGCAACACAAACCCAAATCACCCAAACACCAGCACAGCAACACCCCAGTAGCAACCAAACAACCACACCACCAGAACACACAACACAACAACAACTCAGACAACAACAAACAAACACACCAGCACAATAACACAGCAACACACAGCCAGCACAACAACAACAAAGCAACACACCAGAACAACAACACAACAACACGAACAACAACAATAACACACCACACACGCAACACACCAGCACAACCAGCACAAAAACACACCAGCACACCAGCACACCAACACACCCGCACACCAAACACCAGCACAGAAACACACCAGCACACCAGCACAGCAACACACCAGCACCACAGCCAGCAACACAAAAAAAACACAGCAACCACCCAGCACACAGACACCATCACACACACACCAGCACCCAAAACACCAGCACAGCAACACAATCACACAGCAACAACACAAGCACACCAGCACAAACAACACAGCAACACATCACACAGCAACAACCAACACCAGCACAGCCAACAAACCACACACAACACAACTGCCACAGCAACACATAACAACCCCGCAAAACACCAGCACACCCAACACAGCAACACAACACAACAAAACAGCACGCTATACACAACCCCAACAACACATAGCACAACATACACAACCACACAACACACCAGCACACAGCACACCAACACACCAGCACACCAGCACAAAACCCAACACCCGCAACACACAGCAAAACACCAGGCACCCCAGACACCCGCAACACACACAGAACAGCAAACACACCAGAAAAACCCCGCAAACACACCAGCATACTACACAGCTACCAGCAGCACAGCAACACACCAGCACACCAGTACATCAACCCCCACCAGCACAGCAACACAGCAACACACCAACCAGCACAGCAACACGACCAGCACACCAACACACCACACACCACACACCAAACACACACAGGAAAAACCAGCACACAAACACACCCAAAACCCCAGCAACACAACAACAAGCAAAACACCAGCAACACAAGCACACACCACAGACAACACATCAACACCCCACACCCGTACAGCAACACACCAGAAAACCAGCACACAAACACACAAGCAAACAGCAACACAACAACACAGCAAACACACAGCACCAAGCACAAACAACACAGCAAACAGCAACACAAACAAGCACACCATACAGCAACCCTACACAACACACCAGCAAAGCCCGCACCCAACATACCAGCACAGCAACCACCATACACCAACAGCAACACCAGTACAGCAACAACACCAAGCACAGCAACAACCAACAAAACAAGCACGCAACACCCCAACACACCAGCAACACAGAACACACCAACACACCAGTACAGAACACACAAAAACACCAGTACAGCAAAACAGCAACACACCAGAAAGCAACACACCAAACCAGCAAAACACCAGCATAACAACACACCAACACACACAGCACAGCAACACACCAATACAACATTACAGCAACACAAACACACAGACAGCAAAAACACCAACACAACCAGCACAGCAACACACCAACACACCAAAACACCAGCATAACAACACACAACACACAAGCAAGCAACACCCAACACACATACAAAACACACACAACAACAAAACAGTCAAAACACAAAAAACACACCAGTACAGCAAAACACCAAAACACCAGCACACAACACACCAAGCACACCAAAACACCCGCAAACAACACACCCAACACAAACCACAGCACAGCAAACACATAACACACCAGTACAGCAAACACCAACACACTAGCAAAAAGCACCAAATACCAGCACACAACACAAATAACAAACACTAGACACCAACACAACACGCACCAGCAACGCAACACACCAAATACAAGCATAGCAACACCCCAACACACCAGCACAGCAACACCACCAACACAACAGAACAGCAACACACCAACACACACCAAAACCACACCAGCCAAACAACACACCAACAACCAAACACCAGTAGCAACACACCAACACACAGACAGAAACACACCAACACACCAGTCAGAAACACACAAACACACCAGTACAGCAAAACACCAACACACCAGCACAGCAACACTCCAACACACCAAAACACCAGCATAACAACACACCAACACAACAGCAGAGCAACACACCAACACACCAGTACAGAAACACACAAACACACCAGTACAGAAACACACAAACACACCAGTACAGCAAAACACCAACCACACCAGCACAGCAACACACCAAAACACACCAAAACACCAGCATAACAACACACAACAAACGCAGAGCAAACACACAAAACACCAGTACAGCAAAACACCAACACACTAGCACAGCAACAAACCAACACACCAAAACACTAGTACAGCAACACAACAGCGCACCTGCACAGCAACACACCAACATACAAGTAGAGCAAAAAACACCTACAACCAGCACAGCAACACACAACACAACAGTACACAACACACCATACACAAAAACCCCGCACCAAAAACAGAGGCAATACACCAGCACAGCAACACACCAACACACCAGTACAGCAAAACACCAACACACCAGCACAGCAACACAACAACACACTAGCACAGCAACACACCAACATACCAGTTCAGGAACACACCAACACAGCAACACACCAGTACAGCTACACACACAACAAATCAGCACAGCAGCACACAACACACCAGTACAGCAACACACCAACTCACCAGCACAACAACACACCAACACACCAGTACAGCAACACACCATCACAAAGGTACAACAACACACACACCAGTTTAAAAGCAAAACACACCAGCACAACACACAACAAAACCCACCAAACAACCAGCACAGCAACAGCAAACACCAAGCACAGCAACACACCACACAACAAACACCAACAACCCACACAACACCACCAAACACAACAACACAACCAACACACAACACACCAGCACAACAACACAAAACACACCAACACACCAGCACAAACACGCAACACACAGACAGCAACAAAACCAGCACAAGACACAAAAAAAACACACCAGCACACAACACAACAAACAACACACAGCAACCACCCGCACAAGTACACAGAAACACACCAGCACAACAACACAAAACACACCATACAGCAACACACCAACAAAAACCAGACAGCACACACACCAGTACAGAAACCCACCCAACACACCAGCACAAAACACACAACAACACACCCGCACCAACCACACCAGCACAACAACACAACAACACAAGCAAGCAACACACCACACACCCAAAACAACCAGAAACACCAACACACCAGTCACCCAACAACAACCACACACCAGCACAACAACACAACAACACACCAGCACAACAACACAACCACACACCAGCAACCCAAAACACAGCAACACACACCACAACCCAACAACACACCAGCACAAAACACAGCCAACACACCAGCACAACACAACAACAACACACCAGCACAACACGCACAAAAAACCACACACCAGCACAACAACCACAGCAACAACCACCAGCACACCAGCCCCATCAACACACCCAACACACAGCAAGCACACCAACACACCAGCTACAACCTACACCAAACCCGCACACAAACAGACAGCAACACCAACACCAGCACCCCAACACACCAGCACAGCAACAACCAGCCCCACCAAACACACCAGCACCCACACACCAGCAAAACAAACACACCAGCACACCAGACACAAGCACACCAACCCCCAGCACACCAGCATACACACACCACACACGCAAACACGCAACACACCAACACACCAACACACAGCACAACAACACACAAACACCAGGAAAAACACCAGCACTCCAGCACTGCAAACACACCAACACACCAGCACACCAACACCCAACACCCGCAACACAGCAAAACACCAGCATACCAGCACAGCAACACACACCAGCCGTTACAAGCAAGCAACCACCAACAAACACCAACAGCAACACACCAACACTCAACAACACCAACAGCAAACAACACACCAGCACACCACGCCAACACACCATGCACACCAGCACACCAACACTAGCACAGTACAACCAACACACCAGCAAAACCAGCACAGAAAAACATCACACAGTACACAACACACTAGCAGAACAACACAAGCACACTCACAGCACACCAGTAAGCACACTACCCAACACCCAGCACACCAGCACACCAGCACCAGCACACCCAACACACTAGCACACCAGCACACACAGCCACAAACCACCACACCAACACACCAGCCCCACACCACACACCAGCACACCAACCACACCACCAAAACATAGCAAAACACCAGCACACCACACGCCAGCAAAACCCAAAACACACCACACCAGACACCAAACAAAACCAGCAACCATCACAACCACACACTCACAGCCACCAACAATCAACCACACCCAACACAGCAGCACACCAACACACAGCCCCAACAAGCACCCAGGCACACCACACACCACACATCAGCAAAAGGAACACCCACCACACACCAGACAGCAAACACCACCAGCACAACATCACACACACCAGCACAGCCCCAACCAACACACAACACGCACACCACTACCAGCCACAGCAACACCACCAGACACACCACAGCAACCACACCAACACCCTCACCAAAACCCAACACCTCCAACACACCAGCACACCAAGCACACCACACACACACTGCACACCACACACCAGCACACCACGCACAAAACACCAATAGCACCAGCATACTACACAGCAACCAGCAGCACAACCAGAACAGCAAACTCACCAGCACACCAGCACACCAGTGCAGCAACACACCAAACACTCCAGCACACCCAACCCCACCACAACACACCACACACCAGCACACCAACACACCACCTCACTAGACACAGCAACCCCAACACACGCAGAACCAACACACCAGCACACCAGTACACCAACACACCACCCACCAACACACCAGCACACCAGCACACCAGTACACCAACACACCAGCACACCAGCGCAGCAACACACCAATGCACCATCATACTAGCACAGCAACTCAGCAGCACACCAGAACAGCAACACACCAGCACACCAGCACAGCAACAATGCAGCACACCAGCACAGCAACTCAGCAACACTGCAGCACACCAGTACAGCAACACACCAGCACACCAGCACAGCAACACTGCAGCACACCAGAACAGCAACACACCAGCACACCAGCACAGCAACAAGCAGCACACCAGAACAGCAACACACCAGCACACCAGCACAGCAACAATGCAGCACACCAGCACAGCAACTCAGCAACACTGCAGCACACCAGTACAGCAACACACCAGCACACCAGCACAGCAACACTGCAGCACACCAGCACAGCAACACACCAGCACACCAGCACACCCGCAACACAGCAGCACACCAGAACCCGCAACACACCAGCACACCAGCACAGCAACAAGCAGCAAACACCAGCACAGCAACACACAGCACACCAGCACAGCAACACTGCAGCACCCCCAGCAAAAACCACAGCCACAGCACAATGCAGCACACCAGCACAGCAACAGCAACACTCAGCACACCAGTACAGCACACACCAGTACACCAGCACAGCAACACTGCAGCACACCAGCACAGCAACACACCAGCACACCAGCACAGCACACGGCAGCACACCAGCACAAACCCGCAACCCCCGGGGAACAATGCAGCACACCAGCACAGCAACTCAGCAGCACACCAGTACAGCAACACACCAGCACACCAGCACAGCAAATCAGCAACACTGCAGCCCCACCAGCACAGCAAACACCCACACACCAGACGCAACACTGCAGCACAGCACAGCAAACACCAGCACACCAGCAAAAGCAACAAGCAGACAACAGCACAGCAACCAGCAACAATGCAGCACACCAGTACAGCAAAACACCAGCAACACTAAACACAGGACACCAAACCCACCAAACACCAGCACACAGGACGCAACACACCAGCGCACCAACACACCAGACACCAGCGCAGCAACAACCAATGACCATCATACTAGCCCAACACAGCAGCACACCACACAGCAACAACACCAGCACCCACCGAACTGCAACAATGAGCACACCACACAGCTACTCAGGGAACACTGCAGCCACAGTACAGCAACACACCAGCACACCAGCACAGCAACTCTGCAGCACACCAGTACAGCAACACACCAGCACACCAGCACAGCAACAATGCAGCACACCAGCACAGCAACTCAGCAACACTGCAGCACACCAGTACAGCAACACACCAGCACAGCAACACTGCAGCACACCAGCACAGCAACACACCAGCACTACAAACTTGAATCCAACCAGAAGATGTGTTCTATCAGTTTTCTCAAAGAATACTATACAGTTAATAAGTTAAATTACTGTATTAGTAAATTGACAGATTTGCAGCAGCACAACTGATCCAAAATAATTAATCCATTCCATAAGATTCATCACAATAATAATAATATAATAATATCTTTATTTAATATAAACATGTTCAGTACGTACCAAACTCTCAAAGATAATCTAATTTTATAGAAAACATTTGTTATGTTTAACAAGAACGGGCGAATTAATTCAGCCCAGGATTGCAACCCACCTAGTTCAACTAACACCCAGGTAAACCATTTTTTAATTGTCATGAACAGGGACAGGACAAGCAGTACTTATGAAACACGTCCTAATGTTTCCGCCGTACGAGGAGATCAATTCGGCTCAGAAGTGAGCGTTTATTAAACAATATATACATTAATATATAATGTATATATACATATTATAATAGATATTTATATATATATATAGTTGCGAATTTGAAGAAACTGGTCAGTTGAGCAAAAATGATTTAAAATTAAATTTTCCCTTCTAATTTTCTTATAAGTTTAAAGATATAATTTTTCATTAATGATAATCAAAAAAACTATAATTTTCACCAAAGAATTATAGAAAACTACCTCTTTGTTATCAAAGGGGCAATTTAATTTTAGGATAACCACAGCTAAATATATTTAGATTTGTTTTACAAGTAAGTAATTATAAACCGAATCACAGTGAAATATATTTCGCTAGGGACAGAATGATTTAGGGGAAATTATTGCAATAAAAATTTTCGCTTGTCCTAATATAAGATGAGGGTTGTATTTAAGCAAGAATTAGTACTAATTATGTGTAGAAATGGGATACAAGAACAAATGATTGCTGTGTCTGAATGAAAAGAGTTATGTTGGCTTAAGCATAAAAAAGCTGAAGGGTGAAAAGAGTTTCGGTGAGGGAAATAAATGGATTAAATCATAGTAATTTAGAGAATAAGCTAAGGAAGGGGTAGCAATAATTAAGATATTACGGAAGGAAAAAGAGAGTTGACTGGTAAATTCAAGATTATGGGATAAAGTAAAGGTTGGATGGACAAAGTTGGGTTCATGATAACCGTGGTGCTGGAGAGAGAGGAGGAATGTAGAGAGAAAGAGAGATTTTGGGAGATAAAAGTAAAGTATAGAGCCTTTGAAACAAGTGAGGAAGGGTAAATGTTTGGTAGGGGGAATTAAAATAGGGAAGACAATTTTAAGAGAGGGTGAGGGGTAAGTTTGGGGGTGCCAGTTTGTAAATGATAAATGGAGAGACCTTTGATTAGAACTTAGTAACGAAAGGGGTTTAGTTAAGTAATACAATTTTAATGGGGAAAGAAAGAGGGATAAAATAAGTGTTAAAGATATGAAGTAGGGCGAATGACAGTATTTGTTGGTATGGGATAGGTAGATAAAAGATGTTGAGTAAAATTCCCGGTGTAAGTGTGATGAGGGGCCACAGATAATATCAGATCACTTTTTAGGAGTAGCTAATCACTAGAGTTAAAAGTAGTGGGATACAAGGAGATAGAGTTGGAGAGAGAGGTGAATGATTTATAAACTATAAGAGGAAAGGCAGGTTGGGGAAGATATAAACACTATTGGAGGATAGATGGGCTAATGAGAGATAGGCAAAAATGGGGTGAAGAGGTTGGGGTAGGTGTAAAAATGTAGTGTGAGTGATTAGCAAAGTTTGGTAACAGGAGGGGGATGGGGGGAAGAGGATGCATTGGTGGAATGAAGAGGTAAGAGAGTAGTAATGGAACAAAGTTAGCATAGAAAGTTTTTACAAAGTAGAATGATTGCAAGGAGGGAAGAGTATATGGAGAAAAGTGAGAGGTTAAGAAGTGGTTTAGCAATGTAAAAGAGAGCAAATGAAGAGGTGGGAGTAGATGTTATCAACAAATTTTGTTGAAAATAAGAAAAGGGTTTTTGGAGTGAGATTAACAAGTTAAGGAAGCCTAGAGAACAAATGGATTTGTCAGTTAAAAATAGGAGAGGAGAGTTATTAAATGGAGAGTTAGAGGTATTGGGAAGATGAGGGAATATTTTGAAGAATTGTTAAATGTTGATGAAGATAGGGAAGCTGTGATTTCGTGTATAGGGCAAGGAGGAATAAATCTTGTAGGAGTGAGGAAGAGCCAGTTGTGAGTGTGGGGGAAGTTTGTGAGGCAGTAGGTAAATGAAAGGGGTAAGGCAGCCGGGATTGATGGGATAAAGATAGAAATATTAAAAGAAGGTGGGGATATAGTTTTGGAGTGGTTGGTGCAATTATTTAATAAATGTATGGAAGAGGGTAAGGTACCTAGGGATTGGCAGAGAGCATGCATAGTTCCTTTGTATAAAGGCAAATGGGACAAAAGAGAGAGCAAAAATTATAGGGGGATAAGTTTGTTGAGTGTACCTGGAAAAGTGTATGGTAGAGTTATTATTGAAAGAATTAAGAGTAAGACAGAGAATAGGATAGGAAAGGGAGGTGGGGGGGTGTGTGGACCAGGTGTTTACAGTGAAACACATAAGTAAACAGTATTTAGATAAGGCTAAAGAGGTCTTTGTGGCATTTATGGATTTGGAAAAGGTGTATGACAGGGTGGATAGGGGGGCATTGTGGCAGATGTTGCAGGTGTATGGTGTAGGAGGTAGGTTTCTGAAAGCAGTGAAGAGTTTTTACGAGGATAGTGAGGCTCAAGTTAGAGTATGTAGGAAAGAGAGAAATTATTTCCCAGTAAAAGTAGGCCTTAGACAAGGATGTGTGATGTCATCGTGGTTGTTTAATATATTTATAGATTGGGTTGTAAGAGAAGTAAATGCGAGGGTCTTGGGAAGAGGCGTGGAGTTAAAAGATAAAGAATCACACATAATGTGGGAGTTGTCACAGTTGCTCTTTGCTGAAGACACTGTGCTCTTTGGAGATTCTGAAGAGAAGTTGCAGAGATTGGTGGATGAATTTGGTAGGGTATGCAAAAGAAGAAAATTAAAAGTGAATACAGGAAAGAGTAAGGTTACGAGGATAACAAAAAGATTAGGTGATGAAAGATTGGATATCAGATTGGAGGGAGAGGGTATGGAGGAGGTGAATGTATTCAGATATTTGGGAGTGGACGTGTCAGCGGATGGGTCTATGAAAGATGAGGTGAATCATAGAATTGATGAGGGAAAAGGGTGAGTGGCGCACTTAGGAGTCTGTGGAGACAAAGAACTTTGTCCTTGGAGGCAAAGAGAGGAATGTATGAGAGTATAGTTTTTACCAATGCTCTTATATGGTGTGAAGCATGGTGATGAATTTGCAAAGCGAGGAGAAGGCTGAGGCAGTGGAGATGTCATGTCTAAGGGCAATGTGGTGTGTAATATAATGCAGTAGAATTCGTAGTTTGGAAGTTAGGAGGAGGTGCGGGATTACCAAAACTGTTGTCCAGAGGCTGAGGAAGGGTTGTTGAGGTGGTTCAGACATGTAGAGAGAATGGAGCGAAACAGAATGACTTCAAGAGTGTATCAGTCTGTAGTGGAAGGAAGGCGGGGTAGGGGTCGGCCTAGGAAAGGTTGGAGGGAGGGGGTAAAGGAGGTTTTGTGTGCGAGGGGCTTGGACTTCCAGCAGGCATGCGTGAGCGTGTTTGATAGGAATGGAGACAAATGGTTTTTTAATACTTGACGTGCTGTTGGAGTGTGAGCAAAGTAACAGTTATGAAGGGGTTCAGGGAAACCGGCAGGCCGGACTTGAGTCGTGGAGATTTGGGTGGCCCGGTGGCCTGGTGGCTAAAGCTCCCGCTTCACACACGGAGGGCCCGGGTTCGATTCCAGGCGGGTGGAAACATTCGACACATTTCCTTACACCTGTTGTCCTGTTCACCTAGCAGCAAATAGGTACCTGGGAGTTAGTCGACTGGTGTGGGTCGCATCCTGGGGGACAAGATTAAGGACCCCAATGGAAATAAGTTAGACAGTCCTCGATGACGCACTGACTTTCTTGGGTTATCCTGGGTGGCTAACCCTCCGGGGTTCAAAATCCGAACGAAATCCTATCTTATCTTATCTTATCTTATCTTAGTGCCTGCACTCTGAAGGAGAGGTGTTAATGTTGCAGTTTAAAAACTGTAGTGTAAAGCACCCTTCTGGCAAGACAGTGATGGAGTGAATGACGGTGAAAGTTTTTCTTTTTCAGGCCACTCTGCCTTGATGGGAATCGGCCAGTGTGATAATAAATATATATATATTATATATATATATTATTATATATATATATATATATATATATATATATATATATATATATATAATATATTAAATATATATAGTAATATATAATATTAATATATATATATATATATATATATATATATATATATATATATATAATATATATATATATATATAGTGTGTGGTGTGTACAATATATATTGATATAATATATATTTCATATAAATATATATATATAAGTATATATATATATAGTAAATATATATATATATTATATATAATATATATTATATATATATAATATATATATTATATATAGATATATATATATATATATATATATATATATATATATATATATATATATATATATATATATTATATATTATATATATAATTATATATATATATAAATATATATTATATATATATATATATATAATATATATATATAATATATATATATATACAATATATAAAAAATTAGAACATTAAATACATATGTAATATATTAATCTATTTCTTTCCATTATTGTCAGAGTCACTGGTAGCGCAGTGACTACTGTCTGATGACTAAGTAGGAGTTTTTTTTTCCTAATTTTGAAGGTCATTTAAATCTTAATGTTAAAAATGTCTAAGTTTCTAAAATAATTAATCACTGCCCATTTTTTTATTTGTTGTTTTCAGTGAATGTGACAGCAGTACTTGCTGGTCTGCAACACTGGATGGACAACACCTGCATCAAGTTTACCCCGGTTACCAACACCAGCCAACCTTATCTTATTTATTTTTATGGAAGCGGATGTTGGTCTTATATTGGTCGCCAAGCCACTAATGGTCAAAACATCTCCATAGGTCAAGGCTGTGAAGAAGTAAGTCTGGCAGATTTTGTTGTTTTTTCATATTTACAATTTCAGACCACAAATCAAGATTGATCATAAAATAATCCGGAAAAGATAACCTGGTGTTCTTTAAGGTAGTGTTGTGTACCTCAGTGCTGGCGACAGGAACAGTGCAGAGTGCGGCATAACTTAATAATGTATATGAATATTAGCATTGAATATTTGAAGGAAATCAGAAGAAATGTTCACAAGTCATATAGAAACTAATATTCAATTAATTTTTAAATGTAAATTGTAAATTAGGAAATACACAGCCGAAAACTAATTGAAACCTTCAAAGAAACCAATATCTTAAAATAAATCAGCACATCATGCTTGATGCCACTCAAATTGTTACAATTTTAATGCTCAAAAATTTATCGCGGGAAAGGTATTATTAAACTTTATTTTTTTTTAAAAGCACACGGGATCAAACCAGCCCAAAAAAATCAACCCCAAGACATGTTATGAACACGGGGGAGGAGCAAAAAAACCGAATTAATTGAATTATGGGAACAACCTGCAGACTTCACATAGGAGGGACTAATAATAATAATAAAAATAATAAAAAATAAAAATTTTAAAAAAAAAAAATAAAAAAATTTAAAATATCTATTTTTACTACAAGTACTACCAATGTATTCAGGGTTGGGCTGACATCAATGACATACACTAAAAGAAAGCCTCTTTTAAAACTGGCATTAGGGGCAATTAGAAATTTTTGCCCCAGGATGCGATCCAAAACCCATCCACAACACCCAACCCCATTTTATGCGAGGGGTGAAAAGGACGCAGGGCTTATGGAAACACGCCCCTAATGTTACCCAAACCTTCGGGGGATTCGAATTTGGGGCCCAGAGGTGAGCGAGTGCGCTATGATCAAGCTACGGGACAAGCAAAGTGTTAATTATTTCCCAGAGGGACGCCAACCAAATGAACTCTGCAGCCAAATTTCTTGGATAATTTTAATTTCGGGTCATCTTGGTATATTCACAACTTTAAATCAACCGAAAAAACAAAGTGAAATTTTAAAAAACGGGACTAGAGCGTTAATTTATGCGAATGCATTAGACTACTTTAAAAGTAGTGCCACACCAAGGAATTAAGGCCCATTTTTCCCGTTGTTTTTGAAGGCTGAATCCCGATTTTTTTTAGAATCAAGTGAATGGTAACTGTGGGCCGTCTTTCCCTTTAATTACAGAGCCTCCCCCTTAATAGTTTATTTTAAAGGCCCAATTTTCCCCTGTATAACTTTTAGAAGTCCCCCCCCTTTTAAAAGTTCCCGTTTTCTCGTTCCTTTAAAGGACCCGTCAAAGGAAAATTACTCCAATTGCCAGTACTTCAAAATCACTGACAATAAATTTTTTGTATTAAAAAAAACTTACATTATAGCGAAATAGACCGAAATTTTTTATTTTGCCAATTACTTTTGTTTAAGCTACTATTTTATTATCAATTTTTTGAGGATTTTTTTAATGTTAGAATTCATCCTTCTGGGTTTAAACACTGGTATCTGAGGTTATTTCCTTTCCCCTCCTCTCCTCTCTCTCTTTCCCCCTCTCCTCTCCTCTCTCTTCTCTCTCTCCCCACCCCCCCCCCCTCTCTTCTCTTTTCCCCTTTCCCTCTCTCCCCCTCTCTCCTCCCCCTCTTCTCTCTCTCTCTCTCCTCCTCCCTCCTCTTTCCGTTACATCTTCCCCCCTTTTTTTTTTTTTTCCACCCCTCCCTTTTCTTCTCCCTTCCCCTTTCCTTTTTTCTCCCCCCCCCTCCCCCCCTTTATAAATAATAAATTTTTTATATATTTAAATTTTTTAATTTAATTTATATTTTAAAAAAAAAAAAAAAAAAAATATATTAAATATATATATTATAAATAAATTTTTATATTATATATAAAATATATAAAAATTATTGTTTATAATATAATATATATAATATAATATATATAATATTATATATAAAAAAATTTAAAATTAAAAAAAAAAAAATTAATTAAAAAATAATTTTTAAAAATTTTTAATATTTTTTTTTAAATATATATATTTTTTATTTATTAAAATGATTAATAAAAAAATCATTCAGAAAACAAAAAATGAATCAGGAAAATCAAGGTTTCCCCCCTGGAAAATTTTTTTCCCCCACCTCCCCAAATTTTTTTTTCTTTGGCATTTTTTAAAAACAAATTTTTTTTCCTCTAAAAACTGGCACTGCAAAAATGAAAGTGGGGTGGCCCTTGGTTTTCTGGTGGGTTCCGAAAAAAAGGGGGCCCCTTTTGGGGAACCCAATCTTTAAGGAAAAAGTTGGCATTTTTTTTCCCCCTGACCCAAGGCTCTATCCCACTGGGACAAATTGATACTGTTGCTAATGTCCCTGTACTTTTTCGACTTTTACTCCTCCCCGTGGTCGCAGCTCCTCCCTTTTCGCCCCACACTGTGATGGATATAGGTTCACCAGTGGGGACACACGGGTATAGCCCCATGCAAGGGTTTTGCCATTCTTCCAAGGATAGTTTGGGGGATCCCCGGGGGGTTTTGGTTGTGGGTATTTTTTGCTGCAAAGTGATCGTGGCCCCTCTCGGCAGGCCCAGCTGTAGCAAGGGTTCTTTTAATGATGTCGTTGACCTCATTGTGTCCTTGGGTGCTCCTTTTTAGACCCAGTGCCATCTTCTGTTCCAAAAAAAAAATTTCAGACCCGGGACATGGAAAGGGCAGGATAAAAAGACACGATACACTATGCCTTCTACCTACTCACCAGGTCCTGTAAACCCCAAAAAACTTACTTACTTCCTCAAAATCCCCCCAGCCTTCACATTCCAAAAACTCAAGGGAAATAAATCTCCCCTTTGTGAAAGCTAGAAGGCTTGAATCTTCGAAAAAGATGGCAGCTTTTTGCAAGCCCACCCAGTCATTTGGGGGGTGCGGGAGTATCAAACCCCCGATTGCCCCCCCAGCTTTCCTATCCTTTTCCCATAACATCAAATGATTTTTAAAAAAAACCTTCCGGACAACACATGATTCAGCGGGAAATACAGGATCCTAGGTACGACAGTAAAAACACAAAGGGAGACTTTTGTTTTTCCCTGTACCAAACCCTAGTGCAGCACTGGCCCCACAAAAGTCAAGGGGATGGCCCCATCGTGAAAAGGGTTTCCCAAACATCTCAGGGCGCCCCCTCAGACAGGGAACTCCCGTTTCCAACTGTGAGGACATCACTCCGAGGATTTCCTCAAAACAACCCCTTTTTGGGCAATGGGAACATGCCTCAACCCTAAGACCCTCCGTATTGCAGTGGCTCTGCGCCTTGCTCCCCTAATTTACACGGATATATGTGTATTTGCGGCGATGCTCAAGCTGACCAATATGGTCTACATGGTATGCAAGACTCAAAGAAGTCAACGACATCATAAAGAAAACCCTTATTACGGCTGGATGCCCAACCGAGAGGGAGCCCCGATCACTAGCAGCTAATAATACCCAAAACCCAGCAAACACCCTCGTCCTTCCAAATAAGTAAAAGGGTTTAAAAGGGCATAAAACCCAAATATCATCAACATTTCTAAACCATTTTGCTCTATTAAAAGTTGTGTTAACATCTTGTTTCAAAAACAATTTTTAACACATCCCCTAATAGGCCAAGTGTTTCAGATATGTTAAAGAATTTTTGTGCCCTCATCCCAAAGGGGAGTAAAAAAACCATTTCCTTTTTAAAATTTAAAATAGTTTAGCCCATTCTAAAAACCTACGTTGATTCGAAGCAATAACTTAGCCTTTTCTAGAGTTTTAATTATTAGGGAGCAAGATTATAAATCTAATATTTTAAAAACCTACAAATAATTGTTCTTATGCCATATTTTTTCTTTACATCAAGATAGAGTTTAAAAGTTTTTTTCATAATGTTTTTGGGGGGGCTTTACATATTTGTAGTCCGGAAACATAGATGAAAAAATATCCAAAATTTATGAAAAGCTAAAATACCCAAAAACGTAGCTGAAAATACCTTTTTAAAAATTTCTAGAAATACTTTTACAATAAAAAAAGGGACAAACAACCTTTTTCAACTAAAAATATGTTGGTTTTTTTTCCCCCCCATAAAAAGGGTTTTATATAAATTGGATTCATTTACAATTAATAAAAATTTGGAAAATTTAGTGACCATAGACAATAAAAATCTTAAATTTTTATAGGTATTAGGGGGGTTTCCACAGAGTCGGGGGTTCGTTACGTATGTGTGGGTGTAGCATTTTGTGGTGACGTAGGGGGGGTGTATCTTGACCCTTTAATGGCTTTCTTTGATGTTTTTTTCCCCTTATTGTTCCTTGATAATGTGAGAAATTACGAAACGCTTGGGAATTTCGCGATTCTTTTCACATGGTTTTTTTCGAACAACAAATATACACACAAACAAAAATTTTCAAAAATTTCACACATAATTTCCCCTGTGGGGAAAACTCAAAGGTGGGTTTCACCCTGACCCCTCTCCTCTTTCCTCAGGGGGGAACAGTTGCTCATGAACTGGGCACGCCATGGGCTTTTTCCATGAACCGCCCCGCCCGAACGAGACAGCTAGTTTTTAAAAAATCCTCCGAAACTTCCTGCCATGTTGAGCAACTTTACAAACAAACCCCAGCCGACATCAAAGACAGGTGTCCTGTACGACTACACTTCCGTCATGCACTATGGGTTACAGTAAAATAAGTGCAAGTATGAAAATTTTATGGTTTGGACATTTTGTTTTAAAGGTGCTAGTGAGGTCAGGAGTGGGGGTGATGATGAAGATGGTGGGGGGAAAAATTAATAATGATGATTATAATAGTGATATTGGGGTTGAGGGGGTTGAGTATTTTTAAAAAATCATAGTTTTTACTAATTAGTAGTGGGGATGAAGATTATATGATCAAAGGGATAATAAATTATTGTAGTTTGGATGTATGCAAGATAGTAAAAAATGAGAAATGAAAAAAAAATTATTAAAGTACGAAACACCCATGAGGATATGCGTTTTCCTCCTCTCTTCCTCTCTCTTTTCCCCCTCTCTCTCCTCCTTTCTTTTCTCTCTCCTTCCCCCTCTCCCTCTCTCTCCCGTCTCTCATCTCTCTCCCTCTCTCTCTCTCCCCCCTCTCTCTCTCCCTCCTCTCCTCTCCCCTTTCTCTCTCCTTCTCTCCTCTCTTTCCCCATCCCCCTCTCTCTCTCTTCTCTCTTTTCCTCTCCTCCTCTCCTCTTTAAAATATATATATATATATATATATATATATATATATAATATTTTTAATAATAAAACGTATATATTTTATATATAAAAAAATATAATAAATATATATATATATATATATATAAAATATAATATATATATATAAAATATAATATTTTGTGTAAATTTCGCCTGCTTTTTTCAAATTCCCTTTGCTTTGTTTAAATATCTCTAGTAAGGCTATGCATGCGGGGGATGAGGTAAAAAGCTGAAGCCTTCCCCCCTGAAACCCGGGCCCCTTTGGGATCAAAGTCTAGCGCAAGCGGGACCCCAAAGGGTTTTGGGTCCAGTGGGGGGAATTTGGGAAAAGCACTGCGTCCCTTTGTACCCAAAGGTTTTCTGGGTTCAGCTCCTTCAGCCAGAGATCAATTTTTGTGTATATTTCGCCTCCCCTTGAAAAATTCCTTGCATAAAAAAAATAAATAAAAAATTATATAAATATAAATATATATAAATATATAATATATATTATAAAATATATATAAAAAATGTGGGCCCCGAATAGGGAAAAAACGGGGTAAATTAGCAAGAACTCATTTAAAATTAAGCCCTTTTTGAAATTTTCCCCTTTATACTTTTAAAGATAAAATTTTTTTCCATTAATTTTAAATTTTAAAAAAAATTTTAAATTTCAAACCCCAAAAAGAACCCTTAGAAAACTTAAAAAACCCTTTAATTAAACAAGAAAAATTTTTTTTAAACCCAAAAACCCAAAAAAAAATATATTTTTAAATACTTTTTAAAATAATTTGTACTAAACAAACAATCAAATATATTTTTTTCGTTGGGTTTCAAAAAATGTTTTTTGAAGAAATTATTGCCTAACAAATTTTCACTTGCCTATTTTGGAAAGATGATTTTTTGCTTTTTAACCCAAAAATAGCAAGTTCGGCCTATTTGGAAAACAATAATATATATATATTTTTATATATAAATATATATATTTTAATATATATATATATAATATATAAAATAATAAAAATATGTATGAAAGTTTAATATATATATTATATAAAATTATATTATATAAATAAAATATTTTTAAAATAAAAAAATATATATATATATAAAATTTAAAAAATATTATATATTTTAAAATTTTTAAATAAAAATATATATATATAGTATAAAATATATATTATATAATTATATATATATTTAAAATAAATATATATAAAATATAAAGATCGTGCCGAATGGCAGAACTTGCATCTTGGCTTAAATAGCAACGCTCATCTTGCCATATAGGGACAATTTAAAAATTTGTGTATCAATAATTTCGGAAAAACATTCTGAACCTAACGAAAAAAATACCTCACTGGTTTTTTTTAGTATTAAATTTTTGAAAAAATTTCAAAAATTTAAATTTATTTGGGGTTAGGCTAAAATAAATTGTTCTTTTAAATAAAAAGGTTAGGCAATTTTTTCTAAGTTCCTTTTGGTGAAAATTTTAAAAATTTTTTTACATCAACATTAATAAAAAAAATAAAACTTAAAACAATAAGAGAAAATTTTAAAAAGGGACTTAATTTTAAATATTCTTCCCAAATTGACCAGTTTTACAAAATTGGGCCCAGAAAAAATATATTATAATATATATAAATATATTTTATATATATAAATTTTTAAAAATATATATAAAAATTTTTATTAATATATATAAAAAATATATAATATATATATATATATAAGGTGTATTTTATATATTATATATAAATGTGTATATATATTTTATATATATATATATATATATATAATATAATAAATAAAAAATATATATTTTTAATAATATAAATGGGAGGGGGTCCACCTCTGGTGAAAATTTTGGGGGACCCATAGCCTGGGAAAAAGGGGAAAAAAAGGGCTTAAAGGGAAAAAATTTTTGGGATTTTTTTCCTGAACCCATTTAAATATTCCTTTTTCCCCCAAACCACCCCATTTTTTTTAAAACTTTTTTTTTTTTTACCAATAAAAAATTTTTTAAATTCCCTAATTGGCACAAAAGGGTTTTAAGAGTTTCCCTTGTTTGTTTATAAAGGGGGCATCATATATATATATATAAAAGTTGTTAGTGGGGAATCAACCGTTTATAAGGCGAAAATCTCTTTCCACCCTCCCCCAGAGCGGGGCTTTTTGCCCAAAATCCCAGCTGCATTCCCCCTTGAACGCCCCCCGCTGAGCCCCCTGGAACAAAAAACAACTCCCCCGGGATCCCTAGTTCCCCTTTATGATTTTTTTTTCCCCAGCCCCTTTAAGGGAAATTAATGCACTCTTTCCCCCATACCAAGGGTCCGGGAGCCAAAGGGAACAAACATAAAATGATGGGCAATTTCTCCATTTTTTTCCTAGATTTTTGGGGACCCCTAAAGCTGGCAGCGGGCCCCCTTCCTTCCTCCCTGGGGGTATTGGGATATTTAAATCACCAAGGTAGATGCACATGTAATCCCACACCACCTCCCTTCCCCAACTGTCCAGGCTTAAAAGGGTGAAAACCATCTGGACGTTTTCTGGCGCCACCCAATCGGGATATTTTGGGGGGGTTTCCCTTTTTTTGCTGGCATCCAGCTTTTGGAGCTCCTCTTGATAATGTTATTAACCCCCAAAATTTTTGGGAAAATTTCTTTCCCCCGGTTTTACGGCACACAAACCATGGTACCCGAATCGGCCCGCGCTTCACTGCCAAAAAAACCCACCTGTGTTCGGCGAAAATTTGGGGGCGCAAGCCCAAGGGGAAACACCGATCGGATGGTCCTTGGGTCGAGGCGTGTGCCAAGGGGTTGGGGTTGGGAAAAGCCAAAAGAAAAATCCCCACATGAAGGGGGTCCACTGCCAGCAGGCGGGCCCCAAATTCCCCTTTTTTTCCCGACACACTCTGAAGCAAACCCTTTAGGCTATTTTTCCCCCTATTTGGGCCCTCCCAGTGCGATTGTTTTTTAGTTGTTGGGGGGAGCAGGGCTGGTTTCTTGGGGCCCGTTTGATTATCCCAATCATTGCTCCGTCAATGAATTTTTTTGGGCCTGGGGTCCAATCTTGTCCCTAAATGTTTAGGGGGAAAACGCTGCTACAAGCTCCTGGGGCAATACAAAGAGGACAGAAAAACAGTAACGCAATCTGGGGAAGACCTTTGGGGGACACCAATGCCTCCTAGTCTTTACTGGAAGTGTAGCTTTGGGTTTCCCCTGCCCTCTTCAAAATAAGGTTAAGTACTTTTTGTAAAAATCTGGCCCCAGAATACTGTCCCTATTCGTGCGTATGGGGGGATCATTTAAGGTGCACATCTTAGGAAATATGTCAAAACCCGGGCGACCAAGCACTTTTTTGGGGAAGGTACAAGGCATCGGGGTGTCCAAAATTGCCCCATTCGTTGTTTTCCCTTTTTCCCCTTTAAATCTTCCAATTTCTTCCTGAGAATTGTGTCAATGGCATGCTTCCCCCAAAGGGGCTCCTAGCAAAACACTATTGTGGGGCAATGACTGCTTTTTTCCTTGGGAGTTTTTTAAAACTCACTGCATTTTTTTCACTTTTTGACTGGGCTGAATGAAATTTTACATTTTGGGTGGATTTTAGGATGAGACCCATTTCCTTCCCCCCTGTCATTACCCCTTTTTAAGGGGCATGTAGGAGGGACTCCTTTTTTTACCTTTCTATTGCCCCATTAGGAACCAGATGTTTAGCTCGCGGGGCAGTCTGACTGTGATTTCCCTAACTGCAATACGAAGAGAAATTGGGGCAAGAGGATCCCTTGTTGGACAACCCTCTGATGATTGTTATTTCATCTCTTTCCAAAAAAAACAAATTGGGTTCCCGATAACCCACTGAAACAAAAGGGAAGAGAACCCGGGGGAAAAGTTCTTGTCCCGCCCGCTAATACCACCTCTTTTCAGGGGATTTTAACGCATTCTTGAAATCTAATTTTTTAAACCCCTGCATTGCCTCAGGCCCGGGTTTTTGATATATCCCTTGTTGGGATGAAAACCCCTGCTTCCCCTTTTCCCCCAGAGACCCCCAAAACCAAGCTGGTTTGGGGTTAACATCATGGGTGCCTGTCACGAATAAAATCGGGCAAACCCTTTGGGTACGAAAGGGGGCGTAACGTTTTTTCCTACTGCAAAATTTGGGCCCAATTCCTCCATCCTTCTTTTTAAGTGCACAAAGTTTGCACAACCAAAAAAGAAAGGTCTAATTTCATCAGGAATCAGACCAGCCAAGGAATGTTGACGAACCTTGTGATCTCTGAAAGCAGTGTCTCTGCAATTTCCCCAATAAACTGGATTAATCATTTCCTTTAAATGCTGTGGCCTTATTCCAGTGTAACCCCCAGCAGAGCCAGATGGGAACGACATTATTGCTTTGTAAATGTCTGAGTCTTCCACAATCAATGGTTCCATAGTGGGGACAGAGGTGTTGGAACTGTTGGTGCCACTGGTTTCCCTGGCAGGGTGCTTTCCTCTAAGTGCTTCAGCCGTGTCAGCATCCCTGGGAGCAACTGTATCTTCACTGGTAATAATTCTGATTGCCCCCACTGTGTTGCCCTCTTCAATTTTCTTGCTCACCTGGACTCTGACTTTTTCACTGTCAGTAGAGTGAGTGGGGGTTCTGCCTCTCCCTTTTTTGTGTTGACGGGGAAGGTGAATGAGGTTATCAACTCTAGGAAAATCTCTTAAGGATTTAATTATCATTGAGGCTAGCCTCTTTCCCCTTCTTTCCGGCACAGCTAAGCAGACATTGCCAAAAAGTAGCAAGTTGTGCCATGCCTTGATGGTTGGTGGAGCATTTAAGATAGTGGAACCATCGTTTACTTTTTTCAGGAGGTCTGTAAGTTTCCCAGCTGCGTGTGGACGGGCTGCTTTGGGAATATGTGTGAGTGTCCTCGTACCTGTTGCTTTGATTGCTTCCAAGAGATTGTCTGATGAGATAAAATCTGTTGGAGTGGGTTCAGGTGCCTGAGGTGGCTCTGGATCATCACTTTCCACAGGAGGACATCCTGAACCAGGGCAACTACCGTGTTTGCGGAGGAAACCATTAGAGTTGAGACAACGAAGCTGTAAGCATGACCGACACTTGCCTCTCCTAGTATTGCCAGCCGTGCCATTTCCCTGGCTGCTTGCTTCCTCCTGGTTGGCATCCATCTGCTAGACTAGACAATAGGAGTGGAATATGACATGCTGGGTGGGTATGGTGCGTGGAAGGTAGTGAACTTGACCGTGGTGGCCTGGTGGAGTTTGAGGGGCCGGGAGGGGAAGGGGAAAACTTCCCTTGGGAATTAGGTGGGGGAGGCGCAGGTTGAGTGGGGTTATCCCGGGGAGTACAATACACATGGACTTGCACACTATATATTGTTCACACTGTCTTACAATACACATAACTTTATTTGTTTCCCATGTACACTATGAACAATGTGGGTATGGGCACTGCTGAACCAATGTGGTCACTTACCATCTAGTTACACATCCCACCTCTTCCACCCACCCCCGTGACGTGGGGGTGGATGCACTGACTGGTCACTCCCTCGTTAACATTAATTTCACATTGTTTTTCCATAACATAAGCCTTTAAAAAGTCCATGCATCGACACAATCATTTCCACGTTAACTGGAAGCATGGTGCATGGTGCTGGATATAGATGTTTTTATAAGAGCTTTTCGAGGTTTGTATGTACGATAATCTTGGCCGGTACTCATAAACAGTGTAGGCCTTGTACTCCCCCACACCTCCACTGGCCGTCTTCCTCACTACCACCACCACCACTCACCAACATTCACAAACTGCACAACATTTCCACAATTTACCTTGAAACGGTGCTTTGAAATGTCTTCTCGCTTCACTGGAATCTTCCCAGAGTATTCACAATAAGTCCTGTTGAGTCTTAACCTGGTCAGCCTCGTTGATCCGACTTATAATTGAAAATCCCGCAGCTAGCCCCACAACGTCTTGCCAGCGCCAGCGCATGGCACTATATATATATATATAATATATATATAATATAAATATATATACGCGCTTGCCGGCGTGGAGGGAGGGAGTCAAGTGTGTGGTGCTCCATACTTTTCTGTGGTAAACAGGTACCACTGGTTTACTCGCGGGCCATTTTCGGCAGACATCATCGTGAGTAATCGACCGGAGATCACAGAGTTGTGACAAACCTCTACATCGCGCCATTGCTTTCTGTATCATGAAAGTTGCAGTGTGCATGTTTGGGTTTTGGAAGTAGCGTGGAGAGGGGATCCATGGCATGGAGTGTGGAGGAGTTTTGTTACCTCTGATCGGCCGGGGTCCGGGGTTGGGGAAGGAAGTGGCCTGCGGCCACGACATGTCATTGGACATGGTGAACAGAACACCTCGGTTAATAGTGTGAGCATGGTGATTAGTGTGCCAAATGGCGAGGGTTTTTTTTCTAAATGGAACAATAAGTGGTACAACAAATTAGCAAAAGTTAGTCAGTGATGTGCGTCTGAGCGAACACACAGGGCCACTCCCCTCCGCCCCTCCCCCGTTATCCCAGATCCCCTCCCCTCAACCCAGCTAGGCCCAAATGACTTCCTGACCAAGTGTTGCCGTTCGTGCCCCACCAATTACAAAGTTCCGCCGCTCGCTACTCCCCCCACCCTCATCCCCATGCTCCATGCGCTGCCCTTCACACGTCACCCGTCACCCCACAGCTGCGCCCTCGCCACCCTCCCCACGATATCAGCTAATGTCACAAGAGTCGCGGTTCCCAGGAATCTTCACGACAGAGCCAAAGCTGATCGTTCCCGAGCATTTGCCGTTGGTGCCAAGGGAATGTGCACTCAATTCCCACATCTGGGCAACATCCGTGCACCAATAGATGCCTAGGCTCCAGGAGAGCTCCAAAAGAGAACAACCAACAGCCTCCCTCACAGACAGGGCCTGACAGCTACCGTGACTTCACCTCACAGAGGACCTCAAATCTGCAATCAAATTAACATCCACTCAGACTCTGACACACCATCCCCAATGCAGCACGCCCTCAGCTGCTAGCAAATTCACTGACCTTCTGAAGAAGCAACGATGCTCCTACAACAACAGATCCTGGCACAAATTTGCTGCTTTTTGGCAATGCCTGTTGGCCTTGTCCCACACAAGGAGGGACTAGTCCACTAGCATTCACATGTTATTAGACAATAAATGCATTCCCAGGGATACAAAACCTCGCCGTCTCCCACCTAGGGCGAACAAACACCCGCCGGGCAAATGCCAACAACGGACCAATAACCCGAACACCTCAAAAATCAGAAGCCCAAATTAGCCAAAAAAATAGTAAGGGTAATACTATTTGGAGCTTTGAGACTTATAACCAGTGAGGATACGCATCGCTCCCTAGGACGTCACACGGCGCAAGCCTGAAGGACAAACATCCACCAGGGCTCCCAGTACCAACAGTGACCTCCCTGACATTTGAAAGCAGGCGAAGAACATCTAACCTGTACAGGATGCTGATGTGTATAAAGCTGCTATGTCATTTTCCACAAGGGTTCAGCAGGAAAGGGTTTTTTTATTTTTTTTTCCCCCACCGGTTAAGGCCTCAACACTTAAAACAAATACTGCAATCCAGCCTTGGTGAGGTATTCAGAGAAGGCTGCTGTCTGAACCACACCAAATTTTCCCAACCTGTGGTCCCTGGCTGGCGGTGCACTCCCAGAGGCCACAGACCCTTTTCATGGTGCCTCATTGTGTGCCCTCCGGTAAAAGGATGGCGAATCAGGCGCCATTGCAGTGGGTAACACCTTCGGCGCCTAGTCGCCAAGGCCTGGCAGTAAGAAGTGTGAGTCAAGAGGCTGCCTGCAATGGCGTGAAACCAACTCAAGCTCGGTTTCGGCGTTCAACAGGGCTGTGAAGCAGCTGCCCACGCAGACACGAGAATATATTCAAAAACATTTCCTAAGAAAAAGCCTTGGTCAAATTGGACATTGCCAATGCTTTCAACTCAGTCAGAAGCAGTTTTATAGGAAACTTCCCTTCCCCTTTTATCCCTTCATAGAATCGTGGTTATAGTGGTGACTTTCCAAACATTGTTTGGGGACCTGAAATTGACTCGTGTGAGGGCTTGCAACAGGGGGACCCTTCTCGCCCCCCTTTCTATTTTGTTTGGTCATCAAGGAAGTCACGGATGCACTCTCCCAGCGAGCTCAATATACTGGTTCCTGGACGACGGTACCCTACGCTAGCTGGCACAACAGAATCTCACCGGAGGACATCAGTCAAATTAAAGACATGGGAGAAAGCCTGGGCCCTATCTTTAAACCCCACCAAATGTGAAATAGTTTTCTACCAATCAACATTGGATCCAGAAGTATTTATACCGTTTTAACCAGGAGCACGAGCCATAGTATCCAGCCAATAGCACTCCCTCCTCGGTGCTCCTCTCTTGGGTCCAATGCCATCGATCGATCCTAGGAAAAAAAGTCTCGACCTCCGGACGATGGAAAGCAGGATGAAAGATATTGACACACACGATGCCTTCTACCTACTCACCAGGTGCCTGTCCAACCCCAAAACTTACCTATTTTCTGAGATGGCATCCCCATCCTTCAGCAGTCCAAAACTCAAGGAATATGACTCTCTTCTGAAGTCCATGCTATAGAGTGTATTGAATCTTTCCTTGACAAGGACCAGTGGTTTGCGAGCCTCACTTCCGGCCGGTCAGGGCTTGGAGGGCTAGAAGTACGCAAGACCCCCCAGATTTGCTCTACCCACTTTCTTATCCTCTTCCATTGCAGCAAACGATGATAAACAAATTCTTCCTGACACCCTCAGTGACTCCAGCAGGAATAGAAGACCCTAGCATGATCATTGCCATCACCAATGGTATACTCTTGCTGCTCCGCACCAAAAACCCTAGTGCAGCACTGGCTCACAAACAGTCAACTGGGATAGCCCAATTGCTGAAAAGGTGCTTGCCAACATGCACAGGGCTGCACATCAGATAGGGAGATTGCCCGCTCCAAGGCTGTGAGTCACCTCCTCACCGGGGACTTCCTCCAAAAACCAGTTCCCATACGGCAATGGGAACGCGACTCGACCCTAAGACCCCCGTATTGCAGTGGCTCTGAGACTTGCTGCCACCAATTCACACAGAATATATGGTATTTTGCGTCGAAGTGCAAGCAACCATTACGGTCTAATGGTCCCTTGAACTGTTCCAAAAACCAAGGGCTTGGCATGCAAGACACAATGAGGGTCAACGACATCATTAAGAGAACCGCTTGCTTACACCTGGATGCCCTGCTCGAGAGGAGGCCACGATACATGCAGCAAACAATACCACAACCCAGCAAACCGCCCCCCGACGGAATCACCAACTATTCCTGGGAAGAATGGCAAGCACTTAGCATGGGACTATACCTGTGTGGTCCACACTGCTGACACCTATATTCATCAAATGTGGGGTGACGGGGAGGAGCTGCGACACAGGAGGAAGTACAATATCACAAGTACAAGGACATTAGCCTACAGGAGTATCAATTTGTCCCAGTTGGGATCAGAGACCTGGATCATGGGGAAAAAAATGCCACACGTTCCTTACAGAATTGGTTCCAGACTCATCGAACACCACCAGGGACCCATGAGGGCAGCCACTTTCATGTTCCAGACGCCTCAGCAATCGCCATCAAAGAGGGGAAATGCTTGCAGCATAACTTGGTTCACTTCCAGCCTCGGAGGAGCAGAGGAAATTCATCAATCTTTTGATACATTGTGCCATTTATTCATGTTTATGTTTTTTTTCTGAAAATGTTTTTTGTTTTATAAATAAATAATATATATATGATATATATATTAAAATTATTTAAAAAATTATATATATATATAAAATTATTTAATATATATATAATATTTATATATATATATATATATATTTTAAAATATATATAATATATAATATATTATATAAAAACCACATTGGACCCTCGGTTTAGAGTGCCCCACCACTTTTTTTTTCGGTACGAGCATAGATCGGTCGTTTTTTTTTTGTTTCGGTAAGCAAAAATTCAGGATGCGAGCTTCCCCCTCGAAACTTTTTTTAAAAAGACCTCCAAATTTTACAAAAATAAAAGTGAATAAAAAATTGGTTCATTGCGTGAGTATTATGTGTTTTCTATTGTTTAAAGCACAACGCAACAAAAATATTTATTTTCTTACCTTTAATTGTGGTGCTGGATTTTGTGGCAAATTTGTAAAAAATGGAGTTATGTTTTTGGCTCTACGGGGGGTGAGGGGATGGAAAAGGGCTCTGGTACTGAATCGATGGTTGTCGGAGTGTACTAAATTCTGTAATGGATTTTTCCTTTTATAATTCCATGCATACTTTAAAACAACTGAAGGAAATACATCACTGAAGGTAATACTTACTGCTCAAGTCAGTAAGTCACAGTTGAAAAAATTAGACCCCTTGAAAACATTGGTATTTTTTTAAAATGAGAAAACTTTCCCCACACAGGGTTTCGTCAGTCCATACAAAAGGAGAATGGTAAAAAAAGGAGGAGTTTGAGGTAATCATCCCCAGCCTTGAGTCGTGGGGTCAATTTATCAACTTGTCGGTTTTCCCCTAAAACCTTGTCTACATTCCTTCTGACACAGCAACTTTTCTTGGATCTTAATACAGAGCATGATTTATTCCACATTGGAAAAAATTGTTTCCACTACGATGCGCACCTCTCCGCCTGGGTATATAAAATACTTCTCCGCGTTTGCTGATCTTTTCAAGATTGATGGACTGCCCCAATCGACTCAAGGCTGAGGGACTATTACCTAAACACTCCCCCTGTTTTTAAACCCAAATCTCCTTTGTATGGCTGATGAAAACCACTGTTGGCGAAACGTTTCCTCATTAAAGATACCCAAGTTTTGCACATGTGTCTAAATTTTCAACTTGTGGGTTCTCTGAACCTTCATCTACAGGGCCCCATAAAACCCCTTAAGCAGCTCATAGTGCTCCCATGTGGCGATTTTCCACAAAATACTCGCCGGACTTGCTATGAGTAAACTCAACGTTTCCACCATAAACATTCAACTAAAAAAAGCCTCATTTCAAAACGCAGCCCCGCATTTCAAACTTCCACAGAAGCGTCTACACCCCCCCTGTGGATTCTGTCCCAAGAAAAAATTGGGCGAAACGGGCCCAAAGTCTTGCTGTCTGCTGAACGAACATCAAAGTGCCTGTAACAGAGACGAGGTAAGGGAACGCCTGTGTCCTCCACAGAGATCCACGGGGCATTTGTGAATGGGATGAGGCACAACCGTTCTCAACCGAGCTAGCCCTCAGACGCCGACGGTCCCTAGAAGCCTCACTAATCCCCGCCCGAAAAAATAAAAACGTAACACTGGAAACCACAAAATTTTTCCCAAAACATTAGCATAGTGATACTTAAGAGGCTAAGCACCACCAAACCCAAAAACACATGAGTCACAGATCCATTGTCACCCTCCCATCCCAACAGGATTCTTCAAGCACCAAATGCGCCCCACACCTCATCTCCGCCTAATAAAATGTTTTTCTACTCTGTATGTTGGAAGTGATCTAGGCCCCGGGGACCGAAATTTTTTCCCAATGAATTGTCATATATTTGTTTGGGGCTTTCTAAACTGACTTTCGGGTTTTATTCCCAAGGTTTATACATGATGTCGTAAAAATGGCTAACTATTCCCCATCCAACCCCGGGAAAAATATACCCTCGCCTCCGCCCCTGTTCCTAAGGCAAAAAGCCCTACCCATAACAAAACTGACTGCCCCAACTAAAACAAGTTCTTGCCTTCACTGGCGGGTTCGTCGTGACTTTTCTCGATGGTCTTCGGGCATTAACCCGGGGAGTCATCTAATATTTTTCCCTGCGGTTTTATGGAAGAATTCTGTTGACTTCGGGTTGCAAAAACATTGTGTATACAATATAAAAATTTACAAGAAATGGTGAAAAAAATTTTCCCGTTACCCTCCAAATTTCTGAGTGTAAAACTCGTCTTTAAAAACCAGATTTTGAAACAACACTGGAAAGTTTAATAAGGTTAATGATGTTACACTGGCAATATAAAACAAAATTAACAGAGTTCTTCAGATAAAAAGTCGTAATTAGACGCAGAAGTGGATTGCAACAGTCGGATGGATATTAAAGACCCAACCAGGTGCGTGTAAGCCCGGAATCTAATTATTGGAAAAAATCAGGTTTACATTCAAACATGAACACGATGATTTTCTCCCCTCACCGTCCCATTCTTGAAAGATTTGCAACGTTCGAATCGCTCGGGCCCCATCAACCTTTGATCTTTGTTCTCAAACAAACGTGCAAACAGTGCTGGGTATTCAGTCCCTTCTTAGAGAAATACTAAATTAGACAGTTAAACCCTACTGAAATTTTGAAAGACCGATTCACCCCGAGGAAAATTAACCAAGGGTTTTTGTAAATGAGACACTTATGCAACTTTTGGGGTATCTTTACTGGAAACTTTTTTCGCCAGCAGGGGTTTTTTCAGTCCAGTACAATGAACGGGAAATGTGTTGAGAAAATCAGTCCCTCACCTGAGTCGAGTGTAAACCCTTGTCATTTTACACGTTCTTCTCTGTAGGACTGAAGAAGCTATTGACGGCAAAACCCCTTTCCAAAAAAAAAATATTCAAATGTGCACAAGTGACTCTTTTTTCAACTTAAAAAATTTTTCAAAACCCTTTTATACAAATAAGATTTCCAACAGATTTTTTTCTTGAAAGGATAATAGTCTCACAGAAAAAAAACACCAAGTGTTTTCCTTATAAAGCGCTGTTTTATCATAAGATGTCAGGATGACAAAACCTTTTTATAGAAATTCTTGTCTGTCGAAAGGGTAATGAAACTAGATAATCGACGTGTCCAAATACGAGGCTAAATGTTTTCGTCATGAGGGGTCCGGGGGACATCAAACGACAGTTGCAAACACTGGCACAACATTGAGCTCTGCTTAAATCCCTTCCCGATCATTCTGGATGTGGCTGAAGTTTTTAAAAGTCAGTTGACTGCATACTCATACATAACCTACAGAATTCCCATAGTAACAAAGGACAGCTGCACCCCTTTACCACTTTCAATAAAAAATCAGCCCACTCCAGTTCTACGTTCCACGGGGCAGAAAACGGGAGCTCAAAATTTGTTTTTTGAGCAGTGGCGAGTTCGAGGACGGGGACTTCTGGGCTGCTGAAGTGATGAGAACTACAGGGGAGAAAAAATTTGCAACAATTTTCTTTGAGAAGTGACCAAAGTCAAAACCCAAAGGTCCTTTGCCGCTTTCGTGTGATTAAGGATTCTGAATCCACCCCTTACGGTCATAAAAATCAGCTCTCGTGCGTTAAAGGGACGTTCTAGTACTGAGGATTGTTCGATGACAGGATCTTTCTTGACAGAGAAGCGGGCCCCAAATCTTAATTAAATTTCGCAACAAATTATGAATCACGCTTCCCTGGATGAGCTTACCAAAGGTTGTTTTAGGATTATTCTTCTTTCCCTTTGGGCGAGATGGTTGGTGGGGTAATGAGGACAGGGTGTTTTATGATGGGAATGGCGGTAAAATGAATTTAGATGCATTGGGTGAGACGGTACTAGTACTGATAATCACTGAAATGTCATTGTAACTATTGTGCGGAGGTATAATGCGGTACTTTTGGGGGTAGCAGGTGAACTTGGGGGTGGGGGTGGTGATGGTGGTGGGGTGGGGATACTGGGGGGGTGGCACTGTTTTGGTGATTGGTGATGGTGGTATGGTGAATGTTTGGGGTGATGGTGGTACTGGTGGGATGGGAGTACTGTGGTGTTGAATTTTTGGTGGACTGTTGGTAGATTTATGGTGAACTGGGGGTGATGTGGTGATGGTGGAAATGTTTTTGGGGATGGTGATGGAAAAATTGTTGGGGTGGTGGTACGTTGGGTGGTGATGGACTGTTGGTGAGATGGTGCGGTGCTACTGGTGGTGATGATGATGGTGGGGTACGTTGGGGATGAAAAGGGTGATCTGGATATTTTTATGGGATGCTCCTTTTGAGTGCTGTCCGACAATGCTGTTGACACCACACCCCGAATAGTTCTCCCAGGGTCACAAGTGGCCCTTACAACACATTCCATTCTACGTTCTTGTAAGTAATCCAATCTGGGACGAATGAAAATTAACTCACTTGGGGTATGGCGTTTCTGGTCCCTCACCCCGTAACCTTGGCGTGACTGACTGGTCTGGGCTTTCGGTCCGTCGCAAAACCCCACAGATTTACTACAAACCCACGTTTTCCCCCAAAATTTTATTTGGGCCCAAAAAATGCTGAAAAAATGAAAGATCTTGTTTACGGGTGGGCATAAAAGGGGGAATATCCACAATACTCGGGGGGCCCTAGGGTTTTTGGTCCCAGAACCACGTGGTGCAGAAGTGAGCTCTGTGATGCTTGTCAGGGACGCTTACCTTGATGGTGTCAGTAAATCAAAACTATGAGCCAAGGCCATGATGACACTCTTTAGGGGGCCCCCTTGTTCTATTTATGCTGGAATTTTGCTTAAAAGAAAAGAAACCCTTTTTTTAAAGGGAGGTGAAATCGATGACCCCAGAAAAAGTACAGAAAACCTTCACGGCAGCTAACTAGATTTAAAAAAAATCATTTGGAATCGTTTGAAGTTCCTGAAACCCTTAAACCCCCGGAACGCAGGGGGGGGAGAAATAATTTAAAGCACCCGGAAAAAAATTTAAAGGGGGAGACCCCAAAATTGCACCGAAAATCACTTCTACGAAGCAAAGCTTGGCGACATTCAATATCCCCCCCAATGAAAAGCAGGGTTTTCACTAGCACGTTAAGAGCAACACCGGGGAATTTTCAGGGCCAAGACTGTTCAATCCTCCCGGGGGGATTACCAAAAAGACCCCCCGGTGTCTTTAACAGGCACTGGACAAGCACCTAAAGTCGGACCTGACCGCCGGGGTGGGCTGTCTTGGATTACGGCAGCCCGCAGTTTAAAAGCCTGGTTGATCGGCCTATCCACCCTGAGGCCTGTACAGACCGGGGCCCCGGGGGCGTTGACCCCGGGAAATTTCCAGGGAAAACCCAGGGAAACCCAAAAAGAGAGGAGGGCTTTTGACTCCCGTTTCTTCGATTTTTTGGGGGGCAAAGTTCTCTAGCTAAAATTTTCGTATATTAAAGGCTAACGTACCAATGTTAAGGTCCTAAACTAATTAATAACATTACGTTTACTTCTTAATTCAATATTAGTTACACTGTACAAACTAACAAACATTCCCCCCGTGGGAGGGTGTTAGTGTTGTACTGATTACTTACCCGTTTCCCCCGTGGAAATTATTTGGTCTCTCAGAAGTTCCCAGTAAAAGATGGGTTTTTGGTGGTGATGATGGTGATGATGGTATGGTGGGTTTTTTTGGTGATGATGGTGATTTGGTAGGTGGGGATGATGGGATGTGGTATTGTGGGGGTGAGGTGATGTGGACTGGGTGATAATGGTATGGGGGAGATGGTGGACGGGTGGATGATGGTGATGGGGGTGCTGGGAGTGATGGGGTACTGGGGTGATGGTGGTGAGTGGTGATGGGGGTACTGGGGTGATGGTGGTACGGGGTATGGGGTACTGGTGGGGATGATGGGGATGTGGATAGGGGATGGTGGTACTGGTGGTGATGAGGTAAGGGGGATGGTGGGACTTGTGGTGATGATGGAATGTGGTGATGGGGGTATGGTGGGGATGGGGCACTGGTGGTGATGGGGGTATGGTGGTTATGGGGGTTTCTGGGGGAGGTGGTACGGTGGTGATGATATGATGGGGGTATTTTTGGGGGATATGGTGGTACTGGTGGTGATGTGGTATGGGGGTATTGGTGGTGATGATGGGGATGGGTACTGTGGTATGATGGTAGGTGGGATGGGGATGGTGGGATGGGGTAGGGGGTGATGATGGTGAGGTGGTACGGTGTTATGGGGGTACGGGGGTGATGTGGGACTGGGAGTGTATGGATGGTGGACTGGGGGTGTGGTGGTAGGGGTGATGATGGGATGAAGGTATAGGGGGATGGGGGACGATGGTGGGGGTGGTATGGGGTAGGGGTACTGGTGGGGATGGGGTACTGGGGGAGATGATGTGAGGTGGGATGGTGGTGTTGGGGATGGTGGGACGGGGTGATGAGGTTGGGGTTTTACTAGTGGGGAGGTGGACGGTGTTGATGGTGCTACCGGGGGGATTGGTACTGGTGGTGATGGGGGTTACTGTGGTGTTGGGGGTTTTGGTGGGGGGGATGGGATGATGGTACTATGGTGATGGTGGACTGGGGAGATGATGGTACAGGGGGTGTGGATGGTGGGGGACCCGGGGGTGATGGTGGTACTGGTGGTTTTTGGTGGTACTGGGGTGATTTTGGGGGGGAAATTTTGGGGGTGATGGTGGTTTGGTGGTGATGGTACGGTGGGATTGGGATTTGGGGATGATGTTAACTGTGGTGATGGTTGTATTGGGGTTTTGGGGGGGGGGGGGGGGGGGGGGGGGGGGGGGGGGGGGGGGGGGTGTTTGGGGTGGGGGGATGGTGGTATAAAATTTATGGTGGTTTTGGTGGTGATGGTGGCTGGGGGGTGATTTTGGACTGTGGGATGGTGGTACTGGTGTTTATGGTGAACGGTGGTGATGGTGGATGGGGGGGTTTTGGTTGATGTGGAAAAAGGGGTTTATGATGGTGGTTTTGGGGGGAGGGTGAGGTGGTACTGGTGGTTGATGGTGGTAGGGGGGTGATTTGGGATGGGGGATGGGGTGTTGGGTGGGGTATGGTTTGGGGGTGTGGTTTGGTGAGAGGGATGGTGGTATGGGGGTATGGTTTGGGAAGGGGGGTGATATGGGATGGTGGGTTATAAAAAAGGGGTAAAAAGTTGAATGGGGTTGGGAGTTGATGTGTTTCTTGGGTTTTGAAAAGTAGTCATTTTTGTTTACCTTGAATTTATGTATGGTTTGGGTGTTATAAAAAAAAAAATTTTTAAAAAGGCTTAGAGGAAAAATTCCAAAATAATTTAAATTTTTAAAAATCTTTATCCCCCTGTATAAATTTAGTCGAAGACATACCTTTAAAAATTCCTTTAGAATTTCATTAAAAATTATAAAATATTAAAAATGACAATGTTTTTTTTTAGGGTAAAATTTTAATTTTTGTATGTCTAAAAGGGGAAATTAAAAAAAGAAAATTAAATAAATAAAATTTAAAATAAAAAAAACATCTCTTTAAAAAAAAAGTGCTAAGCCCAAAAAACAAATAACAAGTACCGTCGGACAAAAAATTAAACAAATAGGGGAATTCAATTGGAAAGTAAAAAATTTTTGAAAAGTTAGGGAAAAAATTCCTATGTCAAATCACAATTTTAAACAAGTAGGCAAAGATCCCCCTATTTCGGGGCAATTCAACAAACAGCCTGAAAATAAAAAAAATGCTTAAGCCCAAATAACAATAAAACAGCACTGCCAACAGTCCATAAAAGGGGGGAAAATTTTTTGGGGTATTAACCCCCCAAGTAGACCAACTAATCTTCCCGGGGAAGGACCCCTTCCCCCCCTAAAGGGAATCCGGGGGCGGCCCCGAAAACCGGAAGTAAAACAAAAATTTTCAAAAATTAGGCAAAAACTTTAAAAATGAGACTTAAAATTTCATCCCACCCCAAAAACAAACTAGTCAAATAAAATCCAAGTCTATATAGTTTTTTTTGAATTAAAAAATAAAATTATAGAAAAGTTTAAAAAAAATGAAAAAAAAAAAGGCCTTTGCGGAAAAGTCCAAAAACCCGCACAAAAAAAGGGGAAACTTAGCGAGTTTGGGCCCTTCCTTCAAATCACGTGATTTTTTGGTCCAAGCGACCCAAATCGCAAAAATTTCAAAGTGGGGTTATTTGGAACTGAAAGATAATTACTTCAACCCCCAATAGGGTTCAAATTAAAAAAGGGGGGAAATTATGGTGGGTTTTTGAAATTTTTTTTTTGGGGGGTTTTTACTGTTGGTGGAATGGGGGTTTGGGTTGTTTGGGGGAGGTTTGGGGGATTTTTTGGTAAAATTGGGGTTTTAAAAAAATGGGGGACTTTTGGGGAATGGTAAGGGGGGAAGTTGGGGGGGATGGGTTTTATTTATGTGGGGGGAATTTGTGAAATGTAATATGGGCTATGGACTGAAAATTGGGGTTTTAAATGGGGATGTGGAAATTTTGGGTGGTGGGGGCATGTTTTGATGGTGAGGGCATGGTGACGTTTGGTGTTTTGGTTTGGGGTTGGGGGGATGATGGTGATTTTTTATAAAATTGTAATTGGGGGTTTGGTGGTAATTTTTTGGGGGTGGGAAAAGGTGGTGTACTGTTTTTGGTGGGAGGGGGGTTTGTTGGTGGTGATGATGGTTCTTGGGGGCGATGTTGTTTATGTGGTCTTTTTTTTGTGAATGAAATTTTTTGGAGCATAATGATGATTATGTTATTATGATTGATGATAGTGATGGTTTTGTTCAGTGATATTGATGAAAATTGTAAGTGTGATGATAAATGATGGCGTTATGTAAAGCTTTGTGATAATTTTGACTTTCTGTGTCACTGTTGATGTTGCCAATGATGATCGGTGATGGTGTCAATAGTGCAGAATAGAAGCTTGTTGGTGACATTCGTGATAATTTTTGCTTGATGGTGACGATGTGTGTACTGGTGATAAGGATGCATTTGAGAGTGATGGTTGTAAGAGTGATGAATATTGTGGTGATGCCGGTAAGTAATAATGCAAAGAGTAATGAATATAATGATGGTGATTGTGATGAATAAAGAGATGATGCTAATGACAGTGATGTTTTTAGCGTAATGATTATATTTATAGGTTACAATTTTTGTCGTAGTGATGAATAGGGGTTTCTGAATGATGAGATTTTTGAAGATAGACATTGATCCTAGCCGACAAACCGTAATTTCTCATTTGTCCGCCACCGTTTTACAGTATTACTTTTCGTTAACTTAAAAAGGGAAGTTGACAATCAGCACTGGGTTGACCCATTCGCTCAGGGGACTTATTGGACAACTAGTAAAGGTGTCTCTTCATCGTTGACAAATCTGCTGGACAAACTTATGTATAAATGCACACGTGTGTGCAGATACGGTCTTTGTTTACTGCAACGGTGAGCAGATAATTGTCTTTGTTCTGACCGGTTGAGCAAGATATTGTCTTTGTTACTGCTCCGGTCTGAGCAGAGTTTGTCTTGTTTACTGCACCGGTGAGCCAGATATTGTCCTTTGGTTACTGCAACGGTGAGTCCAGATATTGTACTTGTTGTTAGACGCACCGGTGAGCCAGATATTGTACGATTTGTTACTGCACCGGTGAAGCCAAGATATTTGTCTTTGTTACTGCACCGGTGAGCCAGATATTGTCTTTGTTACTACACCTGTGAGCCAGATATTGTCTTTACTACTGCACCGGTGAGCCAGATATTGTCTTTGTTACTGCACCAGTGAGCCAGATATTGTCTTTGTTACTGTACCAGTGAGCCAGATATTGTTTTTGTTACTGCACCAGTGAGCCAGATATTGTTTTTGTTACTGCACCAGTGAGCCAGATATTGTTTTTGTTACTGCACCAGTGAGCCAGATATTGTCCTTGTTATTGCACCGGTGAGCCAGATATTGTCTTTGTTACTGCACCGGTGAGCCAGATATTGTCTTTGTTACTGCACCAGTGAGCCAGATATTGTCTTTGTTACTGCACCGGTGAGCCAGATATTGTCTTTGTTTCTGCACCGGTGAGCCAGATATTGTGTTTGTTACTGCACCAGTGAGCCAGATATTGTCTTTGTTACTGCACCGGTGAGCCAGATATTGTGTTTGTTACTGCATCAGTGAGCCAGATATTGTCATTGTTACTGCACCGTTGAGCCAGACATTATGTTTGTTACTGCACCAGCGAGCCAGATATTATGTTTGTTACTGCACCAGTGAGCCAGATATTGTCTTTGTTACTGCACCGGTGAGCCAGATATTGTTTTTGTTACTGCAACGGAGAGCCGGATATTGTCTTTGTTACTGCACCGGTGAGCCAGATATTGCCTTTGCTACTGCACAGGTGAGCCAGATATTGTTTTTGTTACTGCAACGGAGAGCCAGATATTGTCTTTGTTACTGCACCGGTGAGCCAGATATTGTTTTTGTTACTGCAACGGAGAGCCGGATATTGTCTTTGTTACTGCATCAGTGAGCCAGATATTGTCTTTGCTACTGCACCGGTGAGCCAGATATTGTTTTTGTTACTGCAACGGAGAGCCGGATATTGTGTTTGTTACTGCACCAGTGAGCCAGATATTGTCTTTGTTACTGCACCAGTGAGCCAGATATTGTTTTTGTTACTGCACCGGAGAGCCGGATATTGTGTTTGTTACTGCACCAGTGAGCCAGATATTGTCTTTGTTACTGCGTCAGTAAGCAAGATATTGTCATTGTTACTGCACTGGTGAGCCAGACATTGTCTTTGTTACAGACCTCTCTCGTATTAGCATTGGTAATTACCTGCAGTACTTGTAGCTGTAAGAGCAGAGGTATGCTGGTGGTGTTCCAGGTGTGTGTTCCAGTGGTGGTGTTCCAGGTGTGTGTGCAAGTGTTGGTGTTCCAGGTGTGTGTGCCAGTGGTGGTGTTCCAGGTGTGTGTGTGCCAGTGGTGGTGTTCCAGGTGTGAGTGCAAGTGGTGGTGTTCCAGGAGTGTGTGCCAGTGGTGGTGTTCCAGGTGTGTGTGCAAGTGGTGGTGTTCCAGGAGTGTGTGCCAGTGGTGGTGTTCCAGGTGTGTGTGCAAGTGGTGGTGTTCCAGGTGTGTGTGCCAGTGGTGGTGTTACAGGTGCCTGTACAAGTTGAGGTGTTCCAGGTGTGTGTGTGCCAGTGATGGTGTTCCAGGTGTGTGTGCAAGTGGTGGTGTTCCAGGTGTGTGTGCAAGTGGTGGTGTTCCAGGTGTGTATGTGCCAGTGATGGTGTTCCAGGTGTGTGTGCAAGTAGTGGTGTTCCAGGTGTGTGTGTGACAGTGTTGGTGTTCCAGGAGTGTGTGTGCGTGCACAAGTGGTGATGTTCCAGGTGTGTGTGCAAATGGTGGTGTTCCAGGTGTTTGTGCCAGTGGTGGTGTTCCAGGTGTGTGTGCAAATGGTGGTGTTTCAGGTGTGTGTGACAGTGGTGGTGTTCCAAATGTGTGAGCAATTGGTGGTGTTCCAGGTGTGTATGCAAGTGGTGGTGTTCCAAATGTGTGTGTTAGTGGTGGTGTTCCAGGTGTGTGTGGTAGTGGAGGTGTTCCAGGTGTGTGTGGTAGTGGTGGTGTTCCAGGTGTGTGTGGTAGTGGTGGTGTTCCAGGTGTGTGTGCCAGTGGTGGTGTTCAAGGTGTGTGTGCAACTTTTGGTGTTCCAGGTGTGTGCGGTAGTGGTGGTGTTCCAGGTGTGTGTGGTAGAGGTGGTGTTCCAGGTGTCTGTGGTAGTGGTGGTGTTCCAGGTGTGTGTGCAAGTGGTGGTTTTCCAGGTGTGTGTGGTAGTGGTGGTGTTCCAGGTGTGTGTGCAAGTGGTGGTGTTCCAGGTGTATGTGCAAGTGGTGATGTTCCAGATGTGTGTGCAAGTGGTGATGTTCCAGGTGTGTGTGCAAGTGGTTGTGTTCCAGGTGTGTGTGCAAGTGGTGGTGTTTCAGGTGTGTGTGCAAGTGGTGATGTTCCAGGAGTTTGTGCCAGTGGCTGTGTTCCAGGTGTGTGTGCAAGTGGTGGTCCAGGTGTGTGTGCAAGTGTTGGTGTTCCAGGTGTGTGAGCAAGTGGTAGTGTTCCAGGTGTGTATGCAAGTGGTGGTGTTACAGATGTGTGTGCAAGTGGTGGTGTTCCAGGTGTGGTGTGTGCCAGTGGTGGTGCTCCAGGTGTATGTGGTAGTGGTGATGTTCCAGGTGTGTGTGGTAGTGGTGGTGTTCCAGGTGTGTGTGGTAGTGGTGGTAGTCCAGGTGTGTGTGGTAGTGGTGGAGTTCCAGGTGTGTGTGGTAGTGGTGGTGTTCCAGGTGTGGGGTGGTAGTGGTGGTGTTCCAGTGTGTGTGAAAGTGGGGGTGTTCAGGTGTGTGTGGTAGTGGTGGTGTTCCAGGTGTGTGTGCAAGTGGTGGTGTTCCAGGTGTGTGTGGTAGTGGTGGTGTTCCAGGTGTGTGTGGTAGTGGTGGTGTTCCAGGTGTGTGTGCAAGTGGTGGTGTTCCAGGTGTGTGTGGTTAGTGGTGGTGTTCCAGGTGTGTGTGGTAGTGGTGGTGTTCCAGGTGTGAGTGCAAGTGGTGGTGTTCCAGGTGTGTGTGGTAGTGGTGGTGTTCCAGGTGTGTGTGCAAGTGGTGGTGTTCCAGGTGTGTGTGCAAGTGGTGGTGTTCCAGGTGTAGTGTGCAAGTGGTGGTGTTCCAGGTGTGTGTGGTAGTGGTGGTTTTTCCAGGTGTGTGTGGTAGTGGTGGTGTTCCAGGTGTGAGTGCAAGTGGTGGTGTTCCAGGTGTGTGTGGTAGGGGTGGTGTTCCAGGTGTGGTGAGTGCAAGTGGTGGTGTTCCAGGTGTGTGTGCAAGTGGTGGTGTTCCAGGTGTGTGTGCAAGTGGTGGTGTTCCAGGTGTGTGTGGTAGTGGTGTTGTTCAAACTATATTATTCCAGCATTGATGTGTTATGCTGATTCTGATGCATAGAATGAGCATAATTGGTATCAGTAAAGATTTCTAGCTTTTATCTTGTTGCTTTCTTCAATGTATTGTTTTATACCTGTGAAGGCAGTGTAGCAGTGTGTTGTGTAATTATTGTGAAGGCAGTGTGGCAGTGTGTTGTGTAATTATTGTGAAGGCAGTGTAGCAGTGTGTTGTGCAATCATTGTGAAGGCAGTGTAGCAGTGTGTTGTGCAATCATTGTGAAGGCAGTGTGGCAGTGTGTTGTGTAATTATTGTGAAGGCAGTGTAGCAGTGTGTTGTGTAATTATTGTGAAGGCAGTGTGGCAGTGTGTTGTGCAATTATTGTGAAGGCAGTGTACGAGTGTGTTGTGCTATCATTGTGAAGGCAGTGTAGCAGTGTGTTGTGCAATCATTGTGAAGGCAGTGTAGCGGTGTGTTGTGCAATTATTGTGAAGGCAGTGTAGCAGTGTGTTGTGCAATTATTGTGAAGGCAGTGTAGCAGTGTGTTGTGCAATCATTGTGAAGGCAGTGTAGCAGTGTGTTGTGCAATTATTGTGAAGGCAGTGTAGCGGTGTGTTGTGCAATTATTGTGAAGGCAGTGTAGCAGTGTGTTGTGCAATCATTGTGAAGGCAGTGTAGCGGTGGTGTTTGTGCAATTATTGTGAAGGCAGTGTAGAAAGTGTGTTGTGCAATCATTGTGAAGGCGGTGTAGCAGTGTGTTGTGCAATCATTGTGAAGGCAGTGTAGCGGTGTGTTGTGGCAATTATTGTGAAGGCAGTGTAGCAGTGTGTTGTGCAATCATTGGGGAAGGCAGTGTAGCGGTGTGTTGTGCAATCATTGTGAAGGCAGTGTAGCAGTGTGTTGTGCAATCATTGTGAAGGTGGTGTAGCAGTGTGTTGTGCAATCATTGTAGAGGCAGTGTAGCAGTGTGTTGTGCAATCATTGTGAAGGCAGTGTAGCAGTGTGTTGTGCAATCATTGTGAAGGCAGTGTAGCAGTGTGTTGTGCAATCATTGTGAAGGTGGTGTAGCAGTGTGTTGTGCAATCATTGTGAAGGCGGTGTAGCAGTGTGTTGTGCAATTATTGTGAAGGCAGTGTAGCGTGTGTTGTGCAATCATTGTGAAGGCAGTGTAGCAGTGTGTTGTGCAATCATTGTGAAGGCAGTGTAGCAGTGTGTTGTGCAATCATTGTGAAGGCGGTGTAGCAGTGTGCTGTGCAATCATTGTGAAGGCAGTGTAGCAGTGTGTTGTGCAATCATTGTGAAGGCAGTGTAACAGTGTGTTGTGCAATCATTGTGAAGGTAGTGTAGCAGTGTGTTGTGCAATCATTGTGAAGGCGGTGTAGCAGTGTGTTGTGCAATCATTGTGAAGGCAGTGTAGCAGTGTGTTGTGCAATCATTGTGAAGGCAGTGCAGCAGTGTGTTGTGCAATCATTGTGAAGGCAGTGTAGCAGTGTGTTGTGCAATCATTGTAAAGGGCAGTGTAGCAGTGTGTTGTGCAATCATTGTGAAGGTAGTGTAGCAGTGTGTTGTGCAATCATTGTGAAGGCGTTTTTGTAGCAGTGTGTTGTGCAATCATTGTGAAGGGGGTTTGTAGCAGTGTGTTGTGCAATCATTGTGAAGGCAGTGTTAGCAGTGTGTTGTGCAATCATTGTGAAGGCGGTGTAGCAGTGTGTTGTGCAATCATTGTGAAGGCAGTGTAGCAGTGTGTTGTGAAATTCATTGTGAAGGCAGTGTAGCAGTGTGTTGTGCAATCATTTTTGAAGGTGTGTGTAGCAGTGTGTTGTGCAATCATTGTGAAGGCAGTGTAGCAGTGTGTTGTGCAATCATTGTGAAGGCAGTGTAGCAGTGTGTTGTGCAATCATTGTGTAGGCAGTGTAGCAGTGTGTTGTGCAATCATTGTGTAGGCGGTGTAGCAGTGTGTTGTGGAATAATATTTCCTCTCTGGGTTGTGATGGATCCTGTTTATTACATAACTCTGATGTATGTATGACGATTAATTTGGGCTCACTTTGACCTGCGTTGTTTGCTTGCTTTCTGAGTGTGAAAGAGAAGATCCAGCACAACAAGCTGGACAATGTCACGACCTTTACACAACTTCCTTTGTAAAGGAGGAGGTAAATATTCCCTTTACGTCGCATACGTTTTATTTGTTGCATCAACAGTTAAAGTTCTCTATCATCTTGGGGTCACTTGCTCATGTGTGTGTCATCAGGATTTTGATCCTGTGTACCTATGTATGTGTGTGTACATTTATCCACTTTTTATATGCCTTTGTGTGGTACTAAGTCTGTTATTCTTGACTAAAAAATTACCTAATTAATGTAATCTCTGCTATGATAGACTTGATCAATGATGGTGATATGATACTTGCTTCTTACGACTTTGTTTTTAAACTACTGTGTTCTCGAATGCTGCTATCTCTGTCTTGCAACTCTTGCATTGGTAAGTGCTTATGTGTTTCTTATAAAATCCTTGAGTTTATAAGTGTTGTTCTTTTGCCGGACTCTAGTGTTAGTGGTTTGCTTTGATTTTGTAACATGTTTTGATGAATATTGCTTTCTTTGTTAAGTAGCGTTTGTGTTGGTTAGTGTTGCTGTGTTATGCTTGGGTGAGTGTGCTTGTACTAACCTAATTGTGGCGAGGATTGTTCGTGTTTTCCCTTTTTACTTTAAGGGTATGGTTCACACTATATGGTCTGTGGGGGGGTGTTAAGAAAAAGCTTATGAAG
>NC_069460.1:29100945-29131604 GCF_026875155.1 Cherax quadricarinatus | reverse complement strand
CACACTGCTACATCTGCCTTCACAATATTACACAACACACTGCACCTGCCTACACAATGATTGCACAACACACTGCTACCACTGCCTTACAAATGATGCACAAAACACACTGCTACACCACCTTCACAATGATTGCACAACACACTGCTACACCACCTTCACAATGATTGCACAACACACTGCTACACACCTTCACCCAAAGATTGCACAACACACTGCTACACCGCCTACACAATGATTGCACAACACCTGCTACACCGCCTACACAATGATTGCACAACACACTGCTTTCACCGTTACACAATGATTGCACAACACACTGCTACACCGCTACACAATGAATTGCAAACAACACACCCGCTACAACCCCCCTACACAATGATTGCACAAACACATGCTACACCGCTTACACAATGATTGCACAAAAACACTGCTACACCGCCTTCAAATGATTGCACAACACACTGCTACACCGCCTCACAATGATTGCACAACACACTGCTACACCGCCTACACAATGATTGCACAACACACTGCTACACCGCCTTACACAATGATTGCACAACACACTGCTACACCGCCTTCACAATGATTGCACAAACACTGCTACAACCGCCCACACAATGATTGCACAAACACTGCTACACCGCCTACACAATGATTGCACAACACACGCTACACCCCCTACACAATGATTGCACAACACACTCTCAAAACCGCCTCACAATGATTGCACAAACACGCTACACCTTCACAATGATTGCACAACACACTGCTACACCGCCTTCACAATGATTGCACAACACACTGCTACACCGCCTTCACAATGATTGTACAACACACTACTACACGCCTTCACAATATTTCACAACACACTGCCACACTGCCTTCACAATGATTGCACAACACACTGCCACACTGCCTTCACAATTATTGCACAACACATTGCTACACTGCCTTCACAATGATTGCACAACACACTGCTACACTGCCTTCACAATGATTGCACAACACACTGCCACACTGCCTTCACAATTATTGCACAACACATTGCTACACTGCCTTCACAATGATTGCACAACACATTGCTACACTGCCTTCACAATGATTGCACAACACATGCTACACTCTTCACAATAAAGACACAAACACTTGCTACACTGCCTTCACAATTGATTGACAACACACTGCTACAACCGCCTTCACAATGATTGCACAACACACTGCTACACCGCCTACACAATGATTGCACAACACACTGCTACACCCTTCACAATGATTGCCAACACACTGCTACAAACCCCCTTCACAATGATTGCACAACACTCTGCTACACCGCCTTCACAATGATTGCAAAAAACACTACTTTCACTGCCTTCACAATGGGTTGCACAACACACTGCCACACTGCCTTCACAAATGATTGCACAACAAAACTGCCACACTGCCTTCACAATTATTGCACAACACATTCTACACTGCCTTCACAATGATTGCACAACACACTGCTAAAACTGCCTTCCCCCAATGATTGCCAAACACACTGCCCACTGCCTTCACAAAATTGCACAACACATTGCAACCAACCTGCCTTCAAAAAATGATTGCACCCAAAACATGCTACACTGCCTTCCCCAATGATTGCACAAAAACATTGCACACTGCCTTCACAATTATTGCACAACACATTGCTACCCGCCTTCACAAAGATTGCAAAAACAACATTTCTACATCCTTTCCAGTTCCAACACATTTACATGCCCCTTTTTGCACAACACATTGCTACACGCCTCACAATGATTGCACAACACATTGCTACACTGCCTTCACAATGATTGCACAACACACTGCTAAAACACCGCCTACACAATGATTGCACAACACACTGCTACAAACCCCCTACACAATGATTACAACACACTGCTACACCACTTCACAATGATTGCACAACACAACTGCTACACTGCCTTACAATGATTGCACAACACACTGCACACTGCCTTCACAATGATTGCACAACACACTGCTACACCGCCTTCACAATGATTCACAACACACTGCTACACTGCCTTCACAATGATTGCCAACACAAATGCCACAACTTCACATGATTGCACAACACACGCTACACTGCCTTCAAAAATGAATTGCACAACACACTGCTACACGCCTACAATGGTTGCACAACACACTGCTACCCCGCCTTCACAATGATGCCCCACACACTGCTTCACCACCTTCACAATGATTGCACCCAAAACCATGCTACACGCTTCACAATGATTGCACAAAACACTGGGTACACCCCTTCACAATGATTGCACAACACACTGCTACACTGCCTTCACAATGATTGCACAACCACTGCTACACTGCCTTTACAATGATTGACACCACCTGCTACACTCCTTCACATTAAATTCACAACACACGCTACACGCCTTACAATGATTGCACAACAAAACTGCTACAACTGCCTTCACAATGATTGCACAACAACCCCTGCTCACCCCTTCACCCAAATTATTGCACAACACACTGCTACACCTACTTCACAATAATTCACAACCCCATGCTACACTGCCTTCACAATGATTGCACAACACACTGCTACACACCTTCACAATGATTGCACAACACACTGCTACACTACCTCACAATAATTCACAACACACTGCTAAAACTCCTTCACAATGATTGCACAACACACTGCTACACCGCCTTCACAATGATTGCACAACACACTGCTACACCACCTTCACAATAATTCACAACACACTGCTACACCGCCTTCACAATGATTGCACAACACACTGCACACCTTCACAATATTGCACAACACACTGCTACACCCCTTCACAATGATTGCACAACACACTGTTTCATACCTTCACAATAAATTCACAACACACTGCTACACGCCTTTACAATGATTGCACAACACACGCTACACCCCCTTCACAATGATTGCACAACACACTGCAACCCCCTTCACAATGATTGCACAACACCTGCTACACGCCTTCACAATATTACACACACACTGCTACACTGCCTTCACAATGATTGCACAACACACTGCTACACCACCTTCACAAAGATTCACAACACAACTGCACACTCCCCTTCACAATGATTCACAACACACTGGGTACACGCCTCACAATAAATTCACCCAAAACGACACACCCCTTTACATGAATGCACAACACACTGAAAAACTGCTTCACATTGATTGCACCAACACAACTGCTACACTGCCTTCACAATGATTGCACAACACACTGCTACAAACCACCCAATAATTAAAAACACTGCTACCCCCTTCACAATATTTCACAACACACTGCTACACCACCTTCACAATGATTCACAACACACTGCTACACAACCCTTCACAAAGATTACACAACACACTGCTACCCCACTTCAACAATGATTACAAACACCCCTGCCCCACGCCTTCCCCATGATTACACAACACACTCTACACCGCCTTCACAATAAATTTCACAACACACTGCTACACACCCTTCACAATGATTGCACAACACACTGCTAACCGCCTTCACAATGATTGCACAACCACTGCACACTCCTTCACAAGATTGCCCAACACACTGCTACACTGCCTTCACAATAATTACACAACACACTGCCACACTGCCTTCACAATAATTACACAACACACTGCTACACTGCCTTCACAATAATTGCACAACACAACTGCTACAACGCCCTTCACAATAATTACACGAACACACTGCCTACACTGCCTTCACAATGATTACACAACACACTGCTACACTGCCTTCACAATAATTGCACAACACACTGCTACACTGCCTTCACAATAATTGCACAACACACTGCTACACTGCCTTCACAATGATTGCGACACAACACACTGCCTACACTACCTTCACAATGATTGCACAACACACTGCTACACTGCCTCACAATATTACACAACACACTGCCACACTGCCTTCACAATAATTCACAACACACTGCTACAACTGCCTTCACAATAATTGCACAACACACTGCTACACTGCCTTCACAATAATTACACAACACACTGCCACACTGCCTTCACAATAATTACACAACACACTGCTACACTGCCTTCACAATAATTGCACAACACACTGCTACACTGCCTTCACAATGATTACACAACACACTGCTACACTGCCTTCACAATAATTACACAACACACTGCTACACTGCCTACACAATGATTGCACAACACACTGCTACACTGCCTACACAATGATTGCACAACACACTGCTACACCACCTTCACAATGATTGCACAACACGACACACCTTACACCACTCTCCTTCACAATGATTGCACAACACACTGCTAACCACCTTCACAATGATTGCACAACACAACTGCTACAACTGCCTACACAATGATTGCACAACACTCTGCTACACCGCCTACACAATGATTGCACAACACACTGCTACAACCGTCTACACAATGATATGCACAACACACTGCTACAACACCGCTTCACACAATGAATGCACAACACACTGCTACAAACAACCCGCCTACACATGATTGCACAACACACTGCTACACCGCTTACACAATGATTGCACAACACACTGCTACACCGCCTTCACAATGATTGCACAACACACTGCTACACCGCCTACACAATGATTGCACAACACACTGCTACACCGCCTACACAATGATTGCACAACACACTGCTACACCGCCTACACAATGATTGCACAACACACTGCTACACCGCCTTCACAATGATTGCACAACACACTGCTACACCGCCTACACAATGATTGCACAACACACTGCTACACCGCCTACACAATGATTGCACAACACACTGCTACACCGCCTACACAATGATTGCACAACACACTGCTACACCGCCTACACAATGATTGCACAACACACTGCTACACTGCCTTCACAATGATTGCACAACACACTGCTACACCGCCTTCACAATGATTGCACAACACACTGCTACACCGCCTTCACAATGATTGTACAACACACTACTACACTGCCTTCACAATGATTGCACAACACACTGCCACACTGCCTTCACAATGATTGCACAACACACTGCCACACTGCCTTCACAATTATTGCACAACACATTGCTACACTGGCCTTCACAATTGATGCACAACCACACTGCTACACTGCCTTCACAATGATTGCACAACACACTGCCACACTGCCTTCACAATTATTGCACAACACATTGCTACACTGCCTTCACAATGATTGCACAACACATTGCTACACTGCCTTCACAATGATTGCACAACACATTGCTACACTGCCTTCACAATTATTGCACAACACATTGCTACACTGCCTTCACAATGATTGCACAACACACTGCTACACCGCCTACACAATGATTGCACAACACACTGCTACACCGCCTACACAATGATTGCACAACACACTGCTACACTGCCTTCACAATGATTGCACCCAAAACCACTGCTACACCGCCTTCACAATGATTGCACAACACACTGCTACACCGCCTTCACAATGATTGTAACAACACACTAACACTGCCTTTTACAATGATTTCACAACAACACTGCCACACTGCCTTCACAATGATTGCACCAAAAACACTGCCACACTGCCTTCACATTATTGCACAACACATTGCTACCTGCCTTCACAATGATTGCACAACACACTGCTACAAAATGCCTTCACAATGATTGCACAACAACCCCTCCACCACACTGCCTTCACAATTATTGGCACAACACATTGCTACACTGCCTTCACATGATTGCACAACACATTTGCTACACTGCCTTCACAATGATTGCCCCAAACACATTGCTACACTGCCTTCGCAATTATTGCACAACACATTGCTACCCTGCCTTCACAATGATTGCACAACACATTGCTACACTGCCCTTCACAAGAATTTCACAACAAAATTGCTACCACTGCCTTCACAATTATTTCACAACACCTTGCTACACTGCCTTCACAATGATTGCACAACACATTGCTACACTTGCCTTCACAATGATTTGCACAACACAAATGCTTTCACCGCCTACACAATGATTGCACAACACACTGCTAAAAAAACCGCCTACACAATGATTGCACAACAAAACTGCTACAACCACCTTCACAATGATTGCACAAACACACCTGCTACACTGCCTTCACAATGTTCACACACACACTGCTACACTGCCTTCACAATGATTGCACAACACACTGCTACACTGCCTTCACAAAGTTGCACAACACACTGCTACAACTGCCTTCACAATGATTGCACAACCCCACTCTACACCACCTTCCCCAATGATTGCACAACACACTGCTACACTGCCTTCACAATGATTGCACAACCACTGCTAAACTGCCTTCACAATGATTGCACAACACACTGCTAACCAACCGCCTTCACAATGATTTTCCACAAACCCCACTGCTACACACCTTCACAATGATTGCACCACACACTGCTACACTGCCTTCACAATGATTGCACAACACACTGCTACACCACCCCTTCACAATGATTGCACAACACACTGCTACACTGCCTTCACAATGATTGCACACACACTGCTACCACTGCCTTCACAATGATTGCACAACACACGGGTACACTACCTTCACAAAAATTACACAACACACCCGCTACACTGCCTTCACATGATTGCACCAAAACACTGCTAACTGCACACTCCTTTACAATGATTGCACAACACACTGCTACAAACCACCTTCACAATGATTGCCCCAACACACTGCTACACTACCTTCACAATAATTACACAACACACTGCTACACTGCCTTCACAATGATTGCACAAACACACTGCTACACCCCCCTTCACAATGATTTCAACAACACACTGCTAAAACCTACCTTCACAATAATTACACCACACACACTGCTACACTGCCTTCACCCAAAGATTTCACAACACACTGCTACACTGCCTTCACAATGATTGCAACCCAAAACATGCTACACTACCTTCACAATAATTACAACAACACACTGCTACACTGCCTTCACAATGATTGCACAACCCCACTGCTACCCAAAACCACCTTCACCAATGAATTGCACAAAAACACTGCTACACCACCTTCACAAAGATTGCACAAAAACACTGCTACACTACCTCACAATAATTACACAACACACTGTCTACACTGCCTTCACAATGAATGCACAACACACTGCTACACCACCTTCACAATGATTTGCACAACACACTGCTACAACCACCTTCACAATGATTGCACAACACTTGCTACACTACTGCCTTCACAATAAAATTACACACACCTCTCACTGCCTTCACAAAAGATTGCACAACACACTGCTACACCACCTTCACAAGATTAACCAACACACTGCTTAAAACCACCTTCACAATGATTCCACAACACACTGCTACACTGCCTTCCACAATAATTACACATCACATGCTACACTGCCTTCACAATGATGCCAACACACTGCACACTGCCTTCACAGTGATTGCACAAACACACTGCCCACAACTGCCTTCACAATGTTGCACAACACCTGCTACAAAACCACCTTCACAATAATTACACAAATTACTGCTACAACCTCCTTCACAATAATTACACAAAACACACTGCTACACCAAACCCTTCACAATGATTACACAACACACTGCTACACCACCTTCACAATGATTACACAACACACGGCTACACCACCTTCACAATGATTACAGAACACACTGCCCACACTGCCTTCACAATGATTACACAACACACTGCTACACTGCCTTCACAATAATTGCAACAACACAAATGCTACACCCACCTTCCAATGATTGCACAACACACTGCTACACTGCCTTCACAATGATTGCACAACACACTGCTACACTACCTTTACAATGATTGCACAACACACTGCTACACTGCCTTCCCCAATAATTACCACAACACACTGCCACACTGCCCTTCAAAAATTATTGCACAACACAATGCCCCCACTGCCTTCACAAGGAAATTGGGCCCAAAACACTGCCCCACTGCCTTCACAATTTATTACACAACACACTGCCCCCACTGCCTTTTACAATAATTTTCACAACCCCACCCGCTACACCCAAACCTTTACAATAATTGCAAAAAAACACTGCTAAAACTGCCTTTTACAATAATTGCACAAAAAACACTGCACACTGCCCTTTACAATGATTTTCCAAACACACTGCTACATGCCTTCCCCAATGATTGCACAACACACTGCTACACGCCTTCACAATAAATTTCACAAAAACCCCTCCCCCAAGGGCCCTTTAAAAGGGGATAAAACCCTTTCCCTTGAAAAAAAAGGAAACAAGATAAAAGCTAAAATCCTTTTCTGATTCCAAAAATTTCTCATTCTTGCATCAGAATCGCATAACACAAAAATTTTGGAATAATTTTACTTGACAACACCATAACCCCAACCCCCCCTGGAACACCACCACTTGCACCACACCTGGAACACCAAAAACTACTACACACACCCGGAAAAACCACCACTTGCACACACACCTGGAACACCACCCCTTTGCACCAAAACCTGGAACACCCCCACTACCACCCAAAACCTGGAACACCACCACTTGCACCCCACACCTGGAACCCCCACCCCACCAACACCACCTGGAACCAAACCCCCACTACCACACACAAACCCGGGAAAACCCCCCACTTGCCCCACACAAACCCGGGAAAACCAAACCCCTTCCCCCACACACCTGGAGCTCCACCCCTTAAAACCCACACACCTGGAACACCCCCACTCCACACACCCCCTGGAACACCCCCATACCACACCACCCGGAACTTCACCACTTGCAACACAGCCTTTGGAAAAAACCCCCACTCCAAAACACACCTGGGAAAACCCCACTACCACAACACCCGGAGCTCCACCACACCACACACAAACCCGGAACCCACCACTAACCCCACACACCTGGAAAACCCCACTACCCCACACACCTGGGGAAATTAAACCCCTTGCCCCACACATTGGAAAAAAAACCCCCCCACTACCCCACACACCTGGGAAAACCACTACTACCACACACACCTGGGCCCCCAACCACTACCACACACACCTGGAAAAAACCACCCCTACCAAACCCAAATGGAACACCACCACTACCACACCACCCTGGGGCTCCACCCCTAAACCCCACCCCAAACCCGGGGAAAACCACCACTACCACACACAATGGAAAAACCACCCCCTTGCACCCCACCCCGGAAAAACCACCCACTTCACTCACAAACCCGGAAAAACCACCCCTTTCCACACACCCCCTGGGAAAAACCACCACTACCAAAAAACACCGGGGAAAACCACCACCTTTCACACACACCTTGAAAACCCACCACTACCCCCACAACCTGGGAAAAAACCCCCCACTACCCAAAAACACCTGGGGAAATTCCCAATTGCACACACATCTGGAAACACCAACCCCCAAATACCACACACACCTGGAACACCCCACTTTCCACACAACCGGAGCTCCCCCACTACCAACAAAACCTGGGAAACCCCCCACTACCCAAAACCCCACATGGAACACCACCACTACCACAAAACACCCGGAACTTTTACCACTTGCACAAAACCCTCTGGAAAAACCACCACCCACCACACACACCGGGAAAAACCCCTTCACCCCCACACCTGGGGGCTCCCCCACTACCACACACACCTGGAACAAACCCCCACTACCACACACACCTGGAACACCACCACTACCACACACACCTGGAAACTCCCCCAAATACCACACACACCTGGAAAAACCACCCCTACCCCCCACAAACCTGGAAAAACCCCCACTTGCAAAAACCCACCTGGGGAAGGAAAACCCTCCACCACCCCCCCCCCAAAAAACCCGGAACACCCCCACTTGCACACACACCTGGAAAACCACCCCCTTGCCCAAAACACCTGGAACACCACCACTACCACACACACCTGGAACTCACCACTACCACACACACCCTGGGGAAAAACCCCCCACTACCACACCACCTGGAACTTCACCACTTGCACACAAAATCTGGAACACCCCCATACCCCACACAAACCCGGGAAAACCCCCTAACTTTTTTTCCCCCCACAACCCCCTGGGGCTTTCCCCCACTACCACACACACCCGGAAAACACCACCACTACCAAAAACACCTGGGAAAAACCACCACTACCACACACACCTGGGGCTCCACCACTACCAAAACACACCCGGAAAAAACCACCCCTACCAAAAACCCCCCTGGAACACCACCCCCTTCACACACACCCCGGAAAAACCCCCACTACCACACACACCTGGAACACCACCACTTCAAAACAAAACCTGGAACACCAAACCCCTTGCCCCACACCCCTGGGAAAAACCCCCATACCACCACCCTGGGGAAAATCCCCTCAAACCCCCACACCTGGAAAAACCCCCCACTTCACTTTACACCTGGAACACCCCCCACTACCCCCACACACCTGGAAACCACCAAATACAACAACACCTGGAACACCACCACATTTCCCACACACCTTTAACACCACCCCTAACCCCACCCACCCGGAGTCCCCCCTACTACCACACACACCCGGAAAAACCCCCCCCAAATACCAAACACACCTGGGGAAAACCACCACTACCACACACACCGGAACACCACCACTACCCCACACACCTGTTTTCCCCCACCATACCACACACACCTGGAACAAACCCCCACCCCTTTCACACACACCTGGAACACCACCACTTGCACACACCCCCTGGAAAAACCACCACTTGCACACAAACCCGGAAAACCACCAAATTTCCCCACACACCTGAACACCACCACTACCCCCAAAACACCCGGAACACCACACTTGCACACACACCTGGGAAAACCCCCACTGGCACCACACCCGGAAACCACCACTACCAACAACCTGGAACCCCCAAACCCCTTTCCACACCCCCTGGGGAAACCACCACCAAATTGCATAACCCCACCTTTGGGAAAACCCCCCACTACCACACAACCCGGAACACCACCCACCCAACCCCACCTGAAAACCCCCCACTTTCCCCCCCCCCTGGGCCAACCCCCCCGGAAAATTTACTTTTTCCACCCCCCGGCCCCCATTCCCCCCCCTTGGGGGCCCCCTTTTTGGGCCCCCCCCGGAAAACCCCCCCACCCCCCCTGGGTCCCCCCCCCCCCCCCACCCCGGCGCCCCCCCACCCCCCCCCCCCCCCCAAATGCCCCCCCCCCCCATCCCCCCCCCCCCTTCCCCACCCCCCCATTTCCGGTTGCCCCCCCACCCTTCCCACCCCTGGGAAAAACCACCACTACCACAACACCTTTAAAAACCACCACAACCCCACCCCACCTGTAACACCACCACTACCAACACACCTGGAAAAAACCACCAACACCCCGGAAAAACCCAACATACCAACACACCTGGAACACCCCCATCCCCAACCCCCTGGGAAAACCAAAACCCCACACACACCCCGGGAAACCACACCCCTACCCACCCCACACCCTTGGGAAACCACCCCTACCCCCCACCAAAAACCCAACAAAACCCCCACCCAAAACCCCCACTCATTTAACCCCGGGAAAACCACCACTAACCCACAAAACCTTGGAAAAAACCACCAAACCACACCCCCCTGGGGGAAAACCCCCCACTACCCAAAACCCCACCCGGAACACCCCCACTACCCCCACCCCAACCCCGGAAACACCAAACCCCTACCCACAAAAACCTGGAACACCACCCCACCCCACCACACACACCTGGAACAAACCAAACCCCTTTCCACACCCACCTGGAAAACCACCCCCTCCACACCCACCCGGAAAAAACCAAACCCCTAACCACCCCCAACCCCCCCTTGGGGAAAACCACCACTTTCCACCCCAAAACCCGGGAAAACCCCCACTTCCCCACCCCACCCGGAACACCCAAACCCCTAAAAACACCCACCTTGAAACACCTTCCCCCTACCACACAAAACCCCGGAAAAACCACCACTACCACACACACCTGGAAAAACCAACCCCTACCACCCCCACACCTGGAAAACCACCACTAAACCCCACACACCTGGGAAAAACCCAAAATACCACACACACCCGGAAAACCCACCACTACCAAAACACACCCGGAACCCCAACCCCTACCAAACCCCAAAAACCTGGAACACCCCCCACTTCCCAAAACCCCAACCCGGAACAACCCCCACTTGCACATAAACCCGGAACCCCCACTTCCACACAAAATGGAAAACCCCCACCCACCCCACACCCCCTGGGGAAAAACCACCACCCACCCCACACACCTGGAAACACCCAAACCCCTCCACACACACCCCGGAAAAAACCCCCCCAACCCACCACACACCCTGGGGAAAACCACCCACCACACCACCTGGAAAAACCCCCCACTTTCCCACACCCTTTGGGAACCCCAACCTCCACCCCACCACCTGGACAAACCCCCACTTTCCCCACACAACCTTTTAACACCCCCACTTTGCTTTTAACCTGGAAAACCCCACTTCCACACACCCGGAACAACCCAAAACCCCTACCACCAACACCCCCTGGAACCCCCCCACTTCACAAAACCCTTTGGGAAAACCACACTTCCCCACACACCTTTTAAAAACCACCACTTCACACACCTGGAAAAACCCAAAACCACTTCCCCAACACATGGAACACCACCACTTCCAACAAAACTTTGGGGCACCCCTTTGGCCCCCAAAAACCTGGGAAAAACCCCCCACTTTTTTCCACCAAAACCCGGAACACCACCAACCAACAACCTGGAAAACCACCACTCCCCCCCCACACCTGGAACACCCCACTTGGACACCACCCGGAAAAACCCCCCAATTCCCCACCCCACCCTGGGGAAAACCCCCACTTCACCCCCCCCCTGGAACACCCCCCCCCCCCACTTCCCCACACAAAATAAACACCACCCCTTCCAAAACACAACCCCGGAACACAACCCCCTTCACCACAAACCCGGGGAAAACCCCCCTTCCCCACCCACCCGGAACACCACCATAACCCCTGGAACACCAAACCCCTTTCCCCAAAAACACCTGGGGAAAACCACCCCCTTCCCAAAACACCTGGAAAAAACCAACCCCCTACCACACACACCTGGGAAAAAACCACCACTACCACACACACCTGGAACCACCACCCCCAAAACTAAAAACCCAAAACCCCACCTGGAAAACCACCCCTACCCCACACCTGGAACACCACCCCCTACCAAAACACCCTGGAACAACCCCCCACTACCCCCACACCCCTGGAAAACCACCACTACCACACACACCGGGAAAAACAAACCCCTTCCACACACACCTGGAAAACCACCACTTTCCACACAACCTGGGCCCCCCCACTACCCAAAAACCTGGAACACCCCCCACTTTCCACACAAAACCCGGGGAAAACCACCACTACCACAACACCCGGGAAAAACCACCAAAACCCACACACCTGGAACCCCACCACTACCAAAAACCCCCCCATCCCCGGAACACTTACCACTTCCCACACACCTGGAAAACCAAAACACCACACCCACCTGGAAACCCCCACCACTAAAAACCCCACCCCCAAACCCCGGAACACCACCACTTCACACACACCCCGGAAAAACCACCACTTGCACACAAACCCGGGGAAAACCAAACCCCTCCCACACACCTTAAAAATACCCACTTCCCCACAAAATCGGAACACCCCCCTTTCCCCAAACACCTGGAAAAAAACCACCACTTTTAAAAACACCTGGAAAACCCCCAATACCAAAAAACACCTTTGGAAAACCCACTCCCCCACACACCTGGAAACCCCCCCCACTTCACACACACCCGGGAAAAACCACCACTTTCAATACAAAATTGGGGGGAAAAAAAAAACACCACCACTTCCACAAACACCTGGAAAACCAAAAATTCAAAACACACCTGGGAAAAAAAACCCCTTCACACCCCACCTGGAACACCCCCACTCACAAACCCTGGGAAAACACCCACTTCCCCACCCCCCCCCGGGAAAAACCCCCCACTTCACACACCCTGGAACCAAACCCCCACTCACACACCTTAAACACCCCCCATTCCCCACACACTGGGAAACACCACCCATAACACCTGGAAAAACCACCAACCCCCAACACCCGGAACACCACCACTACCACAAAACCTGGAAAAACCCCCACAAACCCCAACACCTGGAAAAACCACCCTACCACACACACCGGAACACCAAACCCCTACCACAACACCGGAACAAAAACCACCAAACCCCACACCCGGAAACCACCACTACCACAAACAACCCCGGAACCCCCAAACCAAATTTCCAAAAAACACCTGGGAAAACCCTTAAAACACACACCTGGAACCCAAAAACTACCCAAAACACACCTGGAAAAAAACCCCCACTTTTCCACCAACCCCGAACCCCCCACCACCCAAAACCCCACACCTGGAACCCCCACCACTTTCCACAAAACAAACCCGGAACACCACCCCTTTCCACACACACCTGGAAAAACCCCCCCACTACCCACACACCTGGGGAAACCACCACTCCAACACACACCTGGAACACCACCACTACCCCACACCCCCGGAAAAACCCCCCAAATACCACACACACCCGGGAAAACCAAAAAAATACCACACACACCCGGGGAAAACCCCCCCACCTACCCACCACACCTGGAAACCACCACTACCCCCACACCCACCCCGGGAAAACCACCATTTTTAACCAAACCCGGAACACCCCCACCCACCACACACACCGGGGAAAACCCCCACTACCCCACACACCCGGAACACCACAACTACCCACCCCCACCTGGAAAAAACCCCCCTACCACACCCCACCTGGATAAAAATCCAAAAACCCCCTTCCCCCTAAAAAACCTGGACAAACCCCCCCTTCCCCCACACACCTGGAACACCACCCCCTACCACAACACCCGGAAAAACCCCCCATCCACACACACCGGGAAAACCACCAAAATACCACACAAACCCGAAACCACCCTACCCCACACACCGGGAAACACCACCACTACCCCCAAAACACCTGGGAAAAACCACCATACCCACCCCACCCGGAAAAAACCCAACCCCTTCCACACACACCTGGGGAAAACCCCACTACCACCCACACCCTTTAACAACCCCCCAATACCCCCACCCCACCTGGAACCCCCACCATACCACACCCCACTGGAACACCCCCACTACCACACACACCTGGAAAAACCCCAATACCCCCACACCCCCCCGGAACAAAACCCCCCCCTACCACAAAAACACCCCCGGAAAACCACCACACCACCCCAACACCTGGACACCCCACTTCCACACACCCCCTGGGAACCCCCAAACCCCTACCACACCCACCCGGGGAAAAACCACCACTAAACCCACACACCTGGAAAAAACCAAACCCCTACCACAAACCCCTGGAACACCACCCCTCCACACACACCTGGAACACCAAACCCCTAAACCCCCCAAAACCAACCCTAACCAAACCCCCCCACCACCCACACACCTGGGAAAATCCACCCCTACCACACACACCTGGAACACCACCACTTTCCCACACACCTGGAAAACCAAACCCCTTTCCACAACCCCCTGGAACACCACCCCTACCACCCCACACCCGGAAACCCCCCACCACTTTTTCACACACCCGGAACACCACACTACCACACCCCAAACCCGGAAAAACCCCCACTACCCCACCACCTTTAAAACCACCACTACCCACAAAACCTGGGAAAACCAACCCCCTACCACCCCACACAGGAACAACCCCCACTTCCCCCACACACCCGGAAAAACCCCCACTTCCCCATCACCTTGGGACACCCACTTTTTCCCCCACACACCTTGGGAAAACCCCCCACTTCACAACACACCCGAACCCCACCACTTAAACCACACCTGGAACACCACCACCCAACCCCACCTGGAAAAACCCCCCAAAAAAACCAAAACCCCCACCTTTAACACCAACCCACCTTACCACCAACAAAAACCCGGAAAAAACCCCACTCCCCAAAACCTGGAACCCCCACCCCTTCCAAAAACCCCACCTGAAAAAACCACCACTTCCCCACCAAAAACCCGGAACACCAAACCCCCCCAAAAATCCTGGAAAAACCCCACCCCACCACACACTGGAAAAAACCACCCAAATAAAACCCCCACACAAAAACCCGGAAAACCACCACTACCCCACAACCCGGAAAACCCCACTTTCCCCCCACACACCTGGGAAAACCCCCCACTACCCACACACCTGGAAATACCACCACTAAACCCCAACAACCCGGGAAAACCACCATAAAAACCCCCAACACCTGGAACCCACCACTACCAACACACCTGGGAAAACCACCCCCTTTCCACAACACCCGGGAAAAAAAAACCAACCCCCACACCACACCTGGGAAAACACCACCACACACCTCCCGGAAAAAACCACCACTTCAACACAACCTGGAAAAACCCCCCCCCCTTCCCCCCACACCTGGAAAAAACCACCCCCTTCCCCACAACCCGGAACCACCAAGCTCCCCACACCTGGAACACCCCCACTTCCCCAAAACCCCGGGAAAACAAACCCCTTCCCCACACCCCCTGGAAAAACCACCACCCCCACACACACCTGGAAAAAAAACCCACTTTTTCCCCACACCTGGAACAACCCCCACTCCCCCAAAACCCCCTGGAAACACCCACCATAAAACAAACCCCCTGGAAAAAACCACCCCCTTTCCCAAACCCCGGAACACCAAACCCCTACCCACACCCTGGAAAACCCACCACTACCAAAACCCCAAACCCGGAAAAACCACCACTAAACCCCACACCTGGGAAAACCCCCCACACCACACAAAACCCGGGAAAACCACCACTAAACCCCAACACCTGGGAAAACCACCACTACCAAAAACACCAAAAACCACCACACCACACACCTGGGAAAAAACATTTTCCACCCACTTAAAAACCCCCACCAAAAACCTGGAAAAACTAAAACCCCTACCACAAAAACCAAACCTTTAAACACCAAAACCCCCCACCACCCCACACCTGGAAACACCAACCCCCCCCAAAAAAACCACACACACCTGGGAAAACCACCACTTCCCCACACACCTGGAAAAAACCAAAACCCCCAAACCCAAAAACAAAATTTAAAACCACCCCTTTAAAACCCCACCAAAAACCTGAAACACCACCACCCCCACAAACACCGGGGAAAAACCCCCACTAAACACACCACCTGGAAAACCACCACTACCCACAAAAAAACCTGGAACAACCCCCACTACCAAAAAACACCTGGGAACCCCCACCACTACCACATAAAACCCCAACCCCCACCTGGAACACCACCCCTACCCCACACACCTGGAAAAACCCCACTACCCCCACACACCCCGGAACAAACCACTACCACACACACCTGGAAAACCACCACTACCACACACCTGGGAACACCCCAAACCACACAAACCCGGAACACCACCCCTACCACACACACCCTGGAACAAACCCCCACCCCCCAAAACCAAAAATACCCCTTTAACACAACCCCTGGCCCCCCACCCCAAAACCTGGGAACCCCCACCACCCACACACACCCGAACACCAACCCCTTCAACCCCCCTGGGAAAACCACCACCCACCCAAAACCTGGAACAAACCCAAAACCCCCAACACACCTGGAAAACCCCCACTTCACACACACCTGGAAAACCCCCCACTCCAAAAAACCCCTGGGAACCCCTCAAAAAAAATTGGCACCCCCAAAAAACCCCTGAAACAACCCCCACTTCCCCACCCCACCCGGAAAAAACAAAACCACCACAAAAACCTTAAACATACCACTTGCAAAAACCCCAACTGGGAAAATTTACCACTTGGGAATTCCCCTGGGGAAACCCCACCCTTTCACCCCCCACCCGGAACAACCCCCACTTTCCAACACACCCTGGAAAACCCCCTTTTCCCCCACACACCTGGAAACAACCACCACCAAAACCAAAAAACCCCACACACCTGGAACACCACCAAATACCACAACACCTGGAAACCACCATAAAAACCCCCACCTGGAACAAACCAAAAAAATACCCCCAACACCTGGAAACCCCCACCACTACCCCACCCCACCCGGAAAACCCCCCCCCTCCCACACACCTGGAAAAAAACCAAATACCACAAAACACCCGGAAACACCACACTTTCCACACCAAAACCTTGGGGAACCCCACCACTACCCCACACACCTGGAACACCCCAAATACCCCCCCCCCCCCACAATTTACACCCCGGAACCCCCACTACCACACACCCTGGGAAAACCCCCACTACCCCCAACACCTGGAAAAACCACCACTACCACACACAAGGGGAAAACCACCACTACCCAAAAAACACCTTTGGGGCACCAAACCCCCCACCACACCCTGGAAAACCCCACTTCCCCACACACCCGAAAAACCAAACTTCCCCAAAACACCTGGAAACCACCACTTCCACACAACCCCGGGAAACCCCAAAACCACACACCCCCCTGGAAAACCCCCACCCACACACACCTGGAACACCCCCACTCACAAACCCCTGGAACACCCCCCTTCCACCCCAAAAACCGAAAAACACCCCCACTTGCCCACACACCCGGAACACAAAAAAAATTTCACAACACCTGGAACACCACCCCTTTCAACCCCACCCGGGAAAACCCCCACTTCCCCAAACACCTGGAAAAACCCACTTTCCCCAAACACCTGGAAAAACCCCCCACTACCACAAAACCTGGAAAAAACCCCCAAATTTCCCCACACACCTTTGGGAAAACCCCCAACCCACCCCCACACCCTGGAACACCCCACAACCCACACACCTTTGGGAAAACCAAAATTCCAACACACCTTGGGAAAACCCCCCCACTCCCCACACACCTGGGAAAACCACCACTTAAACCCCACACGGAAAAAACCCCACTACCCCACACCCCCTGGAAAAAACCACCACTACCAAACCCCACCTGGAACACCACCACTACCCCACACACCTGGAAAAAACCACCACACCACCCACCTTTTGGAAAAACCCCCACTTCCCAAAACACACCTGGAAAACCACCAATTCCCACACATTTGGGCACCACCCCCCACACACACCTGGGAAAACCCCCACACCCCACACCTGGAACACCACCCCTCCCCAAACACCCGGAACCCCCCAAACCCCTTTTCCCCACACACCGGAAACCCCCCCCTTGGGAACAAAAACATCCCGGAAACCCAACCCCTTTCCAAACACACCTGGAACACCAAAACATGCCCAACCCCACCTGGAAACCAACCCCTTCCCCCACACACCTGGGGAAAAACCCCCACTTGGGACACACACCTGGAACCCCCCACCCCTGGCCCCCAAACCCTGGGGAAAAAAACCCCCCTTTACAACAAAACCTGAAAAACCCCACTTGGGACCCCACCCTGGGCCCCAAACCCCTTTCACACCACCCGGAACATCACCAACTTTTTCCCCACACACCCGGGGAAAACCCCCACTTTCCCCAAACACCCGGAACCCCCAAACCAAATTTAAACACCTGGGAACACCCCCCACTAACACACACCTGGAAAACCACCCTTGGAAAACCCCACTTTGGGAAAACCCCCCCGTTCCCCCCACACCCGGAAAATCCGGAATTTCCGCCCCAACGGGGGGAACTTAAAAAACCCAAAAATTGGCCCCCACAAACCTTTAAAACCCCACCGGGCAAAAAAACAAAACCCGGGCCCACCATAAAAACCCCAAAAACCCCTGGGGAAAAAACCAAAAAAACAAACTGAACCCCCACTAAAATAACCCCCAAAACCCGAAATTCCCCTAAAAACACAATACCGGAACCCCCATAACAAAACAAAATTTGGCCCAACCCCTTTCATAACAAAGGAAAAAAATTCTCCCTTTCGAAAAAAACCCAAACTGGGCCCCCACCCTGAAAAAAAGCAAAATTTTTTTCCCCCACCTGGAAAAACATGGACAAACAACCTTCCCCAAATTTTCAAACAAAACCAAATCCCCTTGGCCCGAAAAACAAATTTTTGGAAAACCAACAAAAACAAACCCGGCCCACTTATAACAAAAAAATTTTTCCCGGGCCCACCTGCAAACAAAGAAAAACGGCCCCCATTTCAAAAACAAATGGAAAAATTACTGGACACACCCCTGGAACAAACCCCAAAAAAAGGTACCCCGGGCACCGGGAACAAAGGAAAACAATTTTGGCCAACCCATTGACAATACCCGGAAAACCCCCGGCAGAAACAAATGGAAAAAAACTGGCCCCCCATGGAAAAAAAACCATTTTTCCACCTGGAACAAAACCCCTTAACCACACCTGGAACAAAACCCCCAAAATGGCACACCCTTTGGAACAAAGGCAAAAACCCCGCTTTTCTAAAAAAGACAATACTGGCCCCCGGTTAATTTCCCAAAAAAAAATTTTTGGGAAGGTCGTTTAAAAAAGACAATTCTGGCTCCCCCGGGGGCAGTTTAAAACAAGGGCAATTCTTGGGTTACCGAGGGATAACAAAGACAATATTTGGCTCCCGGGGCCCTTAACAAAAAAAAATCCGGCTCCCGGTTCAAATAACAAAAACAAAAATCTGGTCACCGGTTTCAGTAACCCAAAAGCAATATCTGGTCACGGGGCAGTTTAAAAAAGACAAAATTTTGGCTCCCCGGTGCAGTAACAAAGGGCAATATCCGGCTCACCCCGGTGCCGTAACAAAACAATAAACTGGGTCCCGGTGCAGTAACAAAAAATTCCCCGGGGCCCCCCGGTTCCCCGTAACAAAGGGCAATATCTGGCTCAAAAAGGGGTAAACAAGGGCAATAAACTGGCCCCACCCGGGGCAGTTTTAAAAAAAATATTTGGGGCCCCGGTTTTTCAGTAAAAAAACTTTTCCTGGTCACCCCGGGAAGGAACCCAAAAAATCTAAAATTTTGGGCTTTCCCGGGGGTTTAAAAAAGTAACCCGGTTAAAAAGGTTTCGGAAAAAAAGAAAATTTTTGGGGTTTTTTGGGGGGGCAGTAACCCAAAACAAAATTTTCCAAACCCTTCATAAAAACCAAAAATTGGTTACCTTTAAAAACCAAAATAAACCTGGCTCACCGGGGCATTAACAAACCCCAAAATTCTTACCTTTTTTAATTTAAAACCCCCAAAAATTTTTCTCTCACCCTCATTCCCAAAGCAAAATCTTCACCGGGGCCCCCGTAAAAAAGCAAAATTTCACCCTGCAAACAAAACCTTTTTTCCCCACCTTTTCCCCCTTAACAAAAGCAAAATCTGGGTCACCCATTAACAAAAACAATAAAAAGGCCCCCAATTTTTATAACAAAACCATTTTAATTGCTCCCCCTCAATAACAAAAACAATATCTTTTTTCCCCCCCCCCCCAAAAAAAAAAGGCCCCCCCAAAAAGAAAAAACCCCCTTTTAAAAAAGGCCCAAAATTTTAAAAAAAAAAAAACCCTTCTCCCCCCTTTTAAAAAAAAATTTGGGGCCCCCAAAAAAAAACCCCCCCAAAAAATTTTTTCCCCCCAAAAAAAAAAAAAAAAAACCCCCCGGCCCAAAAAAAAGGGGGGGCCCCCCAAACCAAAAATTTTTTTTTCCAAAAAAAAAACCCCCCCCCCCCAAAAAAAAAACCCCCCCCCCCGGGTTTAAAATTTTTGGGCCCCAAAATTTTTTACCTTGGGCCCCCAAAATTTTTAAAAAAAATTTTTTCCCGGGTTTTTTTTAAAAAAACCCCAAAAATTTAAAAAAAATTTTTTTCCCCCCCCTTTTTTTTTTTTTTCCCCCGCCCCCCCTTTTCCCAAAAAAAAAAAATTTTTTTTTTTTTTAAAAACCCCCCCAAAACCCCCTTTTTTAAAAAAAAAATTTTTTTCCCCCCCCCCCAAAAAAAAAAAAACAAATTTAAAATTTTTCCCCCCCCCCCCAAAAAAACCCAACCCCCCCCCCCAAAAAAAAAAAAAAGGCCCCAACCCTTTAAAAAAAACCCCCCCCCATTGCCCAAAATTTTCCCCCCAAAAAAAAAAATTTTTAAAAACCCCCCCCTTTTTTTTTCCCCCCCTTTTTTTTTTAAAAATTCCCCCCCAAACCCAAAAATTTTTGAAATTTTTTTTTTTCCCTTTTTTTCCCCCCCCCCCCTTTTTAAAAAAACCCCCCAAAAAACCCCCTTTTAAAAAAAACCCCCCAAAAATTCCCCCCCAAAAAAACCCCCTTTTTTAAAAATTTTCCCCACCCAAAAACCCCCCCTTTTTAAAAAAAAAAAAAAGGGGGGGTTTTTTTTTCCCCCCCCGGGCCCTTTTTTTAAAAAAAAAAAAAACTTAAAACCCCCCAAAAAAAAAACCCCCCCCCAAACCAAAAAAAAACCTTAAAACCAAAAAATAAAACCTTTTAAAACCCAAAAAAAAATTTAATTTTTCCCCCCTTTTAAAGGGGGTTTTCCCAAAAAAAAACCCCCCCAAAAAACCCCAAAAAACCCCCCCGGCCCCAAAAAAATGAATTTTGGGCCCCCCCCCAAAAAAAAAGGAAAAAAAAAATTTGCAAAAATTTTTTTGGGGCCCCCCCAAAGTCCCCCCCCCAAAAAAAAACCCCCCCCCCCCTTTTTTTTTTTTAAAAAAACCCCCCCCCTTTATCACATTGTACACAATCACCACTCACCACCACCACATCATCACCAACAGTATCACCATCACCCATCATCACCAACAGTGCCTCCACCCACCATCATCACCAATAGTTCCACGATCACCATCATCACCACCAGTACCACCATCACCTACAGTACCACTAGTACCACTATTACCACTATCACCAACAGTTCCACCATCATCACCACCAATAATACAACCATCACCATCATCACCACCAGTACAACCATCGCCATCACCACCAACAGTACCACCACCATTATCATCACCAACATTACCACCACCACCATCATCACCAACAATATCACCATCACCACCATCATCACCAACAGTACCACCAACACCATCGTCACCAACAGTACCACCATCACCATTATCACCAACAATGCCACCATCACCATCATCACCACCAGTACCACTGTTGCAACCCCTGAATGGGTTGCAATGTATATTATGCATATTACATGTATACACAAATAACCCGCACATAAAAGAGAGAAGCTTACGACGACGTTTCGGTCCGACTTGGACCATTGACAAAGTCACGGTGTGACTTTGTCAATGGTCCAAGTCGGACCGAAACGTCGTCGTAAGCTTCTCTCTTTTATGTGCGGGTTATTTGTGTATCGTTCCAGTCACGGTATTGTGCCTTTTTTGTTATTCATATTACATGTATATTACATTTTCATATAATTTTATATTGCTTATATTTGCGATAATAGCTAAATCGTAAATATATGACTTTATATTATTATTTGACTTAGTTATGTTGTTAGGTAGGATGTAACATATTATGTGCTCAGTTCAAGTCTTGATTGCCTAACTACTGTAATTATCGCTCTTTGCTCGTTACTCTGCCGGCTTCTTGCTAGACAGCGACCCACGGAGCTATCACGTGATCGAGGGGGGGTGTCCTCACCTCGCCTGAAGTATTCAGTCTGGTCTAGACTCGCTGGGTGGTTTGGACGTATTCCAGACAAAGTGCCTAAATCTCCCTTATAGGCACTTGTTGGAAGATCGTCTCGTCTCATTATTGTTAGTTCTGGAGACTTCACAGAACACTATATAGACTTAGTGATTTTCGACGTTGTACTGAGGTTGTATGTCACGTAGACACTCTGAGCAACTCAGGTCCTGAGCTGTAGCTTCTGACCTAACTTGTACTGGTATCTGTGTACTGTCACAGTCGGGGATTTTCTTATGATGAACTTTGATTCAGTGGTATGGGAGTTTGGTGACTTTCGTGGAGGATCTGCAGATGGTCCCTACTTAGTGTCGTTATATTATCTCCTTGTTCCTGATTCTGTGTCGCAGTTGCTTGTTATATTGCTATTAGGCTTAGCATTCTTTTTATTGTTCAAGCAGACTGTTCTGATTGACAGTTGGTCGAGAAGTTAGTTTATTTGAGGACTTTGTCAGTCACTTGTTTAAGTCTAGTCGAGTCTTGAGACATAGCGAACTACTTAGAGCACTTACGCACATACACACAAACTTACTTGTACATATTTGTAATATCTTATTAAATGTTAATGTACCAGACGGTACTTAAGAATTAAAATGTGATATGTGCTTCAAGCACAATAATTTTTATACACGAGAGAAGTGATTATTATTATTTTGATTTATTATTGTTATCTTATCTTTGTAATATACGTCTAGCGATACTTTATGCACAATTTGATCATTGTATATTTGTCTTTGCTCGTACTGCCGTTCTGCAGATGAATCCTACAAGTTCCTCACATCCCTGATATTCTGATTTCTGTGGGTTGGACATAGAGTATATCTGCTATAGGCTTTAGATCATCCCTATTTGTTAGTGCTGGATGCCAGAAATATATTAGTGAGACTTGTCAGTTGTTTAGTATACTTGGAATCGTCTCTGAGCTTTGAACTTTTACTTTGTAGCACGACGCACCATTTTCACGCTAACTTCGATTCATGTATGATTTGTACATCTATCACAGTCTCAACTGTCCACTCGGTACTATATACTCCATTACATGTGCCATTCAACCAATAGCACTTTAGTTCACAGATCGATTCACTATTATTTGACAATTATATTAATACTTTGTCACATAGTACCATCTAGTCGAACCATGAGACACTAGCAACTCACTCTAGAACACTACCATCACACACAGACCACATACTTCATATGAATTCTATATTAATCGTACCAGTACTCAACGTACTTGTCTACAGTAACCTGATCTCACAGCCATATTTAACACGTAGACATTTATTATATCCATTTTTATACTTACTACCATCAACGATACTCATACAATCATACCACATTCACTCTATCCTGTACATACACTACCAGTAACCACATGCACATCATCCAACGAATTCTAATGACTCAATTACAAGTACGCACCTAGTACGAAACCATACACCATATAACCAGCATCACATTTCTATATTCACGAGATCTCAACCTAGATCACTTATTTCACTAATAACCACCATCACCATCAGTAACACATCACACTGTACCATCATCACTCAGTCACCACCAGTACACCATCACCACCAGTACCACATCACCATCATCACTCACCAGTACAACCATCACCACCTAGTACCACCATCACCAATCAGATAACCACATCATCACCACTCAGTACCATCATCACCATCTCATCACTACACACAGTACCACCATCACCTATCACCGTACCACCATCACAACAGTACCACCATCACCACCAGTACCACCATCACCATCAGTACCACCATCACCACTAGTACATCTCACCATCACCATCATACCACCATCATCACCCAGTACACCATCACCACAGACCACTCACCCATCCACATACCATCCAGTACCACCATCACCACTAGTACCACCATCACCATCACCACCCACACAGTACCACCATCACCACCAGTACCACTCATCACCACCATACACTCACCATCTAGTACCACATACCATCCACCTACCAGTACCACCATCACACCAGTACCACCATCACCATCACATCACCACCAGTAACCACCATCACCACCAGTACCACCATCCATCACCACCAGTACCACATCACCACCAGTACCACCATCACACCATCCATCACCACCAGTACCACCATCACATCACCACAGTACCACCATCATCACCAGTCCCATACCACTACATCACATCATCATCACCACCAGTACCACCATCACCACCAGTACCACCATCACCACCAGTACCACCATCACCACCTACACATACCAGTACCACACATCACCACCAGTACATCACACCATCACACCAGTACTCACCATACCATCATCACCACCATAACCACCATCACCCATCCACAGTACCACCATCACCACCAGTACCACCATCACCACCAGTACCACCACACCACATCACCACTCCAGTAACCATCATCACCATACATCACCACCAGCATACCACCAATCACCATCACAATACCACCATCACCACTCATCACCACCATACCATCCACACCACCAGTACCACCATCACCACTAGTACCATCATCACCATCATCACCACCATCACCACCCACAGTACCACCATCACCACTAGTACCATCATCACCACATCACCACCAGTACCACCATCACCACCATACACTCACCATCACACCACCAGTACCCACCATCACCACTATACCATCATCACCATCATCACCACCAGTACCACCATCACCACCAGTAACCACCACAGTCACCACACAGTCACCATCATCACCACCAGTACCACCAGTACCACCACACTAGTACCATCATCACCACATCCACCTACCACAGTACCACCATCACCACCAGTACCACCATCACCACTAGTACCATCATCACCATCATCACCACCAGTACCACCATCACCACCAGTACCACCATCACCACCAGTACCACCATCACCATCATCACCACCATCACCACCAGTACCACCATCACTACCAGCACCACCATCACCATCATCACCACCAGTACCACCATCTCCACCAGTACCATTATCACCACAGTACCACCATCACCACCACCAATACCGCCATCACCATCATCACCACCAGTACCACCATCATCATCACCACAAATACCACCATCACCATCATCACCATCATCACCACCAGAACCATCATTACTGTGGAAGCTTACTGAGAGACCAAATAACTTCCACAGGGAAACGGTAAGTAATCCGTACAAGCACCTAACATCCTCACACACAGGGGAATGTTTAGTTATGTTTATACAGTAGTAACTAATATTAGAATTATAGAAGTAACCGTAGATGTTATTAATGTAGTCTTAGGACCTTAACATTGGTACGATTAGGCCTTTATTATACGCAAATATTAGCTAGAGAACTTGCAACCCAAAAATCGAACGAACACGGGAGTCAAAGAGATCTCAGCTCTCTATTTGGAGTTTACCTGGAGAGAGTTCCGGGGGTCAACACCCCCGCGGCCCGGTCTGTGACTAGGCCTCATGGTGGATCAGGGCCTGATCAACCAGGCTGTTACTGCTGGCTGCACGTAATCCAACGTACGAGCCACAGCCCGGCTGGTCAGGTACCGACTTTAGGTGCCAGGGGTCTATTGGTAATCCCCCGCTGGGAGGCAGTTGAACAGTCTTGGGCCACTGACACTTATTGTGTTGTCTCTTAACGTGCTAGTGACACCCCTGCTTTTCATTGGAGGGATATTGAATCGTCTGCCAAGTCTTTTGCTTTCGTAGAGAGTGATTTTCGTGTGCAAGTTTGGTACTAGTCCCTCTAGGATTTTCCAGGTGCATATAATTATGTATCTCTCCCGCCTGCGTTCCAGGGAGTACAGGTTCAGGAACTTCAAACGATTCCAGTAACTGAGTTGTTTTATCTCAGTTATGCATGCCGTGAAGGTTTCTGTACATTTTCTAGGTCATCGATTTCACCTGCCTTGAAAGGTTCTGTTCGTGTACAGCAATATTCCAGCATAAATAGAACAAGCGACCTGAAGAGTGTCATCATGGCCTTGGCATCCCTAGTTTTGAGTACTGACACCATCAAGGTAAGACGTGCCGTGACAAGCATCACAGAGCTCACGTGTCTGCACACACGTGGTCTGGAGACCACAAATCCTAGAGGCTTCCCGAGTATTCATGCACACTCACAGTAAGACAAGATCTTTCATTTTCTCAGCATTTGTTGGCCAATGATATTCTGGGGAAACGTAGGTTGTAGTAAATCTGTGGGGTTTGAGCAGACGGACACGAGAAGACCAGACCAGTCAGTCACTGCCAGAGGTGTACTGAGGGTGAGGGACCAGAAAACACCATACCACCAAGTGAGTTAATCTTTCATTCGTGCAGAGTTAGGAATTACTTACAAGAACAGTAGTAACTGGAAATGTGTTGTAAGAGCCACTTGTGAGCCTGGGAGAACTATCTCAGGGTGTCGGTGTCAACAGCACTTGTCAAGGACAGCAGCTCACAAGGGAGCAGTCCACATAAAAATATCCAGAATCACCTTCATCACCAACAGTACCACCACCATCATCATCACCACCAGTAGCACCGTCACCATCATCACCAACAGTACCATCACCATCGCCAACAGTACCACCATCACCAACAATACTACCATCACCATCACCACTAACAGTACCACCATCACCATCATCACCACCAGTATCACCATCACCATCATCACCAACAGTACCACCATCACCTTCATCACCTACAGTACTACCATCACCACCAGTACCACCATCACCACCAACAGTACCACCATCCCCATCAACACCAACAGTACCACCAGTACCACCATCACCATCATCACCAACAGTGCCACCACCACCAGTATCACCACCACCACCACCATCACCACCACCACCACCAGTTCACCTGCTACCACCGTAAGTACCGTCATTATTACCTCCAGCACAATAGTTATCAATGACATTACAGTGATTATCAGTACTAGTACCGTCATCATCATCATGCCATCTCAATCATTATTACCGCCATTACCATCATCAACACCCTAGTACCATCATTACCACCACCAGTACCATCTCTGCCCTACAGGAAGTAAGAATAATCCTGATCAACCTTTGGTAAGCTCACTCTCAGGGAAGCTGTGTATTCATAAGTGTTGTTGCGAAACTTAATTAAGATGTGGGCCAGCTTCTCTGTCAAGAAAGATCCTGTCATCGAACAATCCTCAGTACTAGACACGTCCTTGAACGCACGAGAGCTGCAATTATACTCGACACGTAAAGGGGTGGATTCAGAATCCTTAATCACACGAAGCGGCAAGAGACCTGTTGGTGTCTTGACATTGGTCACTTCCTCAATGAAATTGTTGCAAATTTGCTCCCATGTGATGTTCTCATACACATTCAGCAGCCGAGATGTCCAGTCCATCTGAACTCGCCACTTGCTCTAAAACACAAAGTTTTGAGCTCCCTGTTTCTGCCACGTGGAACGTAGAACTTAGAGTGGGCTGATTTTCTACTGTGACAGTGGTAAGAGCTGCAGCCTGTCTACTTCTGTTATCTATGGGAATCTGTAGGTTAGTGTATGAAGTAATGCAGTCAACTGCACTTTAAACACTTCAGCCACATCCAGAATGATCAGGAAGGCATTTAAGACAGAGCTCTAACTGTTGTGCCAGCTGTTTGCAACTGTCGTTTGATGTCCACTGTGACCCATCATAGACGAAACATTTGAGTCCTCGTAGTTTGGACTACGTCGATTATCTAGTTTCATTACCATTATCGACAGACAGAGAAGTATCTATAAGAGTTCTGTCATCCGTGAGCATCTTACTGATAAGCAGCGCTTATCAGTAAGATCAGTAGTATTTTTCTGTGAGACTGATTATCCTTTCAAGAAACAATCTGTTGGAAATCTTAGTTATATATAAATGGTTTTAGAAATTTATTAAGTTGAAAAATGAGTCACTTGTGCAGCATTTGAATATTTTTATTCTGGAAAGGTTTCGCCAGTCAATAGCTTCTTCAGTCCAATACAGAGAAGAACAGTGTAATATGACAAGGAGTTTCAGCACATCGACTCTAGGCTTAGGGACTGATTATCTCAAACACATCTTCCACCGTTCATTGTACTGGACTGAAGAAACCACTTGCTGGCGAAACGTTTCCAGAATAAAGATACCCAAATGTTGCATAAGTGTCTCATTTATCAAACCTTGGCTAATTTCCTCGCGGGTGAATCGGCTCTTGCAAAATTTAAGTCAGGTGTTCAACTGTCTAATTTAGTAATTTCCTCTGAAGAAGTGGACTGAATACCCAGTCACTGTTTGCAACGTCTTGATAAGAGAACAAAGATCAAAGGTTGATGTCCAGAGCGATTCTGAACGTTTGCAAATCTTACAAGTAATGGGACGGTGAGGGCAGAACATCTATCGTGTTAACATGTTTGAATGTAACCTGATTCTTGTCACAATAATTAGATTCCAGGACTTACACAGCACCTGGTCTGGGTCTTTAATATCCATCCGACTGTTAGCAATCTCACATTCTGCCTGTCATAATTACAGACTTTATATCTGAAGAACTCTGTAATATTATGTTTTATCATTGCCAGTGTCAACAGTCATTAACCTTATTAAACTTTCCAGTGTTGTTGCAAAGTCTGTGTTTAATGACGAGTTTTACACTCAGAAATTTGGTAGGGTAACGGGAAACTTCTCTCACCATTTCTTAGTAATTTGTATATTGTATACACAATGTTTTGCAACCAGACAGCTCAACAGAATTCTTCCTGATAAAACCGCATGGTAAAA
>NC_069460.1:29084422-29100445 GCF_026875155.1 Cherax quadricarinatus | reverse complement strand
GGGCAAAACCCCTAAATTTTAGGGGAAAGAAGGGAAAAAGGGGGGAAAAAGAAAAGAAGGGGGGGAAAGAAAAAAATGAGAAGATAAAGGGGAAGGGGGAAAAAAGGGGGAGGGGGGGAAAAAGGGGGGGGAAGGGGAAAGGGAGGAAAGGGCCGGGGGGGAAAAAAAAGATGGGTTTAGGGGAGAAAAAATTTGAGGGGGAGGGAGGGAGGGGGGGGGAAAAAGGGAGGGAGGGGAAAGGGGAGGGAGGGGGAGAGGGGGGGAAGGGAGGGAGGGGGAAAGGGAGAGGGAGGGGAGGGAGGGAAAGGAGGGGGGGGGGAAGAAGGGGGGGAGGGGGGGAAAGGGAGGAAAAAAAAAAGGGAAAAAGAGGGAAAAGGAAAAGGGAAAAAGGGGGGGGAGAAAAAAGGGGGGCAAGAAAAGGGGGGGAAAAGGGGGAAAGGGAACAAGGGGGAGAAAGAAAGGGAAGGAAAAAGGGGGGGAAAGGGGGGGGGAGGGAAGGAAAGGGGGAGGGAAAAAGGGGGAAAGGGGGAGGGACAAAGGGGAGGGGGAAGGGGGAGGGGGGGAAAGGGGGGGGAAAGGAAAGAGGGGAAAAAGGGGGGGGAAGGGGAAAAAGGGAAAAAAAGGGAAAAAGGGGAAGGAAAGGGGGGGAGAGGGAAGGGAGGGAGGGGGGGGGGGGGAGGAAGGGGGAGGGGGGAGGGAGGGGGAGAGGGGGGGAGGGAAAAAGGAGGGGGAGGGAGGGGAGAAGGGAGGGAGAAGGGGAGGGGAGGGAGGGAGGGGGGAGGGGGGAAGAGAAAAGGGGGAGGGGGGAGGGGGGGAGGGGAGGGAGGGAGGGGGGGGGGGGATGGGAGGGGGGAGGGGGGGAGGAGGGAGAAGGGGGGGGGAGAGAGGGAGGGGGGGGAGGGAGAGGAGGGAGGGAAGGGGGGGAGGGGAGAGGAGGGGAGGGAGGGGAGGAGGGAGGGAGGGAGGGAGAGGGGGGGGAAGGGGGGAGGGAGGGGGAAGGGAGGGGGGAGGGGGGGGAGAGGGGAGAGGGAGGGAGGGGGAGGGAGGGGAGAGGGAAGAGGGAGGGAGAGAGGGGGAAAGGGGGGAGAGGGAGGGAGGGGGGGAGGGAAAAAGGAGGGGGAGGGGGGGAGGGAAGGGAGAGAGGGGGGGGGAGAGGGAGGGAGAGAGAGGGGGGGAAGGGGGGGGAGAGGGGGGAGGGGGGGGAGGGGGGGAGGGAGGAGGGAGAGGGGGGGGGGGGGGAGGGAGGGGGGGGGAGGAGGGAAGGGGGGAGGGGGGGGAGGGAGGGGAAGGGGGGGGGGAGGGAGGGGGGGAGGGGGAGGGGGGAGGGGGGAGGGGGGGGAGGGAGGGGGGGGAGGGGGGGGGGGAGGGGGGGGGGGGGGGGGAAAGGGGGGGGGAGGGGGGGGAGGGAGGGGGGGAGGGAGAGGGGGGAGGGGGGGGGAGGGGGGAGAGGGGTGGGGGGAGGGGGGGAGGGAGGGGGGGGGGGGAGGGGGGGGGGGGGAAAGGGGAGGGGGGGGAAAGGGGAGGGGGGGGGGGGGGGGGTTTGGGGAGAGGGGGGGGGAAGGGGGGGGAGGAGAGAGGAGGGGGGAGGGAGAGGAGGAGGGAGGGGGGAGAGAGGAGAGAGAGGGAGGGAGGGAGAGGGGGGGGAGGGAGGAGGGAGGGAGGGAGGGAGAGGGGAGAGGGAGGGAGAGGGAGGAAGGGAAGGAGGAAAGGAGGGGGAGGAGGGGGGGAGGGAGGGAGGGAGAGGGAGGGAGGGAGGGAGATGGAGGGAGAGGGGGAGGGAGGAGAGGGGAAGGGAGGGAGGGGGAGGAGAGGGGGAGAGAGGGAGGGGAGGAGGAGGGAGAGGGAGGGGGGAGGGGAGGGGAGGGGGAGAGGAGGGGGAGGAGAGGGGAGGGAGAGAGGAGGGGAAGGGAGAGGGAGGGAGAAGGAGAGGGGGGGGAGGAGGGAGGGGGGGGAGAGGGGAGGGAGAGGGAGGGAGGGGGGGGGGAGGGAGGGAGGGAGGGAGGGAGAGGGAGGGAGGGAGGGAGAGGGAGGGAGAGAGGGGAGGGAGGAGGAGGGGAGAGGGAGGGAGGGAGGGAGGGAGGGAGAGGGGGAGGAGGGAGGGAGGAAGGGAGGGAGGGAGAGGGAGGGGGGGAAGGGGAGGGAGGGAAGAGGGGGAGGGGGGGAGGGAGAGGGAGTGGAGGAGAGGGAGGGAGGGAGGGAGGAGGGAGGGGGGGGAAAGAGGGAGGAGGGAGGGAGGGGGGAGGGAGGAGGGAGGGGGGGAAAGGGAGGGGAGGGAGGGAGGAAAGGGGAGGGGGAAAGGGAGGGGAGGGAGGGGGGGGAGGGGGGAGAGGGAGGGGGGGAGGGAGGGGAGAGGGAGGGAGGAGGGGGAGGGAGGAGGGAGAGGGAGGGAGGGGAGGGAGGGAGGGGAGGGGAGGGAGGGGGAGGAGAGGGGGAAGAGAGGGAGGGGGGAGGTAGAGGGAAAGAGAGGGAGGGGGGAGAAAAGGAAGTAAAAAGAAAAGGAAGGAGACAGGATATCTCATGACAAAAAACGGATTTTTTTGGATATCACACTCCCTTTTGGTGATTCGTCAATTGTGGGAAAAATGCCGGTACCTCATGTGAATGGATAAAATATTTTAAAAAACCTTTCTTCAAACAAGGGGAAACCAGACTTTTAAAAAATCCAAAAGGTAAAGACTTTGGAAAAGCAACTGGAAAACCCCTTGTGGCGGCTTTCGACCGGGTGTGGCACCAGGGCCTTTCTTAGCAAAACTTCAAGCCACTGGGAATTGAAGGGCTCTACGATATCCGTCTCCTCAGTGATTTACCTTCATGGTAGATCTCTTAAGTGTATGTAGGACCTCGATGGAACGGAATCAGCAAGGCATTTCCTATTGGGGGGGCAAGCGTTCAACAAGGAAGAGTCGTGGGTCCACTGTTTGGATTGTCTACATCAACGACCTTCTTCAATCTCATCCCAGAATCAAATGCATATATGACAGACGATTGTACACTGACCATTCACTTATCACACGAGAAGAAATGCCAGGTGCTCTAAGCTACATCAATCACCAGCTGAGAGCTATATCAGGCTTTGGGGAAATAGATGGAAGTATACATTTGCACCCCTGAAGAAATCGCAAATTGATGATGTTTCTCTAGGCACCATGTTGGTAATGCTGGTGCAGTTAGTAAGGATGTATGGGACGGTGTTGGCACCTGGAGATCATGTTGATATACTTGGGGTGAAATTTGACCTTACAATAAACTAACATGAAGAACCATGTTGTAATTCTTGCAAACAAGGCAGCCAGGAAGCTTTCGCACTTCGCCGCTATCTCGCATCTTGCTTGTCAGTAGGGGTTGGCTAGATCCTGTACGAGGCACAAGTGACGCTCGCACCTTGATTATGCTCCACTTTCCTTTGGTTTGCCTGCCCCCCCTCATCTTTGCGACTGCTTGACAGAGAGTAGAGAATCAGAGCAAGGACGGTCTCATCTCTCGCTGGTACACCCCATCTGGATAGATCTGTCATTTCAGCAGAGCCTTCACATAGGAGGGATGTAGGGTGGCCTTACTGTTATGTACAAGGCCAATATTGTCAATACACACTTGGATCCAATTCGAGGACAGCGTGAAACAAGCCTTTTATGCCACAAGACGGGCAGAAACAGAAAGCAGCAACTTACTCTTGACTGTTACCCTTCTCCAGAACCATCACTCCATCTGCTGAGATCATACTACCAGGATGACTAGAGTTTGGAACACATTCGTAGCATAATGATGTCAACGAGATAACGTCAGTTGATCAAATGAAAATGGTGGCCCAAAGATGGCTCCCACTTCATCCTGTTCCCTACTTGTATGTCTCATAACAAAAAAATGCTTTCAAATGAGTGATCGTAGGTAATAAAAAGCTCTTAGCTAGCCAATAAAGTTAGGAATCCTTACCTGTAAATAGCTGTCAAAATAAAGTAGGGATCCTTAACCTTGTCATCAAAACCCTGTGCGCTCCTCCCTCTAAACACACAACAAAAAAAAAAAAAAAAAAAAAAAAAAAAACACAAAAAAAAAACAGACGAGAGAGAGGGTGCCTATTCAACCAACTGAGAGAAAGAGAATAGTAGTTAGTTCCGTGGTAATACAAAAAAGGGGAACTGCTTGGTATAAAGAAGAGGAATATGCGCTGCAAGTCAGGGGATGAGAATGTGATCACTCATATACATATCGGAAGTTGGTTCATAATCTTGACAAAAAGGGACGAAGCGACAGACTATGCAACATAGAAAAGGAATATGTCTGACAGACAGGGATATGGAGGTTGTGCTCTGCTTTACAGGGAGAAGCGGCACATAATTTGCAGATATGTGATCACTGCCGAGCAACACATACCTGATGGTAATTACCAAGCAGCCTAAAGTGTGGTAACGATCTATTCATTAGATTAAAAAATGTCGACGGTTACCCCTCACATCATGGGGGCGTTTGAAATGATCTGGAAATGGGATTTGAGGGAAAACGGGGAGCTGTAAGGGTGGTTAGAACCAAGGGAGGCGTTTGTTCTACTATATCTATATTAGAAAATCTAAAAGACGAAAAATCAAGTACATAATGGTTAACAAAGAGTAAGTTAACATAGAAGATACACACGAAAGCAAAGTTTTATTTTATTCTGTGGTCTGAAGTTCAGAGTTAAATTGCGAAAACGTTTTGGTACGCCACGGGCCAGCCAGATCAGACAGCAGACTCGAGGCGTTCACGGTGATGATCGGATTTTCATGGCAATGTTAGGGCTGTGGCTCTAGGGTTTGTAGGCCACCGCATGTATCTTCACTCTTGTAATGTACATTTTAAAGTATAATAAAGATATGACTGAGATATTATTATGATTATATTAAAAAAGAAGCGCTAAGCCATAATGGCTATGCAGCGATATGACTGAGAGATTTGATGGAGGGGACGCCAGAGGATGTGTAAAGTGTTTGCTGTGTTAAGGCTGTAAATTTTGGATTTATTCGTTTTTAGCTGTGTATGTAAACATCATCCTGATATTAAAGCAACACACTTCACAGCATCTCATGGTTTCCTGGTATATTTCTTGGGGTTTGCATGCTCTTTACAATGGTTTACATTTGCTTAAAAAACGTTTATTTTGCCGTTCTATCTCACCGAACCAGACATTCTCCCCGTCCCCAGGTTTGTTGGGGGACCCCACAACAACCAGAACCCCGAAATTCTCCCCGACCCCAGGCTTGTTGAGGGACCCCACAAACAACCAGGAATCAAGACATTCTCACCACGTCCCAGGCTTGTTGAGGAGACCCAACAAAAACCAGAATCAGACATTCTCACCCGTCCCCAGGTTTGTTGGGGAACCACAACAACCAGAACCAGACATTCTCACCCGCTCACCAGGCTTGTTGAGGACACCAACAACAACCAAGAATCAGACTTCTCAACCCGTCACCAGGCTTGTTGAGGGACCCACAACAACCATAACCTGACATTTCCCACACGTTACCCAGGGGCTTGTGAGGGGACACCCACAAACCCAGAACCAGACATTCCCACCCGTCCACAGGCTTGTTGGGGACCCCACAACACCGAACCAGACATTCTCACCGGTCCCACAGGCTTGTTGGGGGGACCTCAACAACAACCAGATCTGACATTCTCACCACGTCCCCAGGCTTGTTGAGGGGACCCCATCACAACCAGAATCAGACATTCTCACCCGTCCCCAGGCTTGTTGAGGGGACCCCCACAACAACCTGAATCAGACATTTCTCACCCGTCACCAGGCTTGTTGGGGGGAAACCATACAACAACCAGAATCAGACATTCTCACCCGTCCCCAGGCTTGTTGAGGGACCCCCACAACAACCAGAATCAGACATTTCTCACCCGTCCCAGGCTTGTTGAGGGGACCATCAACAAGCAGAATTCAGACATTTCACCCGTCCCCAGGCTTGTTGAGGGACCCACAACAACCAGAATCGTTCAGTCTCACCCGTCCCAGGCTTGCTGAGGGAACCATACTACAAACCAGAATCAGACATTCTCACCGTCCCCAGGCTTGTTGAGGGGCCCCCCCCACCACACCCAGAAGAACTCCACAGCCCACACATCCTCATTAAACCACCAACGCTCCCCCCCCACCCAACCAGGCCTTGTTGACGGGCCCCACAAAAACCGACTCAGACTATTCTCACCACCGTCCCCAGGTTGCTTGGGCCACCCCCAACAACCAGAATTCAGACATTCTCACCCTGTCACAGGCTTGTTGAGGGGGACCAATACAACAACCAGAATCAGACATTCTCACCCGTCCCCAGGTTGTTGGAGGACCCCACAACAACCAGAATCAGACATTCTAACCCGTCCCAGGGCTTGTTGAGGGACCCCACAACAACCTGGAATCAGACATTACTCACACCGTCCCCAGCTTGTTGAGGGACCCCACAACACCCAGAATCAGACATTGTCACCCGTCCCCAGCTTGTTGGGGGAACCCACCAACAACACTGTATCAGAAATTCTCTACTGTCCCCAGCTTGTTAGGGATCCCCACAACAACCAGAATCAGACATTCTCACCCGGTTCCCAGGCTTGTTGTGTGGACCCCACAACACCAGAATCAGACATTCTCACCCGTCCCCAGTCTTGTGAGGGACCCCACATCAACAGAATCAGACATTATCTCCCGTCCCCAAGGCTTGTTGTGCGGACCCACAACATCCAGAATCAGGAAATTCTCCACCCGTCCCAGGCTGTTGAGGGACCCACAACAACCAGATTCAGACATTCTCACGTCCCCAGGCTAGTTGGGGGACAATACAACAACCAGAGTCAGACATTCTCACCGTACCCCAGGTGTTGAGGGACCCCACAAATGCAGAATCAGTCATTCTCACCCGTCCCCAGCTTGTTGTGGGACCTATACAACAACCAGATATCAGACATTCTCACCCGTCCCCAGGCTTGTTGGGGGACCCCACAACAAACTGGAATCATGACATTCTCACGTCCCCAGGCTTGTTGCATGGACCCACAACAACCAGAATATGGACATTCTCCACCGTCCCAGGCTTGTTGAGGGACCATACAACAACCAGAATCTGACATTCTCAGGTCCACAGGCTTGTTGGGGGACCCCACAACAACCAGAATCAGACATTGTCACCCGTCCCCAGGCTTGTTGAGGGACCATACAACAACCAGAATCAGACATTCTCACCCGTCCCCAGGCTTGTTGAGGGACCCCACAACAACCAGAACCAGACATTCTCACCCGTCCCCAGGCTTGTTGAGGGACCCCACAACAACCAGAATCAGACATTCTCCGGTCCCAAGGCTTGTTGGGGGACCCCACAACAACCAGAATCAGACATTCTCCGGTCCCCAGGCTTGTTGGGGGACCCCACAACAACCAGAATCAGACATTCTCCGGTCCCCAGGCTTGTTGGGGGACCCCCACAATATTTATATATGTTCCCTTGTTGTTTTGCTGTGATTTACATTTTTTTATATTTGTTTTCTTGTAGAAATTATTTTTGTTGTTTTCTGTAATGGTAGACGTTGTATTCGTTTATTTATATTTTTGTAATAACACTTATTACGTATTCGATTTTTTATTTAACATTCGTAATCGTATTCAACTAAGAACCTTCTTGATATGACTTTTGTACTTAAAATTTCAAAACCAAAATTGAATTTAAAAACCTTGATACAGTAAAAGACACCTCAATAAATATAATAATACACTGGACAAATAATAATTTTAAAAATTTTTCTTGTGTGGAATAGTTTGTTGGTGGTTGTGCAATGGACTGTCCAGTTGGGCCGGCGCGAGTAGTGTTTGCGTGTGGGTATCTGATATAGTGAGGTGTGTAGGCGACCCCTTATTATTACCTTCCTTGGATGCTTTCTTTCATAGTTCTTGATAATGTGAGTAGCCACGACAAGAGCTTGGATTTCTCATTTCACTTTTCAGAGTGGTTGTTTTGATATTCTGAAAAATCACCCGTTTACTCTGATGTTATTGTTAATATATATATATATTATATATATATATATATATATATATATATTATACTATATATATATATATATATATATATATATATATATTTATTTAGGAGTAGAAATGTCAGCAGATGGGTCTAAGAAAGATGAAGTGAATCACAGAATTGATGGGGGGATGGTGAGTGATGCATTGGGGAGTCTGTGGAGAAAAAGAACTCTGTCCATGGAAGCAAAAAGGGAAATGTATAAGAGTACAGTTATTCCACTGCTCTTATATGGGAGTGAAACATGGGTGGTGAATGTTGCAACAAGGAAAAGGCTGGAGGCAGTGGATATGATATTTCTGAGGGCAGTGTGTGGTGTGAATATAATGTGGAGAAATTGCAGTTTCTAAATTAGGATTAAAGGCGGGATTACCAGAGGGCTGAGGAAGGGGTGTTGATGTGGTTTTGACATGTAGAGACGGTGGAGGGAAATACAATGACTTCGAGAGTGTTTAAATCTGTAGTGGAGGTAAGACGGGGTAGGGATCGACCTAGGAAAGGTTGGAGGGAGGGGGTAAAGAAGGTTTTATGTGCGAGAGGCTTGGACTTCCAGCATGTGTGATAGGAGTGCATAGAGGACAAAATGGGTTTTTTTTAGGATCTGACGTGCTGATGTGGAAAGTGAGGCAAGATAACATTTATGAAGGGATTCAGGAAAGTCGAGAGGCCGGATTTAGTCCTGGGAAAAAGGAAGTAAGTGTCTGCTCACATGATGGGAAGGGGGATTTAATGTACAGTCTTATAACCTGTCTTGTAGCGCGCCCTCTGAAAGACAGAGGCTAGTACACCAAAACGGTCAGAAGGATGTGAAATTAGTGTTGAGGACCCAACCACATCAAATTTTCTCAGAGTCACAAGTGCCATCTGAGCACCTAGCTCTGCTGGGTGCGTGATTCTTGTAGGAATGTATAGTACCATAGGTTAGAGCGTCAAGGAATTTTTGCTCTTCATGAGGTGGGCTAAAACAACATGAGTTCGAATCCTCGGCTAGTTGAAGTGTTATTAAAAACCTTTTTTTTTTTGGTTACTCTCTCTCTCTCCCTCTCTCTCTCTCCCTCTCTCTCTCTGTCTCTCCCTCTCTCTCTGTGCCTCTCCTCTCTCTCTCTCTCTGTTTATAGTCACTTGATAATTTGAGAAGTCACGAAAGCGCCTGGAATTTTGCTTTTGTCTCTACATCCACATCAGGACTCGAACGTGCAAACTCTGTAACCGAGTCCACGGTACTTTACAATGGAGCCAGACCCCAGATAATTATGGCGCCTGTTTCCAAACTGTTAAGCATTTTTAATCTCTTTCATTGTCCACTGCATGTGGCAGGATTTGATGAAATAACTTAGAAAACAAACCTAGTGCCCTGAGGTATGGGGAAACATCGTCTAGTTTCGTGTAGTCGCCCATACTTATCTGGGGTCTGGCTCTGTGGTAAAGTTCTGTGGACTTTGATACAGAGTTTGAATGTTTGTTGTGGACGTAGAAAGAGTGTTTGTAAATAATTTCCACTGATTGTGAATTGTTAAGCATATATATGCATATATTTATCTTACCTATCCTAACCAGAGGCAACAAGTTATTAATGAAGATGTGTTATTTAACTGATGTTAAATAACAAAAAAGGCACAATACCGTGACTGGAACGGAACGATATACAAATAACTCACACATAAAAGAGAGAAGCTAACGACGACGTTTCGGTCCGATGCTGAAGTATGATACTGAAGTTTCTTAATAAAATACAATCATAAAAGAATCACACACTCAGCAGAGCTAGGTGTTGTACCGTTATCCGAGGCACATGATGGTGTGGGTGCCTCAGAGCTAATTTTATTCTACTTTTCGTTTGGTGAACTAGCCTCCACAAGAAGTATATATAGCATTGTAACCACGAACGAGTGGTATTCAATAGATAACAACACTGCGACTAGCTGGGGGATCGAATCCTTGTTGTTTTAGCCCACCTCACGATGAGTGAAAATTCCACGATTCACTAACCCATGGGACCATCCAATCATACAAGAATCATGCACCCAGCAGAACTGTATGTTGTACTGTGATCTAAGGATATACGATGCTGTAGGTGCCTCAGAGCATATTTCCGTTTGTTGTGCTAGCCTCCCTCAATGTAGCTATATAAGTATTTGTAACACAAATGAGTTAAAATTTAAAAAATAACAGCAGGTGCGATAGCCAGGGAAACGATCCCATTGTTGTTTTAGCATGACTAATGGTAAGAAAAAATTCATGTCCTACCAAAGGTAGTGAATTTTCATTTCACCGAAAAAGATAATTTTCAACATTCACTCATCCACTGCTTTGCCAGAGGCGCGGTATACGCTACAGTATAAACATGAAATTAACAACCCTCCTTCAGAGTGCAGGCACTGTTTTTCCTTCTCCAGTTTCCCTGAAGTCCTTCGTAAATGTTGCCGTAGCTTAACTCAATCAGTACTTTCAAGTCCTAAAAAGCTACTGTTTCCCTTCACTCCTTCCTCAACACGCTCGTCCATGTATGCTGAAGTCCAAGCCCTTCGGAAACTAAGTCCTTTACTCCATCCCTCATACCTTCCTCGGCCGACCCCTAACCCCGCCTTCCCTCCACTACAGATTATAACTCTCTCGAAAGTATTCTATTTTGTTGAGGTGGTTCTATCCGAACCTCTCAACAACAATCCTCAAACCCTTTTTGGGTAATAGTTTTCATAATCCCGCATCTCCTCCTAATTTCCAAACTACGAATTCTCCTGGCATTATTTTCACACCAAAACAATGCTCGCAGAAAAAACTGTCCTCCAGTTTTCTCCTGATGCAACATTATACCAGTACCCATGTTTCACGAACATACTACAGCGTTGGTTTAACTACATGTATACTAATCTTTTCTCCTTCTTCGCTTCCACGGACGTTCTTTATCTCTGAGACTCCTAAGTGCACCAGTTACTTTTTCCCCTCATATTTATGATTCACCCACATCTTTCATAGACACATTGCTGACACATTACTCTAAATATCAGAATACTTTCACCTTCTCCATACTTTGACCCTACAATCTATATCAAGTCTTTCGTCACCTAATTTTTTTGTTATCCTAATCACCTTAGTCTTTTCCAATATTCACTTTTAATCTTCTTCCTTTAAATTCCCTACTAAACTCATCACCAACCTCTTCAACCTCTCTTCAGAATCTCAAAAAGGCAGTGTCATCAACAAAGATGGAACTGTGGGCAACTCCCACTTTTATTTTAGATTCTTTATCTTTTACCCCACACCTGTTGTCACAAAAAACAAACCGCGCATTAACTTCTCTTACAAACCCCATCAATAAAAATATATTGAATAAACACGGTGACATCACACCATCCTTGTCTAAGGCGGAACTTTTGCGGGGAAATAATGTCCCTCCTCTCCTACATACTCTAACCTGGAACCCGTTATCCTAGTGAAAAAACCTCCTTCACCCTGCTTTCCAGGACACCCTACCTCTATTCCATACTATTTGCAACATCTGCCACATTGCCCCCCTGTCACTTGCCATATTCCTTTTCCAAAGCCATAAATGCCACGCAAACCTTTTCACCATCACCTCTAAAATTTCGTTCACCTATAAGTTTCACTGCTAAATACTTGGTCTTCCCACACTCTACTTTGCCTAAAGCTCCTTGTTCATGTGCTTGCTACTCTCCGTATTACTCTTATTTCTTTTAATAATAACTCTACCATACCTTTACAGGTATAATTCAACGGACTTATTTCAATAATTTTTGCATTATCTTTTGTCCCCTTTGCCTTTATACAAAGAATTAGGCATACAAAGCTTTTGATTAAGTTGCGATCATGGTGTAATAGCACACAAAATGCGTGTGCTAAACTGGTTATCTGGCGAAGTAGACAGTGGATCTTCAACTTTTACCCAATCGAACATAAAGAGTAGTGGGTAAACACGAGTTAATCGGAGCTGCCATTAGTGAAAGTCTGTTCCCACAAGGCAAAGTACTCGCCCCTGTCCTGTTACTCATTCTAATGCACCTTAACAACTTTTGCAGACGATACTAGGATCTGCCTGAGAGTGTTATCTATTGCGGAACGGAAATCTCCAAAAAGATTATAAATCAAGTTTTCAATGGGCAACGGAGAATCAATATGATGTTCAATGAAAACAAATTCCACTACTCCGTTTATGGAGAACTTGAGGAAAATATTACTAGAACTGAGTCTACTACAAAACTCAAATCCAAATAGATCGGAAAAAAAAGCAATATGAAGGGACCTGGGGGTGATAATGTTCGAAGATCTCACCTTCAAGAAGACCACAACACTGCACACTATCAATCTGCCAGGAATACTGATATAGGGTTAATGAGAACGTTAGATACAAGGAGATGCCAAGTTATTGATGATCCTTTTTTTAATCACTTGTTCTCTCTGGGCTGGAATACTGTTGTACATTAACATCCCCCATTGAAGGCAGGTGAAATTGCAGACGTAGAGAATGTACAGAGAACCTTTATGAAACGAATAAGTTCCATTCAAACACCTTAACTACTGGGAACGCCTGGAAAGCACTTGACTTGACTCAATGGAGTGAAGGCGAGAAGATAATATATCATAGTCTACACTGGAAGATTTGGAGGATAGTTCCCTAATCTCCACACAGGAAAATCACTCCTACAAAAGGAGGAAAAGACTTGGCAGGCGATAAAACATTACCCCAGTGAAAAGTGGGGCACCATGATACACTAAGGAGGAAATACAATATAGTGTCCGGGGCCAAGACTGTTCAACAGCCTCCCATCAAGCAATAAGTGGAATTACAATAGACCCTTCCTTGTCTTCAAGAAGAGCTGACAGATACCTAATGTCAGTACCAGATCACCGGGGCTGTGGTTTCGTGTGTTGGACACGTGCGGCCAGCAGTAACAGCCTCATTGATCAGGCCCTGATCCACCAGGAGCCTGGTCCATGGACGGACACGGGGTGTTCGTTGATCCCTGGAATGCCCTCGGGTTGCATCCAGGAATGATTCTGTGCCAATCCCTAGATACCTTACCCTCTTCACATACATTTATTAAATAAAAGCACCTACCCTCCCAACCTATATCTCTACCTGCCTTTTAACATTTCTGTCTTGTATCCCAACTATCCCAGCTGCTTACATTATATATATATATAATATATATTATAATATATTATATATATATATATATATATATATATATATATATATATACTATATATAATATATATATATATAAATATTTTTATTTATATGTATATATTATATATATATATATATATATATTTATATATATATATATATATTATATATATATATATACATATATATATTATATATATAAATATTATATGTCGTGCGAATATGTAAAAACTGGTCAAATTAGCAAGACTCTTTAAAATTAGTCCTTTCTGAAATTTTCTCTATATACGTTTAAAGATATATTTTTTTCTTTAATGTTATTGTAAAAATTTTTAATTTGCCATCAGAAGAATATTAGAAAAATTACTAAACTTATTTAACAAGAACAAGTTTATTTATAGCCTAACCCAACTAAATTTATTTTAAATACGTTTACAATAATGTAGTTCTATATCAAACACAATCAAATATATTTTTTTTGTTACGTACAAAATTGATTTTGGCGAAATTATTGGCAATAACACAATTTACTTGTCCTGTATGGCAAGATGAGCGTTGCTATTTAGCAAGATCTCGCAAGTTCTGCTATTCGGCACGACATATATATATATACCATTATATATATATAATTATAAATATATATATTATTTATATTATATATTATATATATATTATATATATATATATATATATATATGTATATATATATATTTATATATTATTATTAACCACACTGGCCGTTTCCCACCAAGGCACAGGGTTGGCCCGAAAAAAGAAATACTTTCACCATCATTACTCCATCCCACTGTATTGCCAGAAGGGTGGCTTTACACTACAGTTTTTAAACTGCTACGAACACCCTCCTTCAGAGTGCAGGGCATCTGTACTCCATCTCCAGGACTCAGTCTGGCGCCTGCCGTGTTTCCCTGAATCCATTCATAAATGTTACTTTGTCACACTCCAACACCACGTCAAGCCTTTTAAAAACATTTGTCTCCATTCACTCCTATTCAAACATGCTCAAACGCATGCACCGCTGGAAGTCAGCCCCTCGCACACAAACCTCCTATACACCCTCCCTCAAACCCTTCCCTAGGCCGAAACCCCTACCACGCCGTCCTTCCACTACAGACTGATACACTCTTGAAGTCACTCTGTCTTCGCTCAATTCTCTCTACTGTCCCGATCCACCTCAACAACCCTTCCTCAGGCCATATGTGACAAACAGTTTTGGTATCCCGCACCTTCAATAACTTCCAAATACGAATTTCTGCTTTATATTCACACCACACATTTGCCCGCAGGACATGACATCTCACTGCCTCAGCCTTCTCCTCGCTGCAACCATTCATCACCATGCTTCATACCCAATATTAGAGCCGTTGGTAAAACATACTCTTATACATTCCCCTCTTTGCCTCCAAGGACAAAAGTTACCTTGTCTCCACAGACTCTAAGTGGCACCGACTCACCATTTTCCCACTCTCAATTCTATTGATTCACCTCATCTTTCATAGACCCATCCGCTGACACGTCCACTCCCAATATCTGATAAAATTCACCTCCTCCATACTCTCTTCCTCCAATCTGATATCCAATTTTCATCACCTAATCTTTTTGTTATCCTCATAACCTTATTTTTTCCCTGTATTCACTTTTAATTTTCTCTTTTTGCATACCCTACCAAATTCATCCACCAACCTCTGCAACTTCTCCCTTTAGAATCTCCCAAGAGCACAGTGTCATCAGCAAAGAGCAACTGTGACCCTAGCATTTACTTCTCTTACAACCCCATCTATAAATATATTAAACACCACGTGACATCACACATCCTTGTCTAAGGCCTACTTTTACTGGGAAATATATATACACACAAATATATAATAATATATTTAATATATATATATATATATTTATATATATATATATATTATATATATATATATAACATACATATATATTATATATAAAAATATATATATAAAATAATATATATATATATATTAAAATATATATATATATTATATAATATGATCTACTCACCGATTGTGCGATTACTGAGCAATTGAAGTTATTAGTGTAATTTTTTATGCCAAAGTAAGGCGATGTCCACCGGAAGCTCCACCAACACTGGTTATTTACAGGTGGGAATACCAGGAGAAGTGGTTGTGGGGGTATGGTTATGTAGTTTTTAGTAGGAAGTGGTTTGTTGTGTTGGTGTGGCTGGTGGTAGTTAAACTTTGTGGTAGTTTTTGTTGTGGTTGGGGTGCTTGTGGTAGTTGTTGAGGCCGTTGTCCTGAAAAATCGAATAAAAATATCACTTAAGAAGTAATATTTCTAATATTTCCTAACGAGGCAATCTCTCACCTCTGTTAACAACAGAACACACTTCCTTTCTTTTACAGCTGCTCATATTTTTCTCTGTTCACCTAGACACAGTTTTCTCCTGTTTACATTCACACACTTTCACCTGTTTACTCCTAGACACACTCCCGCCTGAGTCACACTTCCATCTGTCTAGTCCCAGACACACCTACCTATAAACTCCTACCTGTAAACCCCCAGACACACCCCCATCGTCAAACCCCAGACATTCCTCACCTGTCAACCCCCAGAGACATTACCACCAGTCCACACCAGGGCACTCTTGAAAGACTTATTTCCCAGATACACTTTCACGAGTCTACACCCAGATATTCTCCAACATGTCTATGCAGGTTCTTTTCTAACTTACGTGCATCCTGTAATCGATATGAAGGACACATTTGCAGACCATCCGGTGTAAAAATTAGTAGTGGTGGAGAAGAAAAGCATCATTGTACTCTG